>JAWPHD010001356.1:0-325000 GCA_037043455.1 Cyrtodaria siliqua
TATTATGGTTTCAGAGTTATTCCCTGCATTTTCATAAAAGTCGGTAGCTAGGTGCCGTTGACCTTTGACCTACTGACCCCAAAGACAATTGGGTTCCTCCTCTCACAATGTGCCTATGAGTTCCATGACTGTAGGTTACGGGTTATCGTGACCTTTACCTTTGACTTGCTGACCCCCGGTACACATTGTATCTTTCTCTCACCTTGGGTAATCTACCTGTGATGTTTCATGAGTGTAGTTTTAAAATTTTGAGTCATCTTCCTGTGGTGTTTGTGTGTGCTGTGGGGGGGGGGGGGGGGGGGGGCGGTGGGGGGGGGGGGGGGGGGGGGGGTGAGGGGGAGGGGGGTGATGGGTGGGGAGGGGGTGTTCGATACGATATCTTAGAGAGATGGGCAAAATACAGTCTGGAGTTTAAACATTTTGAATTTTGAAAGTGACATAGGCCTGGCCAACAGGCCTATTTAATGCCTAAATATATGCCAAAACAAGAGTCAACATCAGAAGTTAATTTAACCTATATTCGTGTATTGGCTCTTTCTTGTCCGACTTGTTTGGCTTTGTGGTGTATGTTGTGCATTTGTGATTGTAGTGTGTATGATACAGGCTCCCTGGTCCCTCTTATCATAAATGCTGGGGGTTGATGAGGGATATGCCTGTATCACACTACATTGGGGGTGATTAACGTGTCCATTTGCAGCTATTGATACTTATGGGCATCGAACTGGGGTCTGTTCGGTTCATAAGTGTGTGTTTATGTTTTAATGTTGGGGCATTTTGTTGGGTAGAGTTGTGTGGTTGCTGTGAGTTGGTGGTGTTATGCCTCGAACATTGTATATATTGTGGTTGATGTCTGGACTGAGGTAAGGCGGCAGCTCATTTAACCACTTGTTCGCTTGAGATCCGAGGATCACTGGGTTGTCTAGGCTACAGCGGTGAGGAAAAAGTTAATTACGGTCGATAACGGTGGCCAGTCAAGACTGCCCCTGTGGCGTATCAGTCACAGGTTGGTGATGAAAGGTACCGTAGGGAGGCGATCGGGCATGTGGCGTATTTACTATTATTGTTTTCGATAACCGTTTATTTTTGTATACATATGATTAACGTATTGGAAATGGTCAAATCCCTTTTTAAACGAGATTTTACTGGCTTTTAATTGTTTGGTTTAATTATACGCGGTGGTTTCTCAAACTATTACTGATATTTTTGCAGATTATGGTCTAGTTGCGGGCACTTTTTGATTTCGAATTTACATCGTGTATTTTTTTATATCTACTGTAGAGTTGCGCTGGCGTTTTGTTACATTATTTTCTTTTTTTTTTCTTTTTTTTTTCTGAATTCGCTTTTATGATACCTCTGTTTACTCTTTAATATACCATATTTATACTCACGTTTTTGAAAAAAACAGGGTATCTTAAAATTGCCTCCGTTTGTCCGTCTGTCTGTCCGTCCGTCCGTTACCACATCTCCTCTTAAACCGCCTAACGTAATTCAGCCAAACTTAGGTATGAAATCACCATATGATGACGGCGTGCAAGAGCAACATAATTTTTGGCTCCGAGTCAGGGGCACTCAGGTGGGTCAAAGGTCAAATAAATTAAAAATCAATTACACTGTCATTTTTTCATCTTTTTGCACATAACTTGGTAAATGTAATCGTCTATAAAAGATAAACAACATATCAAATGATTTTTTTATTTCACAAACTCGAACGTATGCCCTGGGGCCCAGGGTGGCCGGGGCGGGCGGGGGCGTTTGGGGTCATTTTCTTTTTCGATTTTGACGTGTTTAATGTCAATTAGTTGTACAATATTGATGACGACATGACGTAATAAATTTGATTAAGTCGTCAAATGTCTATCGACATATTGAAATATAAATAGTCAGACGACATACAGCAACTAAACTTATTTAAATGACGAAAATGTCGACTTCAGTCTTTCTGACATGTGAAGGTAAACCGTACTAAGTTGCATTCTTTCAAGTCGAAATGATTCAAGAAACACGCCGTAAGTCGAGAAAATGGGTCGAGAAGATGCGAAACAATGCAACAACCTGCCAATTTCGAAGTCTATAAAGAGGTAATTAACGCAACACTGGTGACCCTTAAACGTTTCCATACTTCTAACTTCACTACTTAATGACGTCTATCGCCATGCATTCTAACTTCACGACTTTTAACTTACTTCTAACTTCATGACTTCTAACTGCACTACATAATGAAGTCTAATGCCATGCATTCTAACTTCACGACTCCTAACTTACTTCTAACTTCATGACTTCTAACTTCACTACAAAATGACGTCTAATGCCATGCATTCTAACTTCACGACTTATAACTTACTTCTAATGCCATGCATTCTAACTTCTTGACTTTTAACTTACTTCTGACTTTACGACTTCTATTTACTTTTAACTTCATGAAATCTAACTTCACTGCTTAATGACGTCTAATGTCATGCATTCTAACTTCACGACTTCTAACTTATTTCTAACTTCATTACTTTAACTTACTTCTAACTTCATGCCTTCTAACCTACTTCTAACTTCATGACTTCTAACTTCACTATATAATTATGGAAACGTTTAAGTGTCACCAGTTGTTGCGTTACCTCCTTATAGACTTCGAAATTGGCGGGTTGTTGCATTGTTTCGGGCCGCATTTTTTCGACATAACGCGTGTTTCTTGAATCATTTCGACTTGAAAAAATGCGACTTAATATGATTTACCTTCACGTGTCAGAAAGACTGAAGTCGACATTTTTGTCATTTAGTTTAGTTGCTCTATGTCGTCTTGACTAGTTATCATTGAGTATGTCGTCCAAAATATAACGATTTTATTCTCTTGTTTCAGGTAACGCTCTCAAGTTCATCTTAACTTCTTGAGTTGAACAAATCGTCATGATCAATTATTTTGCGAAAATGTCATCTGACGAAATAAAGTTCAAGTACACATTTGTTAGGATATGCCACATTATAACATAGTTAAAATCAGAGCCTTGTACGAGTACATGTATTTGCAGAACAATTTAAATATGGCAAGCAGCGTTCCTCCGATTTTGCGAGTAAGTCATATATTTTATTTTGAAAATAAGTTGAATTGATGTTGTTTAACCGTTCATCAACACAGTATAGGTTAATTAGAGCCTCCCCAGAGAGAATGGAATGATACATATGAATATGGCAACCTGACCTACTATTATTATCGAAGAGATTCCTATGGGTCTTTAACGTGCTCGGAGGATAGACCGATACCCGGGACCGCCCGGTTTATGTTCACATCCGACGAACAAGACTAAGGGAAAGTGTTTTGCCCAAGAACACATCCACGAGACTCGGTGGCAACGACCAGGCTTGTACCAGTGTCCTCCGGTTACAAGTTCAACGCGCTATCCACTAGGCCACACCAGCCAATTAAAATATGACACTAACTATAATACTACTAAATATTATAACATAGAATTATATAACATTGGATATGACAGATTATATCTTCTTTTGAAATTACCATTTGCGACAATAGTCTGATAGTCTGACATGTTGAAAATAATATTATATTAGCTCTACTGACCGAAGGCCAGCAGAGCTTATAGGATGGGCAGTTGTCCGTCGTCCGTTAACTTTTGCCTCGTTAACACGATAGGCCTTCATTTTCCATCAGATCTATTTCAAATTTTACAAGATTTTTGATATCAATGAAAGCTCGGACGAGCTCGAAAAACATTCTCGATTTAGTAAAGCATGCTATATTTCCTGTATTTTGCCTCGTTAAGACGATAGGGCCTTCATTTTTCATCCTATATTTACCAAATTGTTACAATCAATAAAAGCTGGGATAAGTTTGAAAACCAACCAATTCGGAATAGTAACACTGGAATTATGACCCTTGATTTATTTCAAAGATGCTGTATTTCGTCCCATGAAGACGACGGTCCTTCATTTAGCCGGATTTCATTGTAACTTTGCAGGGATGATCAGTACCAAGCCTATTTGTATATATCGTCACTGTGTGCCAGTTGAATGATGGCCCGTTAAAAGTTTTAATACACAAACTTTGTCTGGGCTAGTTCTCCTAAACCCCTGTCCGGATGTCAACGAAACTTTTTAGGGATGATCAGTACCAGGTCTAGTTGTGCATATCGTCGCCGTCTTCTGAATGAATGATTTTTGGTGGAGTTATGGCCCTTTTAATATTTAAATACACATATTTTGTCTGAACTAGTTCTCCTGAACCCTTGGACGGATTTCAACGAAACTTTTCAGGGATGACTGGTACCAAGCCTAGTTGTGCATGTCATCACAGTGTTGCGGTTGAAATATCTTTGGCGGAGTTCTGGCGTTTTAAAAGTTTTCATACACAAACTTTGTCCGGTCTAGTTCTCCCGAACTTCTGGCCGGATTTCAATGAAAGATCAGTATCAAGCTTACTTGTGCATATCATTGCCGTGTTCCAGTCGAACGATTTTTGGCAGAGTTATGGCCCTTTAAAGTAGCTATCCCACCATTTACAACATCTGTACACCGTTTCTTAACCTACTGACGACGAGTTATATATATAATATACCTATTTGGAGAATATTAAATTTTTAAATATAAACACATTATAAACAACCGCTTAAGCCAGATCAAAACACACAACTGGAGCGTTGAATTAAGAGTTACCAACTCATAATTAATTTTACCCATATTCAATCCCGGGTATTTTAAAAATCCTGGCATAAACTTACATCATTATATGACCTGAACATCTGGATAGAATTTTGATGAACGGTTTTGTTGTGCAATTTTGCAATTATTTGGAGGGTTAGTTTCTTTAAATGTTTTAATACACAAACATTGTCCAGACTAGTCCCTTCTGAATTCTTGGCCGGATTTCAACGAATCTTGGCGGGGATGATGAGTACCAAGTCAGTTGGGCATGTCATCGCCGTGTTTCAGTTGAATGACAGTTTGTCAGAGTTATGACCTTTTTTTTAGGAAGTTAATACACAAACATTGTACGGACTATTTCTGGTGAACCTCTGGCCGGATTTCAGCAAAACTTGGTAGGGATGATAAGTACCAAACCTAGTTGCGCATATCATCGCCGTGTCTAGTTCATGAATTTTGGAAGAGATATGGCCCTTTAAAGGTTTTAATACACTAACTTTGTACAAACTTCTTCTCTTAAAGCTCTGGCCAGATTTCAGCGAAACATGGCATGGATAATCAGTACCAAGACTTGTTGCGCATATCATCGCAATGTTCCGGTTGAATGATGTTTTTGCGGAGTTATGGCCCTTTATACATAAACTTTATCAGTAGAGCGTCCACAGGCCCTCTTTGGCCTCTTGTAGTATAATATATTATATAATATTATATTATATTATATTATATTATATTATATTACATTATAATATATTATATTATATTATTTATTATATTACATTATATAATATAATATTATATTATATTATATTATATTATATTATATTATATTATATTATATTATATATTATACTACAAGATTATATTATATTATGTTATATTATATTTATATTATATTATATTATATTATATTATATTATATTATATATTATATTATATTATATTTATATTATATTATATTATATTATATTATATTATATTATATTATATTATATTATGTATGCGTGCGTATGTTGTTGTTGCTGTTCTTTTTTTTTATACTTAGTTTATTTCAGCTATTAGTCATCATACTATGTGGAGCTGAGAATCAGGCAATTCCATATCCCGGGGACAACGCACCAGTTGATGACTTGGTTCAGTATTACTTCAGCAGATTGTATACGTCCAACGAAATTTGCGGTTTCCTGTTGTTCGTTCATGGAGAAAGTCCACTTGAGAGAATCGTCTCCAAAATAGTTGTAGTGCATTAAAAATCAAAAAGAATTTCAAAACTTGGGCTATAAATCTTTATGGCGATTATTAAATGTCACACATGGATTGCGTGTTACTCAAGAAACAGCTAGGTTATGTCTCTTAGCCATCGACCCGGAAGGAGTATCTTTGAGAAGACAATGTCGTTTGAGAAGGAGAGTGTATTATAATAGAGGTCCTAACTACCTCATACCTATTGATGGATATGATAAGTTAAAACCATTCGGTATAGCTATTCATGCTGACATCGATGGTTATTCGAGGAAAATTCTGTGGTTGAAATCAGGTCCTTCAAATAACAATCCAAGATTCATAGCTCGATTTTTTTTAGACTTTGTCATGAGATTAGGGAGGTACCGAGAATGGTACGAATGGATGGGGGTTCTGAAAATGTTGTTGTAAAATATCTTCAGATGTCCCTCAGGATGTATCACAAAGATGATATGTCGGGTCGAAAAAGTTTTCTTACTGAAACATCTACTGGAAATTAAAGAATTGAGAGACTATGGGGCAGTCTTAAAATACATTTTACCAAATACTGGAGAAATTATTTCAGCGATATGCTAGACAGCGGTGTTTTTACTGATACAGATCTACTTCACATCGATTGCGTTCGTTTTTGTTTTCTTCCAATTATTCAGAATCAGTTAGACATATTTGTTGAAAATTGGAATGAGCATAGAATCAGATCACAGCGAAATGAGGTATTAGTGCCGTCTTGTATTCCTGAAGTCATGTACTATCAACCGGAAGCGTTTTGAGGATATGATTACTCGTTTCCACTACCGTGTGATTTACAAACCATTGGAAAATAGCCAAAGAGTATACAGACGAGTTCCCTGTTAGAGGATGTTCTAATGAATTTCTGCAAATTATGGAATGGGTAACAGGAAATGTGAGAAATCAGTTGTCAATTCTTTCAACTATTGAAGGAGCACTTGATCTTTTCTATGCGGTAGATGGCGTATGTGACGTGATTCAATCCGAATTTTCGTAACATGAGAAACGATAATTGATTGTTGAATACATGTGACATTCACCCCTTCTAGTTTGGGATACCACTGACCGCTTGTCTAGTTTCGTATGTATAATATGTCAATACATCATTGAATATGCACGGATTTAACTCTTATACTTTCTAAATATTTTACAAAATCATTGTCCTAAAATGAAAGACAATAGATTGACAGCGTAAATATACGTCATTAAATATGCGTTTTAAATGACATTGATTTATTGTTAACAAATATACCAGATATTTATCTCATTAGTTTTAATAAAAGTATAATAATCGAGGGCATAGAGCAACAAGAGCTGTCGGAGGACAGCGCAGCTCGACTATTCGATTTTCAGAGAATAATAAGTTATATATCTAGTATATACCATCAGAACACAAGGCTAAAACAAGGTTGGATGGGGTTAGGGAATGGGGCTTGTATAGAAACTCGGGCCGATATAAAATCTTGTGAAATTTTATTATTTGTTATCTGTTTTAATCCAAAATTGCTGTCAAATTTGTGGACCAAAGGCAACTCGGGGAGGGAGCTGATATCTTGCAATTTTTAATGTGGCCTCATTTTTTGTTTTTATTGATATTTCATCTGTATATCTGAATTTAATCTAAATTGTTTTATATGTAAATGATTGCGTTCAAATTAAAATATTAATATCCAAATAATGGAAGATAAAATGAAAACAATTCCTCTCCCCTGTCCTCCATCCTCCATGTGAGGGGAATCCATAAAGCAATGGGGGGAGGGGGGTGGTGCGCTGGGCGGTTGCGCATCCAACATTCAACATAGTTATGAATGTGTAAAAAAATACAAACATTTGAGTTTCGAGTGTGTGTGGGGTGGGGAAGGGCACCATAGCTATATGTGTAAGAATTGACCAAAACAACACAGAAACATGTAAAACAAATCGAGTTTTGAGTGGGGGTGGGGGTGGGGGAGAGGCGGGGTGGGGGGTGGAGGGTGAGGGCAACATATATGTGTAAGAAGCTATGTAAGAATTGACCAAAACAACACAGAAATATGTAAAACAAACTTCGCGTTTTGAGTGGGGGTGGAAGAGAGGCGGGGGTGGTGGGGGAGGGCAACATATATGTGTAAGAAGCTATCCAAAACAACACAGAAATATGTAAATAAATAAAAATAAACATATTCCAGTTTCGAGTAGTGGGGGGGGGGGGGGGGGGCGTGGAGGGGAGGGGTGGGGAGGGGGCAGCATAGCTATGTGATATATATGTATTTTGGGGGTTACGGCTGTAAAACTTCGGAGCCCCTCAGTTTTACAGCCAAAACACCCAAAATACAGATATATGAAAAACAAGGTGCTGAAATAAGCTGGTTCAGAGATTTTTTAATAAAAGTTGATTTGTTACTACATTTACACCCAAATCACCATGAAATGGTGATACTCACTTGATCTATTAAAACTTCTTAGAATCTTAGGGTAGTGAAGATTGCAAGTTCAAATTTTATAATTTGAAAAAGTTTTCAATACCTTTTGGATGTGGATATTTTTTTAAGATATTGAATTTTTACTGGGGATGTTTTAAAACAAGTGAGTGAAAAAATGTGGGAGTTTTTCATATTTAACAAATTTATTTTTTAATATATAACAAAAAAAGAATGAATAACGAGGAGACTGGATACTTCAAAGATTTTGAGATGAGGATGAGTGGAAATTTTTTGGATGTAAACTTAGATAATAAAAAAAGTATTGTGATAAAACAAATAACATCGGAGTTGGAAAAAATGAATGGAATGAAATGGGAAATACGAGCAAAGGTGAACTTAATACAGAACGAAAGTACCCCACCAAAAACAATCATAGCAGTTTTAAAAAGCAAACAAAATGATATTTTTACAACAAATGATTTGAGTCAACTATACGACGAAGCGTCCAATGAAATTTTAAGAAAGTTAGATACATTTATCAATGCAGCGTCTGGTTTAACCGTTGGTGAATGTATAATTTTGTATTTGAATATCGCAATGTACGATTGATTCCCCGAGCTTGGATACAAAGGTGAATCAAATTAATTCAATTAATAATGACGCTACCGTATTCACAGCGTTAGCGTTGGCAACCTTGCATACAAAGTTAATAACAGAACCAGCATTAATATCTAAAGGTCTATCAAAGTTATCATGATTGCGTGGGTTGGTGTGAAGCGTCATACCATAATTTGGTTCTTCAACACCATTGACAGAGACTACTACAGACACGTCACCAATTATAGGTTCACTTGCTAAACCTATACCCACAATCCGCCCACTACGTGTCATTACATACCCCACATTTGTTTCTCTTCCACCATTACCAAATGAGCATACTTTACCCAATGTAAGTGCACCCTTAGCCTCCGCAAATATTGTAATAATTCCATAATGAAGATTATAGACTTGGTTAGCAATAGACCTAGCTCGCTTATATAAATCTCGAACATGATTGGTTAAAGCCTCTAAGTCTTCTCTTTTCTCAGGTGTTGTTGGCCCAAATATACTCATTTTTTTTTTAAATATAATATTTTTAAATAAATTATAAAACGCAACTAATAGGTAAACCGTGATTATCTATCTTGTTGCCATGCTCGTCTCTGACTTCTATTTTTATTTCAGTAATTGTACCATTTGTAAGACAGCGATATTCAGGATAAAACGTGTATATACAATATCCCCAAACTGCTTATTTACCACAGTCATAACTCCTATAATAATGCTTGGCATACCATTAAAATAATTACTACTCTTATTAACTTGTTCCAGATGAACATATAGCTGTTTATAAGGAGCTAAATCAATTGATTGTTTTCCAATATTATTGTCCCTGAATTCCATCATTTCTGAAAGACCGCTTGATAATCGTGTTTCTGTTGGCGTTTCTAAAGAGGCTATACCATTCTGTGCATCAACGGTTAGGGTAAAATTCAGTCCTTCAAATATATTTGCCAACTGTTGAAAGTTATAGTGTCCGTCTGGTATATGATACGTATGGTCTGGTGTTTCTATGACTTCATGATTAATATTATACCAACCGATAGTGTATGTAAAACTCTTTAGTCCAACGCGCTTATCTCCATCTCTATTACCGATATACTGTTGTAAGTTAATAGAGTTGTCTGTTTGAAATTGTGTGAAACATTTTGTTTTTTAATATATATAAAAAAAAAAAAAGATTTCTAAAGAATTCAAATATAGTTCAGATGCTCATTATTCACGTACTTTTAGCAAGAAATTGATAGATATAATAAATTAATACATAGTTATTACATCAAACGGTAAAGGCTTTATAGCATCATTTCCCGATGTCTTTGAAAAATACAAACTCCCATACGTTAAATCAGATGCTATAGTCCAACGCTGGGGAACAGATTGGATGTCATTTTGGCAGAATCAGTTGAATTTGCTATTTGGTGTGCGACAAGCGGATGTGGCGTTGATTTCAACAATCATCTGAAAGCTGGTTCGATTTCATGTCTATTACCAAGTTAGAAGAATATTATTTGAGATGGGTGTAGCGATGCCGCAAGACTCAAATTGGAATGCGTTTGATAACACATATAACCGAAACGCATACGAGAGAATATGCAAGGAGTTTAACGTTGACTTAAATTCAGACTGGAGACAGAAACAAAGCTATAATGATGGTCTAGGAATAATTTATAATTACTGGACAAATAGTGGTTATCATCCTTTGATAAATTCTATATACGACAACAAAACGATGAGTTTCACAGACTATAAAAGTGACACACAATACCACATTGATTACGTTGCACAAGGACCTGAAGCAGACAACAGCTGGTATACTAGATAGTTCTGTGGGATTTACAAGAGCAGGATTAGAAAGAATCAATGACAGCATAAGAACATACTACTGGGCAATCCTTAGCTCACAATCACAAACAAGAACAGATATACTTGGAACTGGAACGGCATTTGATGAACAGAAACAATTTCTGGCAAATGTAGAGGACGCAATAAACAGCCCCATTGACTTACCCAGTCAAATTTCAAGATATGAAAACACTCTAAAATATGCAAGAAGTAAAGTAAATTTTGTCTATGGGAGTGGATTGTACATGTCTCCGAGTGACATGGAATTAAGAATCGGAACAATACAAGACTACAATAATGAAATTGTAATAGCAACCGATGCGCAAGCATTAGCATTGAATAATGATGTGAATGTAAAACCAGTATCGCCGAAAGTTGTTCAACCTGTTCAAGGCTCCACAACAAAGAAATTTCTGCCGGAACATCCTGACTTTGATAAATCATTGATACATAAAACTGTGGAGCATCAACAAGAGATAAAAAAAATAGCGATTGAACACGAAGATAACAAAACATCTATAATTGTTGGTACTATAGTAATAGGTCTTGCTGCATTACTCATTTACGAGATTTACTGAACCACTCTTTGGCTGCCACATACAACAACCCGGAAACAAACACAAGCAAAGCCCATAGAGTATTAGTTACCAAACCAATTAATAACATTACCTGTTGCAGCTATAAGCCATGATACTATTGCACCAATAACTCCTGGAAGTGCTGCAGCAGCTTTTCCAGCTAAATTAGCGAGAAGTTTACCAAGATTACTTAGTTGTTTTTTCTCCAGTCCTAGACACTTGATGGATCAGGGTTTGGGGATGGCTTTGGAGTGGGAACAGTACTTGGAGATGTAGGAATAATAGTCTCAACTATCAATCCAATAATCATACCAAACGCAGTCAGAATGCTAACAATAGTAATACCTTGTTCTCTGAATAATGTTCTGAGCCGTTCACCAATAGTTGTATTTTAATTTAATATTTTTTTTATTGTCTCTCTTATTTTGCTTACTTGACTACGAAATGCCTCTCTGTTTTCATTGATAGCATCCATTCTTGCTCCTCTCTCAACTTCAAGGTATTTGATGCGGTCACTAATTCTATTGATCTGGTATTTATCATTATCAGTCTTAGCTTGTTCTAACTTTTGTTTTTCTCTTGTTATGTCTGTATCAAGGTGTGTGAGTTTTGACAAGTTATTTGTAAGTTCTTCCTTGACAGTTGCCATCGTTTTTACCATTCCATCCATTTCACGCTTGTCTATATTTGTTTGTGTTTCAACATCAGAACGTTCATTCAAGTCATGGAGTGACTGTAATGTGTTTTTCATGACATGTGATAAATCTTGTAATGGAATAGCATCCACATTATCTGGTAAATCGTTTTTTGTACTCCCCACCTTTTGTAGAGCTCTCTGTGATATTTTTGTTTTACTGTTATACTCTGGCAAATTCAAAAATTGTCTTACCGCTTTTGTTCCGCCAGAGCCATATTTATTCGCCAAAGTACTAAGAGCAAGAAATTCTGTCTTACCTTGCTTGGTAGTTATTCCTCGATCTGTAGTTAATTCTTATTTCTTTATCACCAACAACCCAGTATAATATTTTACCATCATCTGATACTTTAAACTGATCATGATCCGTTATGAGCGGTGTCATCTTGTAATTTTTTTTTATTTCATCACAAAAAGATTTTACAAGATTTTCCTTGCATCTTTCAAGTGGGGTTTCTTTCTCCCCACTAAGGTTAGCAAAATGGTCGCTTTGATTATGAAAACTTCTTTGAACAGACTCATCAGGCATCATTGATAATCGTTATCATCAAAATATTCATCATAATCATCTCTATCAAACGTAGTATTCACAAATTCACCCTCACCCATTGTTTATTTTATTTAATTTTAAAAAACATATTCAACAAATAAAAACAATGTCTGCATACGGAAACAAACTCAACCCTTATAGAAAACTAAGAGAACCTCATGGTGCCAAGGCCATCTGCACAAGTGTAGTAATAACTAATAATCCATCAACAATATACCAAAACCAGCAACTGCTTGTGAGATTTCCCAATCTAAGTACTAATGGTGTGATAGTTCCACGTACTGCTCGTCTTGCCTTTGAAATAGAACTTAAAAGTACAGACGCAACGCTACTATATACAAGAATCTGGGTAGAGCAATTGTGAAAAAAATTACAATAAGAATAAGTGGCAATGAAGTCATGTCAATAGACGACAGTGAAATATATCATTGCTATGTAGATTTATGGAAATGCACCACCGAACGATTAAACATGTATTACCAAGGTGTTAGTGAGGCAAACATGCTAAAACTTAGAGTTGGTGCAGATGATGCTTCCTCAGACGCTAATGATGAAGCTGTAGCAGCAGCTTATGAAAATAGATTTTGTATTCCACTGGACTTTGAACTGTTAGAAAGTCATATGCCATTTTATCAAGCGGGGCTTGCTGATAGGTTAGAATATGAATTAACGTTTAACGATTATAACAAAGTTATCAAAAGCATCTTATGTAATAAAGAATATTTGCTTGGAATTTGATATGGTTAGTGATGTTGAATTAACCAGACAAACAAGACAGCAAACCAATGGTAAGATGTCATTTATGTATGATCGTATCTTGCGACATAGAAAAATAAAAGCAAACAAATCTGATACCCTTTGGAATATCAACATTAATGTACCAGCACTGAGTATGAAAGGTATTCTAATTCTGTTTGAAGACCCAGACAGAACAGACACGGAATTCTTTTACAACCCAAAGATTGAAAAGGTTGAAATGACAAAATGTGTACCAAATCAGTTGTATAGCCAGGGCATGAAGGCATATCAACAATGGGATGAAATCAACAAATAATTTGCATTAACATCAAAAAAATACAAAGAGACAGACATAGTGGCGAGGGACTTATGATTTACCTATGTTTCTCTTAAGACCTATCTAACAAAATCATATGCTTTGTGGCTTGACATTAGAACATGCGATGACAATTTATTACACGGCAGTGGAAGAACAATAAAAAACGGCAGTGAAGGCATAACGATACTAATAAATAAAAAAGCAGAAGAAAATAAACCTCTAAATACTTTTATATATATAATACAAGATGCAGGAATCAATTTCAAAGATGGAAGATTCGAAGGAGTACGATACTAGTTTGCGCAAACAAAAATATCCTAAATATCCACACAGTGCCATTATCTGTAGTCAGACGGGCTGTGGTAAAACAGAATTTGTTCTTGACATACTTGAACAAGAGTATGTTGGAGTTTTTTAACATATAATTATATTGTGTCCGACTATAAAGTGGAACGAGGCTTATAAAAATAGACCCTGGATAGGAGATGTAAGACACCCGAGAGATAAAAAAATAACAATTGTCAATCCTGTTAGCAACGGTAAAGAAATGCTACAAGAACTGTTGCGTTTTTTTTTCAAACAATATGCTGGCAAGCCCACGTTAAACAACATTGACGATTGCTCCGCCACAAAAGAATTATAAAGAAAAAAGACATGTTATCAGAGTTGGCATTCTCTGGTCAGTGTGGGTCATTTCAAAGAGATATAATTCTGTATTGAAAGATTTGAGGGAGCAAGCAAAATGGTTGTGTATGTTTTACACCAAGGACAGAGATAGTTATGAAAATTGTTTGAGAGAGAATGATGTTATTCCGACGCTGGGGGAGAGAACCAAAATAAGAAAAGCTTTAGCAAAGACTGAATATTCCAAGTTAATTTTGAGGACTGACAAACCAACTGGTTATTGGGTTGAATAATTGCTGCTTTTTTATAACTGTTGCTAATAGTAATACTAGCGGTAAAGTAGCAATGTTAATAGCAATACTGACATGAAAATATAATGGAAATATGGTGCAATATAGAAATGCTTATAGTATTTCTCATAGCAAATTAGTAATGTTAATAGCAATGCTTGCAGCAAATTAACAATGCTAATAAAAAAAATAGCAATGTTAATATTAATGCTATTAACAATACTAACAATTACTAGTTGCTTGAATATTGCAGCTGGTTGTTTTGTATTTCATATTTATTTCAAGATAAAAAATAAAATTACTACTATAAAAATGAACGCGGAAGAACTATTACAAGATATCATATCGGAACAGAGTTCCACAGATGAATCAAAGCAACAAGAAATAAAAAAAGAAAGATTATCAGCAGTAGTGGCTGGCGGTGGTAGTCGTCAATATTTGGGTAGAGACATACAACTCACGAATATAGATAGCATGCTCCCGGATGAAATTAACAAACTTTACTGCAGATATGAAGCAATTCTTTTATTAACTTGTATGTGATGGGAGTATCAAAATAGTTCAATGTAACCAATCCACCAAAACTGATAGAAGATTTGGAGGAAGACCCATTTATTAATCATGCTTTAACAAGTGCTTGTCGTCAGTTATATTACAGGTATGGGATGTGCTTATCGCCATTTACAGCAATACCGACAACTGTTAGACATATTGATTTTAATAAAAATAAAAATACAGATATAATAAATGATGGAGAACCAAGAGGGTGATACGCAACCTGTTGAGTTTGGTACACAACCTGTTGCTATACAACCTGTTAAGCAACAAAAAGTAAAATATCCAAAACGAATAGAGGCTGGGAAGAAGGAAGCAGCGGCAAGGAAGGCAAAGCGTTTGCTTCAGGTAGAGCACGCACAGGAAGCAAGAGATGCAAAGCAAGATGAAATAACAAAAATAACAATAGGTGAAGAGGAACCAGAGAAAATCAAAATAAACGTACATAAAAATTATATTCCACTGTGTGTGGTTTTATTAGGCATTAATGGGTTGGGTTTGTATATCTATAACAATAAATCAGATGCTATGCAAGTTGATAAATAACCTGTTGCTGCGCAAGTTGCACCAAAATACCCGCTTGATTTTTAATAATTTATTTTAAAAAAATAATCATATAAAAATAAATGGCAACTGACGGAAAACAAAATGTAAATATGTTGTATCACGCTGGAGTGGAAACACTCCTAACTATTGGATATTCTGAGATTGGTAGAAAAATACTAAAAAAAACAGCACCTAAAGTGGATTTTAATATGGGAGATGTTGGGATGCCGTCTATAGATATACTGTTAGCAATGGCTACGAAGGATATGTTGATTAAGCAAGGTATTATTCCTGCGGATATTATGAAGTAATTAAAAAAAAATATACTATATAAAAATTGACGAGTGCAGTAGCAATGATAATAGGTGGCGCATTAACAAACGCATTGGCATTTAGCGCTTCAAATTATCTGATTTCAAAAATGTGAAGTCATTCAGATGAGGAAAGACAAAGGCATGACAAAGCCGTAGAACAATTGTAAGCAGCACAAGCGGCGTGGAATAAAAAGGTACAGAGAGATTAGATTTTATTAATGAGCAACTGCAGAAAGAGCATCATGCAGAGCAGACTTTTGATGATGTAGACCAGGCTATGAAACAGTATTATTACATAACTGGTAAACAGTTGCCTTCGGAACCGGAGCCTAAGTTGAGTGATTTTTATACACCATCTCCGGATCAACAGAATAGAGAGATTATGTTTATTGTGATGCGCATGGCTGCAACTGGATTTGTGGCGTATAAATTGATTTCATAAAAAAAAAAAAAAAAAAATATATATAATGACTAAGTCATATGCATGATATTTATTTTTGTTGTTCTTTCTTTGGAAAGACTAAGTCAAATGCATGATACTTATTTTTTTTGTTGTTCTTAGTTGGCTTCAATCCAAGTGGTCGGATATAATATGGTGGTTTAACATTTGTCTTCTCTATTTTATCTTTGAGATGACCAGACGCCCATACTTCACCGTTATCTAATAATGTCAATACCATGGATGGACCATATCCAGTATCCAGTATTTTCGTATCTGTAATAGTGTATATTTTATTCTTTTTCAAGTCTGCCCATTTCTTTGTGCTATATTGATTTTGCTCTTGAAGCTGTTCATCAAATTGTGCAGTTGTGATTTCCATTTTTCTTTCTTTATAGTTATATATTTTAATCTTTAGTAGAAAAAAAAGGAAAACATTTATTACAGCCCAAAAGGATTTTGGAGAGGTTACTCAGCAGTTAAAAAATTGGCAAAGGAGGCTTGTGTCAGTGAGAAACAGGCATTACATTTTTTAAAGAAACAAGCTGTGTGGCAGATTTATTTACCCGCACCAAAGAAAATAGTTAGACCCAGGTTTGATGTTTCCACTAAGGATGGAGTGCATCAAGCTGATTTGTTATTCCTGCCGCATGACACTGTTGGACGCAAGACATATAAATATGCGTTGACTGTGGTTGATATTGCGAGTAGATACAAAGAAGCAGAGCCACTGAATATCAAGGATAGTAAATAAGTTGCCAAAGCATTTGAAAAGTATACAGTCGGCATCTGAAATATCCAAAGTTATTACAAGTTGACCCAGGTAGAGAATTCATGGGTGCAGTATCGCAGTTGATGGCAAAACACAAAGTAAATATCAGACGAGGCAGAACAGAGATACACAGAGACCAAGCTATAGTGGAAAGATTTAACAGAACATTAGCTACAAGATTGTTTGGTTATCAGTATGCTAAGGAAATAGATTCGCAAAAACGCAACAGAGAGTGGGTAAAGAGATTACCAGAAGTTGTCAAAGCAATAAATGTGGAGACAAAAAAGGCCCCTCCTGTTGAAACAAAAACATTAAAAGATGATCCTATCTGTATGAATGCCAGTGTAAGATATTTATATCAACCCGGGGAACAAGAAGGAGGAAGACGCAGAGCAACTGATCCAATGTGGAGTGTAGATATTCACAAGATTAATAGTTATACGATAACGCAAGGTATAAGAGTATATTATTTAAAAAGAACAGCACCACAGAGAGGATTTGTCAAAGAAGAACTACTTATTGTTCCCAAACGCGTATGTCTTTATAAGTTTTTATAAAACCCATATGCATCAGTTTTAATCCCGCATTGTCGAATGTATCTTTTAGAGTAAAATGGTGACAGTGTTACTTTGTTTACTGTTATACCATATATTTGATGCTTCATTGTGCGTATCATATTCATTTCATGCTCGTATTTTTTTCTTGTTAAACAATGCATCCTTGTAGTTCTCAAAGTTAATATGTTTTTTGCTTACAGATTTGTTTACTCCCTTTGCTTCCTTAATAATCTGCTCATCCGCTCTCAAAATAGAATATAGTTTGGGTCTTAATCCAATATACTCAACTATATGAACACCAGCACACTCATCTTTCATCTTGCCTATTACTTTTTTATTTGTATCATCGTGCAGTGGATGGTTTTGCGGATAATCACTCAAATCATACTCATCTTTCATTTCAGCCATGTCTTTGTACACATCTTCTGTTTTGATGTCTACCAGCAAGCTGTCAGTGTCTGTGTATAATAAAGTACATTTATCCCCGTATCTTTTCTTTAGGGTATTATAGTACCAGTCATACATCATGTACTTTGATAAGTCCAATACTGACATCCCAACATAGATTGGTTTGTTTAATGTTAATTTTGTTTTGTTTACATGTAATGCTGACAATTCATCTCAACATTTTATACGTCTGTTAAAGTTGGGTTTGGCTAGTATTCTTCTTATCTTTTCATTTTCAGAGCCGTCAGTTCTGACTAGTTTTATATTAGTCCGCTTGCGTAGATTTTCCATTGTCTTGCCAAACACAGAGTTGTTCCCAAGTTTGTAAAAATCTTATTCAAATGTTGATTTAGCTTTTTTCCTAAGTTCTGTGTTTAGATTTATGTATGATGCCATCCATGGTTTTTCATTAAATTCTAATACTCTATGTATTTTCTTTAGTTGCATGCCCAAACTTTAATACAGTTGCAGGTTTTTGTGATGTAACACATGTTTTTCTTTGTCCATAAGATTGGGGACTAGTTGTTCTATATTTATCATGCTATTATTTTCCAACAGATCTGTCTGGTATTCAGACAACCATTCTTTTTTCGCAGCTAATCTTTCCGGTGCAAGTGGATAGTCATTGTGAGCTTCATGGAGTTCTTTGGGATATTCCAAATCAACTTCAAGTATTTGTCCTTTACCAGGTTTGTGGGGTTTAAATCCCAATCCCGTTTTACCTTTTGTTAACCACTTAAATCCAGAATATGGAAGTGGCTGACTCATTGCCCACCCATAAAGATTATTTTCATCCAGATTCCAAGTAGTTGTTTTCCTCGTTAGGATTATAATCAGCTACATGTGGATTGTTTGCTTTGGCATATCGTTTTGATACCATACTAATTCCACCACGCATTCCTTTTTCTATAAATAAGTGCATGTCAATGTCTGTAAAACGTTCTAGTTCTATTTCTGTATGTTTGAGTAAAGCATCCCAAAATAATCCAGGTGCTGTATAGTAATGTAAAGGGTCAAGTTTGTATACATTCATACATGTTTTTCTTAAAGCTTGGAATACATCTGCTAACAGGGTTACATCAGTTTTGAGATATAAATCATGATAGTCTCCAAAAGTTTTACAGTTAAACTCTTTCCATATTTTTTGAGCATGTTCGTAATCTTTGAGACTTATTCTTTCATCTGTGAGACTACTGTAAAACTTTTCTATGGGTGGTAATTGTGTTTCCTCAAGTCTTTTTACACTGTCCATATATTCATACGGGTAAACAGTTTTTCGAAGAAGTAAATTTGTTTGTTCTCCAAAATGATTTTTAGTAATTTTGAAATCAGATTTGTCTGTCGCATCAACCAATTTTTCCAGAGACGAAGCCATAAACTGAAAGCTATCCAAGAACCTAAGTTTTCCTATGCTAAATGATATATCTTGTTCAGCGTTGTTTGGGATGCATGTAATATTATCTGACATTTTATGTATTTTTTGCATAATGTGATGACTATCATATCCTTTGAGGTTATGAAATACAAAAGGAATAATTGTTGTATTTGTTTTTATTTTTAGTTTTAGGTTGCATTTTTTATGTGCTGCACCTCTGTATTCACCTGTGAAATGACAGTGGTCTCTTACTTTACAGTTTTTACCCCATTTCCTACCTATTTCATTTTTACATATCCAACATTGTGTTGCTTTTTCATGATCTTCCTCATTTTGCTGCGTCATGATTTATGGTTTTGGGTGAGCAAATATATTATTAATGTTGCTCTTCTCACAAACTCTAAATAAAGTGATTTAAAAACACTTCAACAACACCTTCACCTCTGTAAATAACAGGTTCTTCAACTTTACCATCATATCTAACAACTTGGTATCCAAATCCACACGCTTCGTGTATATTTTGAATTTCAGATTTCTTTCCAAATTTGATTGAATGTGGTTTGATTATACTCTCAAAATCAGCATATATTACATAAGGCACAGGCATCTGATTTTGATGATTTTTAAATTTTATGTGATTTTTACCTTCTTGCGGCATTTCTATTCTGCACAACTTTTGTTGATACCATCACAGTCTTCTTTGTGTTTGGCGAGTAGTCCTTTTCCAGAAAACCCGTAAAGACAACGATCACAGAAGTAAGTTTGACCATGGTGTTTGTTTTGATCATAGAGTAGCCTATTCAAATTTTTAATCGAGCAATAGTGATATTTTGCTGTTGTTAATTTCTTTGGTTCGTCGGGATAATCATCAGAGTTATAGTTGTCATCTATAATTCCTTCTTCATTCTTTGATTCATCAAGATAATCATCAGGGTAATAGTTGTCATCTATAATTCCTTCTTCATTCTCTGAATCATCTTCATTCTTTGAATCATCTTCATTCTTTGAATCATCTTCATTCTCTGAATCATCAGAGTTAGAGTTGTCATCTATAATTCCTTCTTCATTCTCTGAATCATCTTCATTCTCTGAATCATCTTCTTCAACCTCAGTGTCTTCAGATATTAAGAGCAGATTAATTCTTTTCATTTCCTTTGGTTGTTCAGATATATGCCGATAAGGGAAAATGGTTATTTTTCCTGTTTTGGTCATACTGTATCCATAAACATTGATGGCGATGTTGTTTTGTTTCTCTACTTTGGACATTTGTGAGAGTGGAGTGGGAAAGTCAATACCATCTATTTTCAACTTACCCATGTATTTCTTGTAACTAGATATTCTATTTGGATTATTTTTATTAGGCCACAAAGCAGACACCAATGCCACAACCAAGCAGTTATTATCTTCATTCTTAACATTGATTATAGCCTGTTTGTCGGCTAATGGTTTTGGTAAAGGAATATAAGAAGAAACTTTTAATGGTTCATATTTTGCGATTTTATGTTGTGTTTGTAAAACTGTCAAGGCCCTCTTGTATATATGCAGATGATTCATCGTAAAACTCATTTATTTTTTCAGAGTTTAAGATTGCATTTTGTTCGCTGTGTAATACTGCTGTAGTGTATTTTTTGGTAGCACCATCGTCTTTAAATAGATTTACAGTGAGACCTAATTGAAACTTTAATCCATTCGTCTCTGTCAGCTCTTTGCTGATTTGTTTTGTGATAATGGATTCCTTATCACGGAATAGTTTTTGGGGGTCTTTGTATCCCTCGACAGATATCTCGTATGCTTTGAAATAACAACATATTGGATTGTCAACCAGTTTTAATTCTGGGATACTTTCTTCAGATTTTCTATCCTTAAAAACTTGTTTCAGTTCATTTATAACTTTTTCTTGTAATCTAACATATTTCTGCTTTTGTTCATTTATAACATTTTCTTGTAATTTAGCATATTTCTGTTTTACTTTGTTACGTTGTTTTTTAGCAAGTCGTCTCTTGCGTAAATTTTCTATTGTTTGAGAATCCTCTTTTGGAGTTTCCTTTGGAGTTTCGCGGGGTTTGATTGTAGTACGAGGGGTTGCGATTGGTTTGGGTGCAGGAATTCGTTTTACTAAAAGTTTTGCAGCATCTTTATTTCTTTGCTTTTTCTCACGTCTTTTATTTTCCACAGCCTCCTGTAAAACTTCTTTCGGTAAAACATCACCCGATTTTGATGCTCTTAACACCTCAAAGATAGTATTTAGTGTTTTTTCATCTATCGCGCCTGTTTTTATCATAGTTATTAAATTGTGTATATTATTCTCAGCTTTTTCCATTTTTTTTGTTATATATTAAGAAATTATTTTCTTAAATATAAATAAAAAAATAATTATCAAATAAATGGAAGTTGTTTGCCTGTTCCTAAAGGTTGGATTACACGAGCCATGTAAAATCAAGCCTGTAAAAAATCAATCTATTGCAGTTTGCATAAATATAGAAAAAAAAACAATCATGTGGTTCCGTGTATAAGATGTAATCTAGGTACTTGCGGGAGAAATCAGGTGAGTGTTAGTTGTGGTGGTGGTTTGATTAGATTGAGGATTATTTACCGGAAAATAAGATTATTCGACCTCGAGTGTCTTAAATTCAGACGTATTGAAATTTGATACAAAAAAAACGTAATTCAAACTGCAATAGCCGAACTATATTTTTTTATCCAAAATTTATTATACAAAATTTAATTTTTTATAACAAAATAATCATGGTTTTGACAAAGATACTAAAATCGTTTGTACTATGGGCTTGCTTTTTGTTAAATATGAAAAACCCCACATTTTATACAAAAAATATCCACATCCAGAAGGTATTGAAGACTTTTTCAAATTTTATAATTTGAACTTGCAATCTTCACTACCCTAAGATTCTAAGAAGTTTTAATAGATCAAGTGAGTATCACCATTTCATGGTGATTTGGGTGTTAATTTAATAACAAATCAACTTTTATTAAAAAATCTCAGAATATAACTCTGAACCAGCTTATTTCAGCACCTTGTTTTTCATATATCTGTATTTTGGGTGTTTTGGCTGTAAAACTGAGGGGCTCCGAAGTTTAACAGCCGTAACCCCTAAAATACATATATATATGTGTAAGAATTGACAAAAACAACATAGAAATATGTAAACAAATAAATAAAATAAAAAGTTTGGAGTGGTGTGGGGAGGGGCGGGCGGGCGGGGGGAGAGGCGGGGGTGGGGGGGGGAGGGGGCAACAATATGTGTAAGAATTGACCAAAACAACACACATATGTAAAAAGTAAAAATATTCCAATTTCGCGTGCGTGTGGGGGGGTGGGGGTTGGACAACATAGCTATGTGTAAGAATTGACCAAAACAACACAGATATATTTTAAAAAAATCGAGTTTCGAGTGGGGGTGTGTGTGAGGGCAACACATATGTGTAAAAAGCTATGTTAGAATTGACCAAAACAACACAGAAATATGTAAAAATATAAAAAATAAGGGTGGAGGGGTGTGTGTGGAGTGAGTGGGGGCCGGTGTGGAGGAGGGAGCCCATGCCCCAATATGGATGAAGTATGAATAAGATGCATAATGCTATAAAAATAATCCCAAACGAAAATTATAGATATATACATGCTTACATGCAAACCTAGATCTGCCTTTAATGCACATTTTATGGGCCATCACAAGTTGGGTTCCACGGGAGCCCAGCATTTGCAGAAGACAAATTACTTTCCCAACACTTTACAACATACTATAAGATATATAGACCTATATAGACCTGTAATCACAGCTTACACGCAAAATTTGATGTGAAACAGACACATTTAAAGGGCTTTCGGCTTGTGGGTTTCATGGGAGCCAAGGGGTTACAGGAACCAAAATTACTTAAGCAGCCCTTAAGATAATGCTATATGGAAGCTAATGGCTAAATTTGATTTTGCTAGGGTTAGAAATGTAAGAGATATAGACTTGTTAACACAGCTTACACGCACAATTTGATGTGAAATGGGATACATTTTATGGGCTATCATAATTTGGGTTCCATGGGAGCCAAACATACTTATGCAGTCCTTAAGATAATGCTATAAGGAAGCCCATGGCCAAATTTTCTTGTGCTAGGACAAGAAATGTAAGAGATATAGACTTGTAAACACAGCTTACACGCAAACCTATAAGTGGGATGCCGATGCCAACGCCGACGCCGGGATGATTACATATTAAGCTCTCTTATTCTTCGACTAGTCGAGCTAAAAGGGGGCTATGTGCATAATTCAGACTTTTGAGACATTAAATGTTTGAGTTACAATAAAATTCAACAATTCACTCTATGTTTATTATTTATTGAGGGCATCTTTGTACATTAACACTCCATGTTTACAGAAAATATTTCATGTATTTCATGCTCAAAAAAGGATAAATTAGATTCTTTTAGCTCTGGCAAATTTCACTAACACTTCCAATTAAAAACTTGCTATCTGCCATGTATCCCTCTGTTGCATTAGACAACTATAAACATTCTTTGGGCGTAAAGTTCTTTTTTGTCACCACTTCTGTTACAAAACTGACTGAATTCACAGTAATTATGCAGTTTTTGTAAAATGCATGTTTTTACTACACAATATTGTTGCCTCATACTTTCTACACTAATTATCATCACTGTCTACGTCCTCTGCTTTCACATCTGGCTTTGGTAATTTGTCCTGTACCTTTAATGATGTTGGTAGCTGTTCATATAAGTAATGAAAACAGTCTGGCATTGCTTTTGACCTGCAAAGTGAGGACAAGTCTTGTTTTTTCGGGACAGAAATGGTTAACTTTTCAGCATATAGATATGTCATCGATGTGGATGCACACTGTCATCCTATTCTTGTAGTCTTTCACAGTTTTATTTCTTTCCATGAAAGCTTTTCTGTCAAAACCATAGTTAAAGAATATGCTTTCTGGCTGTGAACGTCTTATTTCAATCCATTTGATATCTAGTCAGTTTATTTTCTCCTCCGTAACTGTGCTTTTCATGTTGGTAGTTATTAACTTTTTGTAGGATTTTAAGTCGCAAATGTCATCATACTAGATAGGTATAACAACAAATGGATTATTTCGACTGGTCATTGCTATAATTGTATCCCACTGTGATGGAACATGCAAATTAGTATTCCTTTTAGAATGTGCTATTGCCGCATGCATATAATCGCACTTCGTCTCGGAGTGACCACGCTCAGAGAATTTATGCCCGATAGTTTCAATATTCTCATTTTTGTGTACTGCATACAGTAATTCAACTGTAACGTTGTGTACTCCATATGAAAAACAGCCTCTTTTGTCGTATTTGGCAATGAAATGATAAATGGAGTTCCTATTTCACAAGAACGTCTGCTACCAATTGTTTCATCCCATAAAAAAGCATGTTCCCTTTTTATTTCCAAGGGAGTATATTGAAAGGTTTATGATGACAAGCAGCGCTTATAGTACACATCTCCAATTTCGGTGTGTGGTGTTGGAAGAACTGATTCTAAATCAAATGTTGCTGAAAAATAATATGATTCATTTATAGCTTTTTCTTTGTCAATTTTCCTTTCTTTTCTGACTGTCTCTTTTAAGGTTTGATGTAGATCAGATTGTACATGTACTCGCTTACAAACACATTTCTATAAACATTGACATTACAAGGCAAACTTTCTCTGCTTCTGCAATTGTTTTCATATAGCTCACACATTTTCCTAATGGACACATTTGGATCCAGGTACATTCTCTTCGTATCTTTTCCAGTGTAATGCGATGATACAGTTGCAAAAGATTCGATATGATCTCGAATTTTTGTCAATTTGTCATCTGGTGTTTTGTTTTTAGATGACAGGTTTCCTTTCCTATCATGTCTAACGAAACATCCGTGAACTTTAGTTTTCATTGCATACTCAACTACTTTTTTTTCTATGTTCAGTGTTCCCAAGACAAACTTCTTACAGACTCTCACATTTTGTGCCTTTTGTAACAACGCTAAAGGTAACAATTCCGCTAAATGTAACAACCGCCGCTAAAGGTAACAATTCCAACGCTAAAGGTAACAACCTCCGCTAAAGGTAACACTCACCTCTTTCGCTAAAGGTAATAACGCTAACGCTACAGGTAACAACTTTTCATGTTAACGCTAAAGATAATAACTGTCTACGCTATAGGTAACAACGTTTTTTCAATATCTACAGTTTCAATGAAAATTTAGTTAACATGTTCTTGTAAGTTACTGAAGCATTTGATTCGCTTCCAACCGATACGACCCGTATCGGCGTTGTTAGAGAGTGTGCTGGTCTCCTACTCGGACACGTGGATTTTCTGCAGGTTCGATTTCCACTGGAAGCCCGACTTGTCATGTGAAACAGTGTCGATTCTTATGGATATATACAGCACTGGTTCTACCATTGAAATGGGGTGATCTGCCTCAACCGACCGTCATATATGGCCTAATATGTGCTAAAATGACGTAAAATACTATTCAAATAAAGCAAAACTCCTCTTACATCAAGATCATGCCAAATTAAGGTTGTCATCTGCGCCATTAAGTGTGTTATGTGTATAAGCAGATAAGTTTGTTTAACGATGTAAATAAAACACCACGTATATGCAGTTTGTGACTTGGTGTGATTTGGTTTCATTTGGAGGTAATATACACCTTTAGTTCGATTTTAACAAAAGATCGGGTTTATAAATAACGCACCCAACTGCATGAAAACGCATATTTTCTTTTGCTATAATGGGTACGATATAATATAGCAAACAGAGTTTTAAAAAAAACATAGATCACTGGTGAGGAGAAAAAAAAATAATGCAGACTTGAACCAGTACTATCTCATCTCAGAAACAGTTTACTGAAATGTTAATCGAATGATTACACATATATGAAAGGGAAACATGTCACTTTTACAGGGGAACACTTTCTGTATGCCAAACAC
The DNA here is from genome assembly GCA_037043455.1 of Cyrtodaria siliqua. NCBI lineage: Eukaryota > Metazoa > Mollusca > Bivalvia > Adapedonta > Hiatellidae > Cyrtodaria > Cyrtodaria siliqua. The sequence goes on from JAWPHD010001356.1 coordinate 26,487, forward strand.
GAAACTCGTCATGCATTTTCAAACAAACCCTATCGATGTTTTAAAGAACATACGAATGGCATTGATAATAACACTACAGTTTACTTCCACTGTGATATTTAGTCCGCAAGTGTTAATTTTGAAGCCCCCTTTAAATACTTAAATAAAAGGAAGGGTGTGTGTGGTGGGGTGGGGTGTGTGTGGGACGTGGCGTCAGAATACAGAGAAGTTTGAACTCTGTGAGATAACCACGTTTGGGGTATATAACCTGATCGGGTTTATTTCACAATCATCCAACATCACGTTCATTGATTTCTATATGTAGGGTCTATTATATCTCCGTATTGGGTTTCAAAGAACGGTATCTGATAGGTCACGTACGATGTCTTTCAATGATGTAGGAAACATAAAAAGAGTTTATTCCACCGTGTGATAAAATCAGCAAATTGAATTGAAATGAAGCTCTGTCACATTTATTCTACAACGGCCACTCATTTCTTTTACGTGGAATACCTAGAACTGTTTGAATCCATGCTCAAGGATTGAACTTAAGCCCCCAAAAAATAAACCTGGCATTGATTGAATAGACCCTACTTTCTTAGAGAGACAACATGGCGGAATATATGCATTGGTCCAATATAAATGCAACGGAGTCGATGAGCCCATTCTCCTTAGGAATTAGGGCTCGATCTGGCTTGATTTAAATCGCGACCCGCACTTCATTCAACGATTGAATCTGTCATTTATTAGTATACGGTATCTAGTTCATCAATTAACCATTAGTACAGCCTTACACGTCTGAAATTCCTGTCAACCACGGTGCAGCGGGGGTGGCTTTGGCTCATATGCTGGAGGTCGTGGGCTCGATCCCCGACCGGGTCACACCAAATATTTAACTAGTAGCTCCACTGCTTGACTATAAGTGAAGTGTTATGCTATGAATGGTCGGTCCGATGTCAGTTTAATGTGACTGGATGAGTCATGGCATGTGTCTACGGCGCGATCCACTTCCATATGTATGAACTATTTATACACACTGCATTTGAGCATATTTGGTCCATTTTACTATTACACAGGTTTTTCAGTATACATTCTTACATATTGAAAATAATATTCTGAAAACATTTATGTTTTATCATTTTACATCAGTATATGTAACATCTCGTTGTGATATAATCAGAATAAATTATAAATCAATCTCTCGGCTGTTCATTAGACGAACTAGCATCATTAACTCTCAAATCTCAGAGCTTATCTTAATCAGAAGTCTTAAATCATGCACATACTTGATTAATATTATGCAAATACATGCATAATTATGCACACAGCTGTTCATTTGACGAATTAACATCAATACATTGGCCATCACAGCAGCAAACCAACTCAATCAGTAATTCTGGTCGGTAACAGTTGGTTCATAACATGAGGGCATGTGTATTGCCACATTCTGTTGGGTCTGGCATATTTAGTATATGTTCTCCAAATCAGTAACTGATATGCACATTTGATAGATGAAGTAAAAACCTATCATCTGTTTCGGTAAAAGTGGGTGAGGGTAACTAACTTCCTTGGTTTTAAACTCTTGTTTTCAAGTACTCTGTTTTATTCTCAACGTATTCAGAGACATACATTTATCAGACAGATAATTCTTAAGCCTCACCAGCACTGTTCATTATTACATTTGATGCCATTTTCTTGCCAATTTCAAAGGAAGAGCAACATGTGTCGCATTCTGTGAGTGTGTAAACCATCGGCAAGATCCGCTCACATTAATGTTTATCAACACTATTATGTATATCGATTAATATGGTTAAATCTAAATGCTTGCCAGTCTCTAAGAATAGATTTTCTGCACCCAAACACACTCTGTACAATTTGAATAATTGCCATTCCGTCGAAAATGATGCTTTCCAGTTCATCGATACTCCTTAACACCGATACTGGTGGATTTTTTTCCTCATATTTTCCATGATATCGGCCTTTTGGTTTGCAACAATTTTCCCATCATCACCAAACTAACTCAATGGTACAGGTGCATTCTCAAAAGTCATAACTCTTTCCAGATGCGTATTTTTTAATTAGTGTATAGTTATTAGCCCTAAATACATCTCTTCCTCATTACTTAGGATATCTTTTGATTTGCATTTCACAGAATCTTACATTGTCTTTTTTTTAGTAAGACATCAACAAACTCTTAGTGAGCCCCTCCTGTCCTTCGTGTACTATTAAACGTTCAGTAAAATATATTTACGTTGACCTAGGACATGCATTGTCCGTTAGTTTGAGTGTAGTGTACACTGTACTGTATTCATTAGGAGGGGTGATTATAATTGAGTACATACTACTTTTTCCGTGTCATGTAAGCAGTCAGATGCAATATTGGAATGAAAGTCTGTCCAGAGCGGAAAGAGATCTCTTTCATCACAAAACATCGTAAAACTTAACGTTTACGAAAATAACACATTGCAGTAGCCAGATATATTATACAGCAAACATTTTGTTCAATTTTATCCTCTCTTTTTATTTAATAAGTTAATTAAGGCTTTTAAAGTTAGAGAAAATGTTGATTTAAAAACAAAAACAATTGTATATTAATACATTTTGAATATTATAGGGCTGTAACATGTTGTTTTTTAAAATAATTTGCAGTATTGACCTAGATTTTGGCCTATTTTGTGAAAATAAGGACAATTAGTTTTCTCTAAAAAGGTTAAAATAAGTACTAAATTGCTAAAACTATATAAGAATATACTCACAAGTATTTACCTATGGTATTTTGTCTTCCTATAAGCTCCATACCAATCTTTACAAAGATGGCGATCATCTTGATGCCTTATTGGTTTACTTGGTTCACCCTCATATTGGCCAATTGATGCTGATTGTTGAAAAACTTCAGACCAAGACGAACATTTTGATATATAATATGTTTTGTTCTTTTTTTGTTACCACCTACCCCTTAAAATAATGATCGATTTTGGCCATGGTCACCCTACTATTCAGACAACATGTACATTTGTTTGTTCTACACTTCATTTTGTTAGAAAAATACATTAATTTTAAAAGTTATTAAATGATCAAGATATATCCAATTTGTTTATTCCGTTAAGTAGCATTGAGCACATGGTGGCCTATATAACTTTGAACATTAAAAGAAGATATAAAAATCGAACAGAAAAAGTAGCAATCTAGAACGACAGTCAACCACAAACACACACACAAAAACAAAGAACAACTTTAAAGATGAATAAAAGGCAAAATAAGAGTTCACAAACACAAAATGGGTGACAATAGGGCTACCGCATTGGAACGGTCAGTGGCCAAAAAGGGGCCGCTGGGAGGTTAAATCAGGCTCTAGGGTGCACCAAGCCTCAATCTTACCCTATTGTCATCCCAATAAACGGGACGATGTAACTAAAGATATCCCCGACATGTATATTCTCTAACAAACACCGCAGCATGGATTATATAATATAAAAAAGCCTAGAAAGCCACAAAGTAAGTACTCATTGACTTGGCCAGAGCAACAAGTGAATAAACCGTTAAAGATGAAATTTGTCCTAAATCAACAAATCCGTTGTTGATATGTTTTTAATTATTAAATATCATTATAAATACGATGTTTACTATGCTATTGATGTATGTTTAGTGAAAATATGTTTTAAAAGATAAAAACCGAAAAGGCGAACAGGCATTGCCAAAAATTCGAAAAAAATCTAAGGGGAAAAACTCTTGCGCGAATTACCGGAAATGACGTCATTGGGAACAAACCATTTTTTGTTTACATTGGGACTGAACGCAAAACAGTATACCTTGTGTGAAAATGTGAGAATGAAGCGATGTCAGAGGAAATGCCCGTGATAAAACGGTTACACCATGTGCAACCTTACGATTTGGAGCCAGAATACGTGTCTGAGGACGAAAATACATCGGATTCATCAACTGATGATGAAGTCGTACGCGGTGCAGGTGCAAATGGAGAGCTTATAAAGACTATCGTGTGATGTCATTCGTTACGTTCAGTGGTTCATTACACTATTCACTAATCTAACAAAATAGCGTATTTATACACTTACAGCAACAACAAACAAAAAAACAACGTAAACATTGTTTTCATCGAAATCTGACAGTAAGTCACCCGCAACATTGCAATATCTTGGTACATACACAATAACCGCGAAATGTAGTATATTCCGAATGAATGGACCTGGTCTATACCTATACATTAATACATGGATATATATGTATGTAACTCTATGGTAATACGAGCGTCAGATTTTTTTTGCCGATAAGTAGACATGGAACAAATATATTTATTAGATATTATCCATAATTGATAAAAAAAATGAATAAAAACAATAATAAATGAAACGGCATATAATTTCGGCGCCATAATTTCTATAGTATTATATATTTGCCATAAGTCGCCATCAACACCAAACACTCTAGGAGCGGTGTTTACAATATGACACGCTCTCTAGTCTCCACGTGCCCCCAAATATCAATACAGACTAATAAAATATTGCGGTGCACTATTGAAGTGCAGCCTAATTTGGGTACATACGTCGGTATATCACAAAAGCACGCACCATTTAGGGAAACCTAGTTTTATGATATATTTCCTGTTTATTGCAATAACTTGAGCGGTGTAATACCGCCGAGGGCAGACGCGTATTGCACAAGACGGATATATCACATGATATTTGTCGCGCACAAAGAGAGAAAAATACTATGATTTAAATAATATAGCCAAATGTATTATGAGAACGATATAGACAGTTAGTAAGTAGACTTACTCATGTATACTTACTCCTGATATACGGATCGAAAACAGACCAAATATATCAAATTACCATAATATAAAGTATATTATTCTATTATACTTGTTTTACTTATTGCACGAGCTAAGAGGCGTTATTGTTGTTGCTTTGCCATAAAAAATTACTGAATTAATATAAAAGCTAGTAATATTATTAATTTTCTGCCTTGTAATAAATATCCATGAAACATTTTTTATTTATTTTTTTCAAATCCATAGCCCTATATATGTTGATAATATATATCTATAACACTATTGGCAGAAAAGGGTGTATAATTTAAAATTATTAAAATTAAAATTTGGATACAAAGACTCAGTGTTTATTTCACCGGATTCATTTACATATTTATATGCTGAACGTTCTTAGCAATTTTTAAAAAAAAAGACGGCGACATAATATTAGCGCCGTCAACTCTTCATTGATTCACGTAAAGACGCATGCTTCTAATTCAACAGCTAAACATTCACGGTGTATATAAAGATCTAAGACTATACACCTTTCTTCAATTTATCATACGTATACCCGATGAGGTGCTAAGATAATTGAACATCATTTTCAATCTTACTTCATGTATGAATTTTCTCCTCAACGCCGGTCGAATAGGCGAATACAACTTGCTTGGAGACGGCGGTGTTATGCACTTCCCATTTGTATAGTCGAATATCGTTGGTACCGCTGTTGATTTTAATCTGCATGGCCTTTTGTTCTCCAAATTCAAAGATAATGAAACCAAAAGATGGACTTCCCACGAAGTCAACTCAAAATGTTTGCTACAAACTCGCGCATCTTTCGTAGGTTCCCACTTTCTCGACGAGTCGGGCGATTTTCTTCGGTAACGGTCTACCCACACTTCAAATCTTAATATATCATTATCTCGATTAGGGAAATGAAAGAAACTTAGGTTATTATCTTGTCCTTCTTTATGCAAACTTTTTCACCCAGCAACAACACACGGCATTTCTAACAAGTACCATAAAACGTAATCCTACATAGACAATACTATACAACTCAATGCGACACCGCGAATCGTTTGGTACCAATGACGTCACAGGATCACGTGTCACTTACCTGTCTTCAAAAAGGGCGAAACTCGAAGCGTGTGCGCTATGGGATAAAATTGGCTACTGTGAGAAAACGGGACACCCAATAAGTGTAAGATTTGAAAATATTGTATATTATATACGTATATTTCCGAATATATACTCAAAATACACGCTATATTTCACCTTTAAGAGTACGACAAGATAAGATTAAAGACAAACATCAAACGCGACCGTCTAATAAGGTTTCAGATAGACTTCATCGATCGCATGGTCCACAATCTGTCCGGTCATCGCACAATCAAAGAGGAAAGCATAGTGAAGACCTGTAAATGGGTCCACCACTAAACATGCAGTGCGTTGCAAAATGATAGGGTCATAAACTATTTTGATAAACGTTTTAACACGTTTAATAAAGACTGTATGAAAGTGATTATGACCAGTGATCTCACGAAGTTTGTAAATCACATCACCATAGAAGTCAGGTTGTGATAGTCCTTGTCGCAGAAGAGTTCTTAAATTACTTTTATATTTTAAAAGTAGATCTACTAATAAAATTTTGCAAATCATTTTCAAAATTTAGGGTAACGGTAGCCCTGCTGGAGAAGTTTTTAGCTCTACTGGCCAAAGGCCAGGAGGGCTTTTGCGATCACTTTTCGTCCATCGTCCGTCTGTCTGTCTGTCCGTCTGTTAGCAATTTTATAAAATCGACATCTCCTCTGAAACCGCTCGAAGGATTTTGATCAAACTTCATCACAATGTTACTTGGGAGGGCCCCTCTCAGATTTGTGTTTTTCGCGGCCGCCAGTCATCCAAGATGGCCGCCATGGCTAAAACTAAGTCAAATTTAAGGAAATGTCAAACGACATTTCCTCCGAAACCACTTATTCCATTCTACTGGAATATCATATACATGTTCCTTGGGTTGGCCTCTTTCAAGTCTGTGTTTTCCTTTAACGTCAAATAATAAAAATTTACATAGAGTTATATAGGAAAGGGTTGAACATTACATCTTTTCTGAAACCGCCTGAAATATTTTGACGAATCTTAAGCACAATGATATTTGGGATAGTCCCTCTCAGATTTGTGTTTTTCGCGGCCGCCAGTCATCCAAGATGGCCGTCATGGCTAAAACTAGGTAAAATTTAAGTAAATTTCAAACGACATCTTCTCCGTTACCACTGATTCCATTCTACTGACATATCATATACATGTTCCTTGGGTTGGCCTCTATTACATTTGTGTTTTACGTTATCGTCAAATAATCAAAATGGCCACCACGGCGACGCAAAATTTACATAGAGTTATATAGAAAAAGTTTAAAAATGATATCTTCTCTAAAACCGCTTGAAGGATTTCGATGAAACTTAATCACAATGATATTTGGAATAGTCCCTCTCAGATTTGTGTTTTTCACGGCCGCAAGTCATTCAAGATGGCCGCCATGGCTAAAACTAGGTCAATTTTAAGGAAATTTCAAACGACATCTCCGAAACCACTTATTCCATTCTACTGAAGTATCATATACATGTTCCTTGGGTTGGCCTCTATCAAGTTTGTGTTTTTCGATATCGTCAAAAAATAAAAATGGCCGCCACGGCGACCTTAAGTTTACATAGAGTTATATAGGAAAAGGTTAAAAATTACATCTTCTCTGAAACCGCCTGAAATATTTTGATGAAACTTAAGCATAATGATATTTGGGATAGTCCCTCTCAGATTTGTGTTTTTCGCGGCCGCCAATCATCCAAGATGGCCGCCATGACTAAAACTAGGTCAAAATTAAGTAAATTTCAAACGACATCTCCTCCGAAACCACTTATTCCATTCTTGTCAAATATCATATACATGTTCCTTGGGATGGCCGCTATTAAGTTTGTGTTTTTCGTTATCGTCGAATAATCAAAATGGCCGCCAAGGCGACCCAAAATTTACATAGAGTTATATAGGAAAATATTAAAAATTACATCTTCTCTGAAACCGCCTGAAAGATTTTGATGAAACTTAAGCACACTGATATTTGGGATAGTCCCTCTCAGATTTGTGTTTTTTACGGCCGCCAGTCATCCAAGATGGCTGCCATGGCTAAAACTAGGTCAAATTTAAGTAAATTTCAAACGACATCTCCGAAACCACTTATACCATTCTTTTGAAATATCATATACATGTTACTTGGGTTAGCCTCTATCAAGTTTGTGTTTTTCGTTATCGTCAAATAATCAAAATGGCCACCACGGCGACTCAAAGTTTACATAGAGTTATATTGGAAAAGGTTAAAAATTATATCTTCTCTGAAACTGCCTGAAAGATTTTGATGAAACTTAAGCACAATGATATTTGGGATAGTCCCTCTCAGATTTGTGTTTTTCGCAGCCGCCATCTTCTCTGAAACCGCTTAAAGGATTTTGATGAAACTTAAATCACAATGACCTTTGAGATAGTCCCTCTCAGATTTGTGTTTTTCACGGCCGCCAGTCATCCAAGATGGCCGTTATGGCTAAACCTATGTCACATTTTAGGAAATTTCAAAGACATCTCCTCCAAAACCACTTATTCCATTCTACTGGAGTATCATATACATGTTCCTTGGGTTGGCCTCTATCAAGTTTGTGCTTTTCGTTTTCGTCTTATAATCAAAATGGCCACCACGGCAACCCAAAGTTAACATAGAGTTATATAGGAAAAGGTTAAAAATGACATCTTCTCTGAAACCTCTTGAAGGATTTTGATGAACTTAATCACCATAATATTTGGGATAGTCCCTCTCAGATTTGTGTTTTTCGCGGCCGCCATCATCCAAGATGGTCGCCATGTCTAAAATAGGTCAAATTTAAGGAAATTTCAAACAACATCTCCTCCGAAACCACTTATTGCATTCTTGTGATATATCATAAACATGTTCCTTGGGTTAGCCTCTATCAAGTTTGTGTTTTTCGCTATCGTCGAATAATCAAAATGGCTGCCACAGCGACCCAACGTTTACAAAGCGTTATATAGGAAAACGTTAAAAATGACATCTTCTCTGAAACTGCTTGAAGGATTTTGATGAAACTTAATCACAATGAACTTTGGGTTAGTCCCCCTCATATTTGGGGCCTCCAGTCATCCATGAGGGCCACCATGGCTAAACTTAGGTCAAATTTAAGGACATTTATCAAACGACATTTTACCACTGATTCCATTCTAGTTCAATATCATATGCATGTTCCTGTTATTGGCCTCTATCAAGTTTGTGTTTTTCGTTGTCGTCAAATATTTAAAATGGCTGCCACGATAACCAAAAGTTTACATAGAGTTATATATAGGAAACATGTTTCTTGGGTTGGCCTCTATCATGTTTATGTTTTGAACCACATCATACAAGTAGAGCGTCTACAGACCCTCTTGGGCCTCTTGTTTAGATATACACAGATTACGAATAGTAAAGTCCTCAACTCGACTACCAGCTCTAAAAAAGAGAATAAGTTGAGAAACATAGACCCCACAACAAGTATCGGATGAAAGGCTCAGCATGAAATCTCTTTCATAGCAATACAATAACAAATCCACGACAAGAGGTGGAACAGATCGTACACATAAGGATACCAACAATTTGTCTATAAACGGTTGTTCCATACCTGACGAAAATATTATCTTATAGAAAATGAGTGCTTCACAAACATCTTGGCAAGTCCACATAGTGTAATCGTCTAAAATGTCTAAAATGCCGTTAGTTAGGCCAAACATGTCGTTTTGTTCTCTGAAGAAAGTTTTTTGAATAAGACCAATAAGCTTGTCTTTGATAGGGTGATGCGGTAAGGTTGTATATAGTGTAGAGAAGTCATAAGTACCAGGTTTTTTGAAAATAACAGCAGTACTAAAAACTGGAAATCACCCAAACACATACCAATATTTTATTAAGTTTATCAACAAGGTTTTAGTCCAATCAAGGCAGATTAAGTTTTATAAATCGCTAGCGATATTTGTTAAACGACGCCAGTTAAAATTTCAAATGAAACTATAAATTATTAAAAAATATATAATTCTTCAAAAAGTGACCGATTATAAAAGTTGAGTAGTGTAGATGAAACTTGACGTTTACTGCAAATTTATCAAGGACGTCTGAATTATAGACCAAAATAAATTAATCCCATAGTTTTCATAAGTTTTAGCATATTATTATTTAACGTGATCTTTTAACGGCAGTAAGACAAAAACTTGGAGATGTTTGTGGTGGTGCAGGCACTAGAATTCAAAATAAAACGAGCTTTATACGGATTGTTATGTAATTAGGGGAATCCAGTAAATAGTTGGCAGTTTGTTTTGCTTTTTGTCTACCCCAACCTTGAAAGTAATGCACCGAGTGAATATGTGGGGCAATAACGTCATCCTCAGTAGATTGAACTGGAGTATACCAATTATACAAATCATGGTGTACTAATATTGGCATCTACTAAATTTTCATAAAGTCTCACAATAATCATTACGTTATTAACGCATTTACACCATAAAAAAATAAATGTACAACGTTTACTTTGGTCGTCGTATTTTTCCATAATGCGCATATGTAGTCTCGGTGATGGAAGGATCATGTGAACTATTGCTCTCGGCAATACTATTAAATATGTTGAGCGTTTGGATCTATGTACTCCCTGAAAGTAATTGTAGTGTTTTTTTTATGCCGCCGAAGGGTGGCGTATTATAGTTGCACTGTCCGTCCGTTCGTCTGTACCATCGTGTCCGATAAATAACTCTGACATTCATGAACGGATTTATAAATAACTAAGCACAAGTGCTTACCACAACAAGACGACGTGTCGCACGCAGAATCCAGGTCCGTCGCTACAAGGTCAAGGTCACACATAGAGGTCAAAGGTAAAAAAAGAAGTGCTTTTGTGTCCGTATTTCGTGTCCGGCAAATAACTGTGACATTCATGAACGGATTTTTAAATAACTTGGCACCATCGTGTCCGGTAAATAACTCTGACATTCATGAACGGAATTTTAAATAACACAAGTGCTCTCCACAACAAGACGACGTGTCGCACGCAAAATCCAGGTCCATGGCTTGAAGGTGTATAACTTTGTCATCGGTTGAGGGCTTTTCATATAACCTGGCAAAATGTTCACCATAAGAAGATGACGTGTCACTCGCAAAACCCGAGTCTTCTGGAAATACAGACAAATACTTCGGCGGCATTTGTCGCTTACAGTGATATTCCTTATTTTCATATATTACTAGGAATGTTATTTGTTTATTTATCAGAAATATTTTCCTATATTCCCCGAAATTTCCGATATCGGAAATGGACAGTGTCAATATACAATTTCCGACATCGGAATTAAGTAATCCTCATTTTGGATAAGTGCATTTCCGGTATCAGTAATATAACTGAAATATACTATAAATATAATTCCCGAAATATGTGCATTTCCGGTATCAGTAATATAATTGAAACATACTTTAAATATAATTCCCGAAATATTATTGAAATATAATTCCCGAAATATACTTGAAATATAATTTCTAAATTCAGATTTCAGAAATTTAAGATTTTGATATCGGAAATGCAATTGACGATATCGGAATTAGTGTATTAAAACCACTTTGGCATGCCTTAAACTATGGAACGCCGTTACCAACTTGTTTTGTTACCTATTGGCTTTACAGGAGGAATGTTAAAACACTTTGAAGGCAACGCTTTAGCGATCCTTACTAATTAATTTTTTAAAGAACATACATTTTTGCTGCTACTCTAGCAGTTAACACGTGCTACAATATAGGTCGTACCCTGCCTAACTTGGAACGTTTATGGTGCGCTTCCAAAAAAGCAGTTGGGTTACCAGACTAGGTGCAAATATATATTACATGTTAATTCTTGAAAGCTGTGGCAGGCCACCCGTGAGAAAATAGCATGATGCATGCATAAATATGACATACCTTAAGAAAGATAAGAAAAATGCATTGCATGTTATAGCGCATTTTACAATAAAGTGGTTAGCATTATAGATATCTGGCCCGGAATACACAAACTATTCTTTTGAATATTGTCTTTTATTTGAGCGCGATAACTTTAATGGACTGTATGCAATCTGGAACAAGTTGTGTGGCCGAGTATAACTGAATTAGAACCACAGTTCTCTAAGAAGTCAATTTTACAGATCTCTATGTGTAAATTCATTCTGTTGGACATGATGTTCGGTCCTATTTAATTAATATTTATGAAAATTATAGGTTTGCTGTCAATAACAAGTACAATTTAAAACAGCAGAATTGATTTTAGATTGAAGATTATTAATGATAAAGGTTCATAAATTCAATGTCAGCTTTAGTTCGATAAATGTCAGATTTTTGGTGGAGGAAGCAGTGTTAAAGGGACTGTCGGCAATCTGTTTTGTTATTTGCTTTAGTTTCAAACGTCATGTGTACTTCCACTTAAATGACCCACCTGTTATTTTATGTTTTCTTAATAGTAACGATTGAAACGTTGACGACATTATAATTAGATGTTAATGAATCATTTATATTAATTAAAATATCCATCTCTACAGCTGATTCGATTGAAGAAATTTATTTCGATCTCGCAAAACAACTTCTCATAGACTGAAATGATCAGATGATAAATTATTATTTATGATAAGGGCAACAAACGGAGTCCGCTTGTTTTCTAGACATTTCTTTTCATAAATATTATTTAAATAGGACATCATCAAATCATTTACGACTTAGTGTATTTGCACATTTATTAAAGAATTTAATAGGCTCGACCACCCAACTTCGTTCCAGATTACTGACTCTCCCTTTAATCACATATCACATATCACACATATCGAGGGCACAAAGCAAAAATGGGCTATATACCAAATTGGCATATTTTAACGTGTTATGGTATTTTGATTCCTCTAGTGCCATTCTATGTTATGTAAAAATATCTAGCATAGGTTATTAAATAATTCCCCAGGAATGCTCAGAACACAATGGGGCTATCTGAAGAACTACCAAAACTTGACAGCAAAAAGGGGACATCGACACTTTCTTTTAGCAACCTGGGGATATATGCCATATGCCCCCTTGTTGTCCTTGCAGATAATGTTATTGTTTTCATATCTGTAAAATGATATTATAGTCTATAAACCAGACTCGGAAACAAGCAGACTATCAAAGCCCTGCTAAGAAATATTTGTCGAGAAAAAGAAAAGAAAACACTGATAAATGGAAAAGAAACGTACGAAAATATCGCAGGGATCACTTAAATGAGTATACAGGGCAAACAGGCAAAGTTGTCCAAAAAAGGAGATGAAATACAAAGACTGTTACACATGTCGCTTTAAATGTTCGCGCAAAGTTTCTCAAGAACGTGCTAAAGAAATATTTCAAACTTACTGGCAGCTAGGCTTTTACGACAAACAGCGAACTTTTGTTTGTCAAAATGTCACTCAGTCAGACACGAAACGTGAAACAACAAATAAGAAGTTTCATTCATAAGAAGAATCATTTTCAGACTATTTGCCAATCCCAGATGAAACTAGAAAGGAAAATGTGTAACAACGCTAAAGGCAACAATTCCGCTAAAGGCAACAACCGCCGATACAGGTAACAATTCCAACGCATGCTAAAGGTAATAATCACCTCTCTCGCTAAAGGTAACAACCCTAACGTTAAAGGTAACAACTTTTTATGTTAATTACGTACTCCTCAACAGGTACACCTCAATAATCTGACAGGGTGGGCCTGGTGTATGTTTTCCCCAACTTTCCACCACATATTGTGCCAGTTTTTGTTTTGTGTTTTGTGTCCCAACACAAGTACTTGTGGCCGGCAAAGCATAACACTAATCAATTGACAAACCAAATTAGATATTGTTTGCATTAAAATATGTGACAAGCAAGCAAAACGAAGTGGGGGGGGGGGGGGGGGGGGGGAGTGGGGGGGGGGGGGGGGCGTGAAACCTTATCAAAAATTGAAAATGTTCATTTGGGCCCAACCTTCCTCCCGATTTTCTAAAACATTCCAACGCCACTGTAATGTGCGGCAGAAGTGATCATTCGTAAACAATGATACCTCTCAAAAATATTATGTATGCATAAGGAACATTATGAGCCACTGACCGTTCCAAGGCGGTAGCCCTATTGTCAACCCTTTTTTGTCTGTGATGTCGTTTGGATTTATTATTACTTTTGCCTTCTTGTTTGTCTGTTTGCGTGTTTGTTTCTGTGTTTTGTGGTTGACTGTCCTCCTTGAATGCTACTTTCCCTGTCCGATCTTTTTATATTTCTTTTGATGTAAGCCAGTATCATTCAGTGATAAAATATAAATATATTCGAAGGGATTAATGTTTTATCTCTGGAACTCTGTAGCAATAGTTCAACATATTTAATAGTATTGCCGAGAGCAATAGTTCACCTGATCCTTCCATCACCGAGACTACACATGCGCATTATGGAAAAATACGACGACCAAAGTAAATATTGTACATTTAATTTGTTATGGTGTAAATACGTTAATAACGTAATGATTATTGTGAGACCTTATGAAAATTTAGTTGATGCCAATATTAGTACACCATGATTTGTTTTCGATACATTTGGAAATAAAATGTCATAAAAAGAAATATAAAAAGATCGGACAGGGAAAGTAGCATTCAAGGAGGACAGTCAACCACAAAAGACAGAAACAAACACGCAAACAGACAAACAAGAAGGCAAAAGCAATAATAAATGCAAACGACATCACAAACACAAAAGGGTTGACAATAGGGCTACCGCCTTGGAACGATCATTGGCAAAGTAGGACAATGGGGGTTTAAACCGGTTCTAGGGTGCACCAAACCTCACACTTACCCTACTGTCATCCCATTAAAGCAGGACAGTGTAACTAAAGAAATCCCTAATCTAATCTCTAACCAACATGGCAGCATCAATAGGCAATATAAGTAAAACACAAATATGCATATTTGTGTATTATACATACTATAGCCTATGAATGCCAGCAATGTAGGTACTCAGTGACTTGGCAGAAGCCAGAGCAGTAAGAGAATAAACCATTAAGGGCACGACAAGAAAGATCATAGACAAATATCAAACGCCACCGTCCCAATGGGCTTTAGGTAAGCGTCATCATAGGGTCCACAGTCTGTCCGGTCATCGTACAATTAAAGAGGAAAACATAGTGGCGAACTGTAAAAGGGTCCACCACCATGCATGCAGTACGTTGCAAAATGATAGGGTCATAACCTCTTTTGATAAACGTTTTAACAAGTTTAACAAAGACACTCCACTCCGAATATGCTGTTTAATCAAGTTATAATGAGTGTGATTGTAAATTTTAAATGAGTTGCCATGCTAACCACCAACTTGAAATAGATTTTTTTATATATCGCACAAATACA
The DNA here is from genome assembly GCA_037043455.1 of Cyrtodaria siliqua. Lineage (NCBI taxonomy): Eukaryota > Metazoa > Mollusca > Bivalvia > Adapedonta > Hiatellidae > Cyrtodaria > Cyrtodaria siliqua. Next base: position 41,691 of record JAWPHD010001356.1, read on the forward strand.
AACAAAAATGAATCTTTAATCAAAATGGAAAATATACATTCACTGTTTTGTTTCTATTGGCACTTAATGGTAGTATTTGCCTGGATAGAATGTAAAACATAAAAAATAAAAAACCTAAATATTAAGCACAAACAGGAACAAAAAAAGATTATCAATGAGTTTTTGTTCAGTATCCAACTCAAGAAGTTTAATATTATTTCAAGAGGTTTTGTATTAGCGACAGGTATGCCAAGGGCTATCATTTGACATATTTCATTTAATTTTAAATAAAGGTGCTTGTGAATTAATTATTTCCATCGAATATTAAACGAAGGAAATGTTCATCACTTTTTGGAGGGAGAAGAGAGATAGTTTGTTGGTGGTTTGTTCGTTCCAAGGCGGTAGCCCTATTGTCAACTATTTTTGTGTTTGTGACGTCATATGGCTTTATTATTACTATTACCATTTTTATTTGCCGTTTTGCGTGTTTTTGGGTATACTGTGTTCTGTGAAAGCTTCATTTCCTTTTATATATATGCATTTTTCAGTACATTTTATGCTATATAATGACGGTCAATTTTGTAGTGGATGGAGACCAATCATTTATTTTCTAAATGGAGACCAGTCATTTATTTTTTAAATATAATCGTTAGTCAGAACTGTACAACAATGCTTTCCACATCAATTAACAATGCAATGGGTTTCAGACGCAGTATCTTTATCCTACCGACCACGGCGGCGCATGACCGCTCTGTGGATAATCAGATACACTGTCAAGTGTACTATCGCTTATAATGTATTATAATGTGGGTCCCACATTATTTACCAATAATAATTAAAACGTTATTTACAAATAATAATTGAAACGTTGTTTTTTTCAAACTCACGAATGTATTACTACATACTTCTTAGGGTCTATGCTCATGTTTTCATGTATACATTTCACTGAGTATATTTGGTTATGCTCAATATCTGCTTAATTACGGACATTGACCCTTTAACAGTGCTCCAATGATCAGAACGCATATAGGTATATTAAACTGGCACCTTGCATCAACGCATATTTATCTGTAATAATACACTATTACCTACCGTTTTATGAATATCTCAACAAAAAAAAAAATCTTACTATTTATAGAATTCTGCCCAACCCACTATTTACTATATATTCAGATGGTGTTGAACGGGAAGCACAGCGGTCAACTTAACAATGCTCGTATATTTAACCACGGTCAAAGCTCTGGGCAAACTCTGGCGTTTTTCAATAGTGATACAAAGGGTCTTCAAGGTTACCCGCTCATAAAATTGAGAGAGTAAATTTTCATCTTAAAATTCATCTGATTTGTTTTTCCCGTTCAAGAATATCTGCCTCACTCACATCCAGTTGTTGTTGTTGTTATTATTACATGCATTTTTAACAATCTGGTTGAATTATTTGAATTGAATTATGTCATTGAATAGTATAAAAATCATCCAATCAGATCGATCGTTACAAATACTTGTGGTTGTGAGTGAGGCAGATTTTCTAGAAACGGGGGAAAAAACGAAACTCACGATTTTTTGTGTTGAAAGGGTACTCTCTGAACTTTATGAACGAGTAAGCTTGAAGATCATGTTTAGCATTAAATGTATTAAACACCACCAGTGTTTGCTCAGAGCTTATTTGTTTGTGCGTGGTAAAAAAAAACGAGCGTTGGAAGAAGCACCGAAAACAGCCTTATGTAATTCATTATGATCACTTTTGGCTGTTTCACCTGTGTTTGTGGAACATTCAATTTGACTTTTTTCAGTCTGATTATGTTTTGTAAATATTCACTTTTCATCCGAGGTAACATCTACTGAGAAACAATCCGGTACAACCCTTTTAAATCGTTTCATTTGGTATCATTTCGTCCCAGTGTTATCGTTTAATTTAAGTGCTTTGTAAATGATGTCCTCAGAACTATGATACTACAAAGGTGGTTAATGTCACTTGCAACTGCAACAAAGGTAGTATCTATATGTCGACATGGTTCTCTGCACAAATTCAATATCCACGTTATCATTCGTAAATAACCCGTTGACTTTTTTATTGATCAAAAAGACGTTCACAGTTTCAACCTCTGTAAATGACGATTTATTCAATCAATACCTGTATTTTGACCACTCTTCTTTTGTAATATCGTATTACTGTGATCATGTTTTAAATGGCGATTGTTGATTTGGTAAAAATACATTGTATAAGCTTTTTAAACGATATGTTCGAGTCGGTTGTTCCGTGTGTGTTACCGTTTTCCCTGGTGAAATGATTCAAAGAAAGGGACCAATTTGAATGTGTAATTCGACCATTGGTGTTCCTTCTTCCGTCAAACTTGTTTATTGTTATATACCCATTATATCTGTGAAAAGATCTACATTCTCATATAGAAACAAGAAATATCTTTAAAAAAAGATAGTCGGCGCGTTTGGGGAAGCACAATATACGATTGATTGTCATCAAGTGAAATAATTTTAATAGCGAAATGTACGGTAGAAAGTAGAGCAATATAATGTTTTCTATCGGTATGCATATAAAAATTGACACGGCAGTGCCAATGTGGAGAATTTGAACAAAACAAGTTAGTGCCTTCTATTACGGAAGGCCAGTGTTAAAATATTCAAAGGGCCATAAGCCTGAAAACAAGAGGCCCACGAGGGCCTAAATCGACCTACTGGCAAAATGTACTCTGTTAGATGATGCTACACGCAAAATATCAAAGCTCAAACTTTTGACCCTCAGTTAGGGGCTTATTCTGACCCCAGGGTCACCATTTGTACAACTTGGTAAAGGACCATTATGTGATGCTACATGCAAAATATCAAAGCTATAGCACTTGTGGTTTCTGAGGAGAAGAGTTTTAAATGTATTTTCTCTATATAACTATGTAAATTGTTTGACCCCCACCTCGGGGTGGGGCTAATTCTGCCCCCAGGGTCACCATTTGTACAAACTTGGTAAAGGACCACTAGATGTTGCTACATGCAAAATATATCAAAGCTGTAGCCCTTGCGGTTTCAGAGAAGAATATTTTTAAATGTATTTACTCAATAATACTATGCAACACTTTTGACCACACCCTTCCCTCCCCGTATTTGGGCTAATTCTGACCCCAGGGTCACCATTTGTACAAACTTGGTAAAGGACCACTAGGTATTGCTACATGCAACATATCAAAGCTGTAGCCCTTGTGGTTTCAGAGAAGAATATTTTGGTCAACATTGCTAGTCTAAAAAGTTGACATTCACTCCTTCCGTCGTCTGATTGTTCTTCTTGGCTGAAAATCACATCCGGGCACCTTGAAAAATCACGTGACTAAGAAATCACGGCGATATGTAATTTTTAATAGGGTTTCATTGTCAGTTACCGTGTAAAATTAACTCAGTTTGCAAGAAAACAGAATAATTTATTTGCAATTTCAGCATTTCTATTTTTCCTGTCACGATTCAAGTACAGCCTAACAAATCACCTAATGATATACCATTTATCAACAACTACACTCTATAAACAAATCTACTAGTTTCCTTTGGCCTTGTCAGACAAATTTAGCCAATCACAATTCAGTTTAATAAGTTTAATAAACACTGTAGGCTTTCATAATTTATGTATCGCGTCAACTCCAGTTTTGATGGGCTTACACAGACACATCTCTTGCGAGACCAAAAGCCAGCTTAAACGGGAAAAAAGCCAATAACAAGAGGCCAAAGACAGACTAAAGACGCTCTGTTAGCAAGGTCAACGGCTCCAAACAAAATTAACAGAAAACAACTCTTATAAAATCATTCATTGTTCTTCAATCTTTAGTAACGACCACCATATTTGTTCACAAAACAGAATTATTGGACCATTGGTTTATTGGACCATTGGTTCATGAGAAGTTACTTTAAAGATTGTTCTGTCGTTCGTAAAAGCGGTCATACTTATTTAAAGCTACAGAGTGTCTATATCAATCGATTTCTTCTTTGTAGGCGTGTCTTTATTTGTAACTTCATGTTCACCAGCTCATGTCGAAATCGGGTATTTAAGCTGGCAAATATAGCGCAGGAAATCATTTACTGTATATACATCGACTAGTGCACATCGTACCTATACACAGGTAACAGTATTTTTTTTACAGAATTTGTTTTAGCCTCTTTCGGGGCTCGAACACACGACCTTCTGTTTTCAAGTCCGGCGCTCTATCCACTGCACTATAACGCTAATTGTGAAAATAGTATAATAACTACCTTTTATTATTAGGCAAAATAACTTAACATATTTGAACACAACTCAAGATGGATCAATAAATATGCAGTCCATATTGTCGCACGTGTAAATTAACATTGCCTGATGTAATACTGTATGTTATCAATATGAAACTAATACTTCGCCTCAAAACAACCATATCTCGACTTGTTATTAAGTGCTTGATGAGTTTGTGTGTGCGCGCTTGTTATTACGTAATGCCTATCTACTGTTAAAAAGGCTACGACATACCAATAAATAGCACTGGTCTAGTGTTTCATCGTACATCTTTCAAAACTTACAAGTGCAAGGCTGTGGTTCAAATCCCGTTCCGGTCAACTATTTCTTCATCACATATATTCTGGAACCGTATATTTATCGACGTTACCTGTGCGGAGGCTAAATAAAAATATGAAATTTAACGCATCTATTTCTGCTTATATACCGACTATTGGAGTTTCCGTCGATTTGAAACTACTTCATACGTGACTCATTCATAGTCATAAGTTATTACCAGTTAAAATACGGACTGTACAGCTTTAAGGATTGGGAACATTTTTGTCAGTCGGGGAAAAGATCACGTGACGTAGATTTTAGTGAAGTTCTAAAGCAATCGGGCCATTGGCTGATGTGAAATTGTTTACAGATGTTTCTATTTTTAGTAAAGCAGGCCAAATGTGTTGACGGATCGCGACAAGGTGTACAACTCAGAAAAAGGGTACTGAAACGATGCTTTTTGCGAAGTTACAAAATAATTCGGCCATTGGTTTACGGGAAGCCTTTAATTTTTGAATTTAGTAACGGCAGCGATGTGTTGACGGATGAGTGCAATTTGTATAATTCTGAGAAACGGTCATGAGACAGTGCATTTGGTTCAACATTTTAAAACAATTGGACTAGTGGTCCATGAGAAGAAGACGTTTAAAGATGTTTCTAATGTCAGTAGCGGTTGCCGTGTTTGGTGAACGATAAGTGCGATTTTACAAGTCTGAGAACGATTATAAGGCAATGGTTTCAGTAAAATGTCAAATCAATAGGGCTATTGGTTTATAAGTAGATTTTTACAGATTTTTTTATTTTAGTAACGACGGCAAATATTATTTTTAAATGGACATTAATGGATCGGGGATATTTGTAAAAGTTTGGGAAAAGGGTCATGAGCCAATGCTCCTGGTGAAGTACAAAACAATAAGAGTAGTATAGAAACTGGGGGTCTTGGCGCAGTATTCTCATCGAGGGTTGCAACGAGTCAGTAACTTTGTTGGCCGGCAAGCCAACCAACAAATTTAAAACCCACTGCAACCCCCTCACAGACCCCCAATCAGAACTCCAAGTTTCTATACTACTTATAAATAATTGATAATATAACTTGCTACTTTTTTAATCAACCCCAAAGAAAACAACTGTAGATCTGGTAATCAATATCTTTCAAATCCAAAACTGTGGATGATTTCAGTCTCGGCTGGTAAACAAAATCAGAAGGAACAGGACAATCATCCTCGTCATCACTATACATATCAAAATCCATCATAGAATACTTTATTTTCCGGCAAGCATATATTTCACATTTCAGATCGAAAAGTTTTTCCCTGTTTTCATCAAGTTTGTTTTAAGATAATAATCCATTTTCGATCGTTATCGTTTTCGTTTGTTAATTTGACTTTTCCTAGTATCTAGAAAGTAAGCACGAATCACATCATACTCCACCCGGCCCTGTTTGCAAGACAAATTGAAAATCCTAGTAGCCCAAAGAAAGAAAAAAGTTCCGTCTCCAGTAGGTAGGACACTGAGAGCAGGTCTTCATTTTTCTGCATGCCATGTTTTACTTTCGTCCAAAGATCCGCGAATCTATTTCGCAATTCATCCTCAATATCTTCTGTACTAACTTCGGTGTCATTTTGATCTGTACTATCATCTGACATTTCTTAAGTATCGTCGATTTCGTTTTGGTCTTCTTCATTTTGGTCTTTCTTGATTTTCAATATTCTATCTAATCCCTGTAATTGGTTTTGTAATTCATTGAAATTTCTACCCCATCTCATCCCTGCTGCTATTTTTGCTTTCAGTGTCCTACCTTCTGGAGACAGAATTTTTTTCTTTCTTTGGGCTACTAGGATTTTCAATTTGTTTTGCAATTCTTCGGTATGTTCCCCCCATCTTTTTCCTGCTGCTATGCTTGCTCGTATATTTCTCATTTCACTCACATGTAGTATAGTTAGATTATTCTTGGAGCTTGTAGCGTTATTCTTGCTGTATTTTTGTTGTAATGTCGGATGAACATAGCTTGTCTAACTCAACTTACCTCCCGCTTACCGTTCATTATTGCAAAATGTAGAAATACTCCTGCTGGAAGACCCGGAGTTGATGCCGTTTTTGGTCGTGTGATTGGGAAACTTCGCCGAAAGTAGATTCGCCAAAAGTAGACGTAAAATAAAATTGCGCTCTCCTAAGGATATTCAAGACATAAAATTGCGTTAAAGATATGAAAATATAATATATTACTTTATATATGGAATAAACATTTGTGGAAGAGATATGTGAAAAACTTGAGGAGTTGAAGGGTAAATATAGAAGATTATTGCTAGCATGCAAACAGGGCCGGGTGGAATATGATGTGATTCGTGCTGATTCTTTAGATACTAGGAAAAGTCAAATTACCAAACGAAAACGATTACGAGCGGAAATGGATTTTTATATTAAAAAACTTGATGAAAACAGGGAAAAACTTCTCGATTTGAAATGTGAGATATGTGCATGCCGGAAAATAAAGTATTCTGTGATTGAATTCGATATGTATAGTGATGACGAGGATGATTGTCCTGTTCCTTCTGATTTTGGTAACAGCTGAGACTGAAATCATCTACAGTTTTGGATTTGAAAGACATTGATTACCTGATCTACAGTTGTTTTATTTGGGGTTGATTAAAAAAGTAGCAAGTGATATTATCAATTATTTATAAGTAGTATAGAAACTGGGGGTTCTGGGGAGGTTTTCTTTGAGGGGGTTGCAGTGGGTTTTAAATTTATTGGTTGGTTTGCCGGCCAACAAATTTACTGACTCGTTGCAACCCTCGATGAGAAAACTGCGCCAAAACCTCCAGTTTATATACTACTAATAAGGTCATTGGTTCGCGAAAAATTGTTTAACGAGTTTTCTGTTGTTAGTAACGGCGGCCATATTTGTTGGCGAATCGGAATGATTTTTCATAAATCAGAGAAAAGGTTAACAAGGATTTTTATAAATCTGTAAAAGGTTCACAAGACGATGCTTTTTGGGGAGGTTTTCAAAACGATTGGTTCATGATAAGTTGTTTAAAGATGTTTCTATTTTAGTAACGGAGGCAATGTTTGTTGATAGATATAGATGCTTATATAAATCTGAGAGAGGACCGTGCAATGATGCTTATTATGAATTTTCATCAACGTACTGCTAGCCATCCCATAAGCTTTGTTAGCCTCTGGCAAGTACAGATTACAAGAGCGCAGCCTACCGAGGACGTGTCCTTATGATTATTATGTCAGTTTAGGTTATACCTATTACGAAACATACCTATGGCTTATTACAAACATTCGTGTTGGGCTATCATGTAAGAGCATTCCTATGTGTGAGGTAAGTATGACCTTCACCTTTGAACTTCTAACAAAAAATGTTTCATGGTGGGTGGAATGCTTTGCAAGGGAATGGTGGCCTTGAACTTTGACCTACTGACCTTCCTCTCACCGATCAATGTTCATGGGTGTAGGTGTTATGGCTCCGTTATCATCTGGAATGCCTATTTACATGTAAGGTCATGGTGACCTCGCCCTTGAACCTACTGACCCTCCACACATGAGGAATCATCATCTCACATAGGGCAATGTACCAATGAAGCTTCAGTTTCAGAGTTATTCCCTGGAATTTGTATTTTTATAAAAGGTCACGGTGCCGTTGACCTTTGACCTACTGACCCCAAAACAATTAGGTTCCTCCTCTCACAATGTGCCTATGAGTTCCATGACTGTAGGTTAAGGTTATCGTGACCTTTACCTTTGACTTGCTGACCCCCGGTACAAATTGAATCTTTCTCTCACACCTTGGGTAATCTACCTGTGATGTTTCATGAGTGTAGGTTTAAGGTTTTGAGTCATCGTCCTGTGTGTTTGTGTGTGTGTGGGGGGGGGGGGGGTAGGGGGGTGGGGGTTGGGGGTCGATAAGATATCTAAAAGAGATGGGCACAATACAGTCTGGAGTTTAACATTTTTGAATTTTGAAAGTGACTTAGGCCTTGCCAACAGGCCTATTTAATCCTAAATATATGCCAAAACAAGAGTCAACATCAACATTTAATTCAACCTAAATTCGTGTGTTGGGGTGGGGTGGGGGGGGGGGGGGTGGGGGAGGGGGGGGGGGGGCGTCGATAAGATATCTTAAAGAGATGGGCACAATGGCACAATAGAGTCTGGACTTTAAATATTTTGAGTTTTGAAAGTGACATAGGCCTTGCTAACAGGCCTATTTAATGCCTAAATATATGCCAAAACACGAGTCAAAATCAGCGGTTAATTCAACCTAAATTCGTGCGTTGGCTCTTTTGGCTTTGTGGTGTATGTGATGCGTTTGTTATTGTAGTGTGTATGATACGGACTCCCTGGTCCCTCATATCATAAATGCTTGGGGTTGATGAGGGATATGCCTGTATCACGCTATCTTGGGGGTGATTTGAAGCATATTGATACTTATGGGCATCGAACTCGGGTCTGTTCGGTTCATAACGTATTTTTATGTTTTAATGTTGGGGCATTTTGTTGGGTAGAGTTGTGTGGTTGCTGTGAGTTGGTGGTTGTTATGCCTCGAACATTGCATATATTGTGGTTGATGTCTGGACTGAGGTAAGGCGGCAGCTCATTCATCACTTGTTCGTTTGAAATCCGAGGATCACAGGGTGTCTAGACTACGCGGTGAGGAAAAGGTTAATTACGGTCGATAACAGTGGCCAGTCAAGACTGCCCCTGTGGCGTATCAGCTACAGGTTGGTGATGAAAGGTACCGTAGGGAGGCGCTCCTTAGTCCTTAATGGGCATGTGCCGTATTTACTATTCAATAACCGTTTCTTTTTTGTATAAATAACGTATTGGAAATGGTCAAATCCCTTTTTAACGAGATTTTACTAGCTTTTAATTGTTTGGTTTAATTATACGCGGTGGTTCTCAAACTATTACTGATATTTTTTGCAGATTATGGCCTAGTTGCGGGCCACTTTTTGATTTCGAATTTACATCGTGTATTTTTTTATATCTACTGTAGAGTTGCGCTGGCGTTTTGTTACATTATTTTCTTTTTTCTTCTTTTTTTTTGAATTCGCTTTTATGATACCTCTGTTTACTCTTTAATATACCATATGTATACCCACGTTTTTGAGAAAAAACACAGGGTATATTAAAACTGCCTCCGTTTGTCCGTCTGTCCGTCTGTCCGTTACCACATCTCCTCCTAAACCGCTGAACGGAATTCAACCAAACTTAGGATATGAAATCACCATATGATGATGGCGTTCAAGAGCAACATTATTTTTGGCAACGAGCCCAGGGGCCCTCATGTGGGGTCAAAAGGTCAAATAAACTTAAAGTTCAATTACACTGTCATTTTTTCATATATTTGCACATAACTTGGTATATGTAATCGTCTATAAAAGATAAACAATATATCAAAAGGATTTTTTTATTTCGCAAACTCGAACGTCTGCCCTGGGGACCAGGGTGGATGAGGCGTGTGGTGGGATTTGGGATCATTTTTTTTCGATTTGTCGTGTTTAATGTCAATAAGTGTACAATATTGATGACGACATGACGTAATAAATTTGATTAAGTCGTCAAATTTCTTATCGACATATTGAAATGTAACTAGTAAAAGACATACAGTAACTAAACTTATTTAAATGTCGAAAATGTCGACTTCAGTCTTTCTGACATGTGAAGGTAAATCGTACTAAGTTATGGAAGCTTTAATGTACCCCCCAGATGATGTGATCTTTATTAGATCATTCCATAACATATGTCGATTTAACGTAATTTATAGCGTTAAGACATCTTAAGATAACGACTTGGCCGTTCTATATATGATTATGTTGTCTTATGTATGTTTAGATAATGAAAACGGCATGAGAATATACAAAGGTAGTTGTCGGCATGTACATGTCGACATCTGTCTTTGTTTTACCGAAGATGTAATAAATTAAATGGCCATAACCGTTTTATTTATTTATTGCGACATTCGTTTTACGACATGCGACATTAACAAGGTAAGTGTCGGTATTGAAGTCGCAATGAAGACACAGAAGCCTACCGTCAAACTTTCGAATGTTTGCTTTCGCGCGGTCATGGACACGAAGGGTGTTGAAAAGAAGTATGCATATTTATCTAATCTCTCTCTCTTTCCGTCTATGAGGTCAGTGTCTATCACATGTCCTTACTAATCCGAGCCTTCTCTGACCTTACAAGGCCGTCTTGTCCGTCTGTCTGTCCGTCTGTCCGTCCGTAGACACTATTCTTGTCCGGGCTATTTCTCAATAACTCCTTCATAGAATTTCGCGAAACTTGCTAGGAATTATCAAGAATAAGTGGACATGCGCATACCATGATGACGTTCCGGTTTGATAAATGTGGATGCGACTTTGACCCTCCAAGCAAAGGGCAGATAACTTAATATATTTTACGTTCAACTTTTGCGTTTAGGTCAATTTTTCAGAAACTGTATGTACTAGACCTTTCAAACTTTGCTTAAAGTTGTATCTTGGGTGGTACATTGCAACGTGACAAAGCAAATGCGGAAATGACCTTTACCTTCCAAGCAAAGGGCAGATAACTTAATAATTATTACCTTCAACTTTTGCGTTGAGGTCAATTTCTCGCAAACTATGCACTACACCTTTCAAACTTTGCTTATAGTTGTATCTTGGGTGGTACATCGCAACGTGACAAAGCAAATGTGGATGTGAACTTCACCAGCCAAGCAAAGGGCAGATAACATTTACATCACTTTCTCATGAGCTATTATAGCTTAATCTTTGGAAGACAAAACATTCTATTTTGATATAGATGTGTCTTGGGTAGTGCATCTTTTTGGATGCATGGATTTCATCTGTAACCTTGACCTACTTTTTGGAGCTGATGATTTTTTTTATAGAATGGCATTTTGTTTTCAACAAATGCACTTAAATGTCATTTCAGCAAACTGTAAACTCTATTGTTTTTAGTTATTAAAATGTTTACAAACTTTCATTTAAGCATCATTTATCTTTTATTTTTAAGTGCCGCCCCCGTAAGGCGAGACATGTGAATCCGCGGGTATTGTGTACATGATGATAGGCTAGATGTCAAGATATGCTATCTTGTTAGGGTAAAAATGAAGCTAATATGCCTCAAGTTATGACCCTTTGAATTTTTCAAATTCTGTTGTGATGTATCATTACACTGGATTGGAGGCATCTTTATTTTTTTCATAGGACACATTTCTTGTTTTATAAACAATACGCTTAGCTGTTGAACCCCGTATTTGTCAGTGTGTTTATATGTGTGTCTTTGAGCAAGTCGCTGAACTTGTTCTATAGGATGTTATTGTCTATCTGTCTATTTTCACCCGGGCACATAACAGTCTACTTATTTGCAATCATGGATAATGTAAGCTATTTAAATAGAGAGAAGACGTAATTCAGCTCTGTTATGATCCTAGACGTTTACGGGTTGTTAAACCCAATTTTAATAATGAATAAAATTAAGAAGGAATTACAATCAGATGGCGCATTCTGTTTAGGCCACAATTGTTAATGAGTCCTTTTCAAACGTGTTACGCATCGTTAGAAAATACACAAAACAAACAAGTGATCCATACATCATAAGATAGCTGTCACATGACATACATATAACACAAGAAAACACGTGTAAATGTTATAAAATGCAATGGATTCCTACAGCATGGCCCTTTCCGTTCAACATGTATATTTGCCAGGGTTCACCTTAGCGTTGTTTTTACATTTTCGATTAATGTGAAATATATCCATTAAAGGGTAATTAATTTAGACAATGACTATAATTATATGTATTTCAGGTGTTCGATGCAGATACCTCAACAGTATGTATTACAATCTTTAATATATTAAGCATACATATAAACTGGCATGGGAGGTTACACATGCACTTAGTAATTATAAAAGTAAAGGATAAATATCATTGACATTATATAAATATCACATTCATGAGAGGGTGATAGTAAGAATATTCACCGTGAGGATATGATTAACGTCCGAGGCGAAGCCAAGGTTGAGGGTATTATACCAAAATACCCCCGCCGTCGGGCAAACATATGATTCATACTGTTCGCATAGACTGCTCCACTGCTTCGTTGAGTGAACGGGACATTTGTAGTGAAGCAGTCTATTCAGGACTTTTTTAAAACAAAAACAAAAAATTTGTTTTCCAAAGGTTGCTATGAAAGTTGTTTTGTTGGATTGGAAATAACTAAAAAAAAATAGTGGTAGTTTATCGAAATCGTTAAAGTACTTTTGAAGTTATGATGAGTTTAAAATAGCAATTTCACCATGACGTCAGTGGAACAGTATGCACGTAACCTCGCATCAAAGCTGCGCATGTGATAATTTATTTACTATCTCCCTGCGATTTACTATCACCCTGTACTATCACCCTCGCGTCAGATAGTAAGAAATCACACATTGTTCTCTATGGGGATTTAGCATGGGCGTTTTATGTGAGGTATAATAATATAGAATATTATTCGGTTATATATCTATTTATTGAAAATCACCAGGTTCAAATTAATGCAAGGTTTTAAAAAAAATCAACAGGCAACCCTAAATAATTTCAACAAATACTTCGTCAATAATGATTGACGATTAATTATTGAAACAATATGATTTGTTTTAGGAGTGCATCTTTGTTAAAGATTTTGATCTCCTTTAATAAAAATAAAATAACCATCAGCCTTGGAAACTCCAACAACTCGAAACAAGAGGCCGAAGAGGGCCTGCATCTCTCTACATGTGTAAGGCTGTATGGTGTTTCTGGTGGGAGTGGGTTTGGGTATAAAACCCTTGTTCAAGTTTTCAATGATATAACAACACTGATGAAGTTCATAAAAGTGGTGTGGGAGAGAGATTAAGGGTGGTGTGGGGTGTCAGAGGCAAAATGTATTATCCGATATTGGTGGTTTTCGAAATCGTCCGAGCTTTCAATGAAAGTGATAGAGCGTTGACACCAACAAGTTTGCGGACAACAGACTATGGCATAAACAAAAAGGAAACTAAAATCATTAGTATGGCAAGCTATTTACAATATTGCTTATTTATTTATTATGTATTTTTTTTTTTTTTTTTTTTATTTATTTATTTAATCACAATGATGGGCAAGAAAAGCTTTTAATGAAGTGGCATAAGACATCTACTAGTGCACACAATACATCTGGTAATGCGGTTGTTTAAAAAAATAACAAAATATCATGGTATGGTATCAGTGTTAATTCTTTATATAATTTTAGGTTAGCTTTCGACATGACAAGAAGTTATGCATCATTTGCTTTGAGAGGGAAAAGACATCGTTCATTGTGCCATGCGGGCATACCTTTTGCACTGTTCGCGCCGTGCAGGCTCAATCAACATCGAACATGTGCCCCCATTGCCGCGAGAAAATGTTCTCGGTTAGGGTACTTTTTGATTAATTTCAATATTTCACATGCCTGGTGAAAATGGTCTCTCAATATGTCGTTTGTTCAATTTTAGTTATGTTCATTTTTTGTGTCGCCTGCGTAGGATGGCAGTAACTTAGGGATCACTTGATCCGTCGTTCGTCATCGTTGTCCGTCACACTTTAACCGGCAACTTAACCTTGGCCATAACTTGAAAAGTATTTGTCATATGTTTATGAAACTTCACACACGTATTCATCTTACCACACATAATACATTTACCCATGCCCATAACTCTGACTCATTTTCAGTTATGCCCCTTTTCATAAAACTTTAACCTGCAGCCTGATTAGCTCAAAACTGGCCATAACTTGAAAAGTATTTAACCTATGTTCATGTAACTTCACATACATATGTCCAATAACTCTGTCAGACTCATTTTGGCAGAGTTATGCCCCTTTTCATAAACTTTAACACTTTAATAAAAAAGCTCCATTATTCATGAAGGATTGCACCCCGTGTCTTCAAACTGTATTGTACTTGCTGAAATAAGCACACGGCAGGCGACACAAGTGTTCCATGGAATACGCTTCTTGTTCTTTTAAGCTAAATTTGTATTGCTATTATCAACCATGTAAAATTGCTGTAGTTTTGAATTCCACTTTTATGTTTATTAATTGAGCTGTATGTCCATAGGCATTGGTATATCCTTAGTCCCCTACCGGTGTCACCGGAGTGGATTTTAGGTTTGCCACCGTTCGTCAGTCCGTCCTTGCGATAATGAGAAAAGTATTTAAATTATGTTTATGAAACTTGGCATAATGGTAGACAGTAATAAGGGGATTATGCACGTTATTTTATTTTGTTGATTTGTTTTGAATAAAAGAGTGGTTGCTATGACAACGGAAATAGTAAAAATACGCAAAATATATGGATCCTTAATACTGAAGATAATTTAATGAAAATTTGAACAGAAATTGTAAAAAAATACACAAAATGGGTAGGTAGCTTATATGAACAGGAAGCTTGGGATTGCATTTGGGGTTATGGGGATCAAGGTCACTGTTACTGACAATAGAAAAATGTTTTCCACTCAGTAATTTTACTTCGGAATGAGGCAGTGCAATGAAACTATGGGTAGGTAGCTTATTTGAAAAGGAAGCTTAGGATTGCATTTGGGGGTCACTGGGTTCAAGGTCAAGTTCACTTTTACTGAAAAAAGAACAACTGTTTCTGCTCAATAACTTTACTTAGGAATGAGATATTGGCCTGAAATTTGGTGTGTATGTGGCTCATGTGAAAAACAAGTTTCGGTTGCATTTACTAAACAAATGCCCGGTAGGGGATGTTAATTGCTCGGCAATATTTGAGAATCTTGTTGTTGTTGTTTTTTTTATTATTTTTGGAATTAGTAACAGGACTTTTTGCTTCTCCAGATATTTCTTTATGCTAATTTTTGACTGCAATGAGTATTTACTCATCAGATTCAAAATAAATATGTAACAAGGAACTCGTTCAGAGTAAACAATTACTTTAAATAGTACAAACTGAATGTGAATTAATACATTTAAAAAAAACACTATTAGTTAAATAAAGCAACACTGTATGACTTTAACATTAGACAAATGCTTGGAACAATTTTCATCGTGTATGTATGGAATAAACTGTTCTACACGACAATACATACAAATAAAATACTCATGATTTTAAAAAGATGACCCCGTGTGGTTGCCGGGGTAGAATACAACCACTGCAAACACACCGTCACATGCAGAGGACCCCCTCATTCATATTCATTTTGTCATTTTTTGTTCATGTTCATTAAAGGTCTTCATCATGACCCCTGCATTGTTTGAGGCGCTATCTCTCTCACATCACTATGAGCAGGTAGTGGCAGAAAAACAATAAACGTGGCTCCAGCGTAAATGGAGTCTACAATAGAATTTGCAGCAACTCTGCAGTTCAGGGTGAGAAGGTCCTAGGCCCATTCTCCATATTTTATCTCGATGGACATGGAGGATGAGCCTGGCATGTTCATGCCTGTTAGGCGTCATATAACCTTTCATGAGTTGGTGCGCCTTAAAACCCAATTCAATTCAATTAAAAAGATGAGTTTTGTAAAAATAGTAAGAGTAAAATACTAAACTCAGCTTATCTACAGCTCTGCAGAATTATCCCTTTTGTCAGCAGCATGTATTGCATACCTTCTGTTATTTTGTTTTCAACTAAAGCAAAGTATGTTTCAAGCAGTTTCAATGGACCTACACTATGGTTATTTTCGCTATACATAAATCACCAACAGTATTTCTTAGATATTATGCATGCAAGTGTAATTATTTTTAATAGTCACTGTGGATGAGCAAACATTGGAACCTGTACGAGTGACATATTTTATATCAATATAAGTCATATTTATTATTCTCTTCTGTAAAATATTGCATCATTTCACTGTTTTAGATAACTTAGCTTTTTTGTATTTCTACAATTGAATTAAGAAGCTCCATATTTCAATTAAGAATGTCATGTATACTACATATCAGGTATTTGTTAGGGCTATTCCATTTAAACATATACAATATATGGGACCCCTGGAAGGCACTTTAAAATTTGAATATACACCCATACAGGAAAAGTTTTGCATGTTTTCCTGAATACCGGATGTTGGTGCGTGCGTGACCTTTTTCTTTACCAATAAAGATTATAAGAATCGATCATGGGTATACGTTGAAGATAGGGAATTCCAACCCGAGGTATAAGTGTTTTTATCGGAGCCCAGGCTCTGCCCAGGTTCCGATTAAAACACTTATACCGAGGGTTGGAATTCCCTATCTGAACCGAATACCCATGATAGAGACATGTTGTTTGTTGACGCCGGATGTTGGCGCGCGTGAATTTTATCTCGATCCTAGGGTGAGATGGAAATTTCTTGCATACCGGACAAGGATATCCGCCATTTTACCGTGGATAGATATATCCATCTCATCCTAGGGTCGAGATAAAATTCACGCGCGCCAATATTCGGTATGCAGGAAAATATGCAAAACGTTAGTAGCTGGTGGCGTCAACGCACAACATGTCTCTGCTATGCAAGAAAAAGAAACTATCATGAGTATTCGGTTCAGATAGGGACTTCCAACTCTCTGTATAAGTGTTTTAATCGGAACCTCTGCAGAGCCACGGTTCCGATAAAAACACTTCTACCTGGGGTTGAAATTCCCTATCTTCACCGGATACCCATGAAAGATTCTTATAATCTAGCACCGGTAAAATGACAGATATCCTTGTCCGGTATGCCAGAAAAGACTTCTTATTTTCTAAAAAAAACTGTAGGGAAAAAAACAATTTTGATGTTTTTTTCCCTACAGTTTTTTTTAGAAAATAAAACATGAGAAATTATTGCATTACTGATGTATATTAGCCGATATTGATGGTTTTCGCACTCGTCCGAGCTTTCGTGGATATTAACACTTGCCGGCCAAGTTTGGTAAAGATCGGAAGCAAAATGCAAAATGCAAAAAAACAGACCATTACGGGACATCTTACCATCGCATCTTACCATCGAGCATCGACCTAGGTCGATGGTAAGATGCGATGGTCGATGGGAAGATGCGATGGTAAGATGCGATGGTCAATGGTAAGATGCGATGAACAATCGACCATCACATCTTACCATGGACCATCGCATCTTACCATCGCATCTTACCATCGACCATTGCATCTTTCCATCGTATTTTACCATCGACCATCGCATCTTACCATCGACCACCGCATCTTACCATCGACCATTGACCTAGTAAACATCGCATCTTACCATCGCATCTTACCATCGACCATCGCATCTTACCATCGACCATCGACCTAGGTCGATTGACGATGGTAAGATGCGATGGTCGATGGTAAGATAAATAATGGTCAGCTGGCCCTAACAGGACACCGCTCACCATAGCATACACCATACTTTAGGCCAGTAACTAAAAACTACTGAATGCAATTGAATGAGAAACTTGGAACACTGATAGATGGCGATGAAAGGAAGTGCAAGACACAACAAAACAGAACACTCAAGCAACACTCACTTCAAGTAATTGAAGTGATGTTCAATTAATTGAGTTTGTTATTTTGGCATCCCAAAGCCAAATTTACATCAACTCAAATAATTAAAGAGAGGTCTAATTCAATTAAAGAGGTGTATTTCAATTGAAGGGAGGTCTAATTCAGTATTGGAACTGTACCTCTCTTTAATTGAAGTGAATCTCTCTTCAATTGAATTGAACCTGTCTTTAATTAAATAAGACCTCTCTTCAATTGCAACTGAATTAAACCTCGGTCTAATTCAATTGAAGATAGGTGTAATTAAATTTTGAGGTTCAATTGAATTGAAGAGAGGTACAATTCCAATACTGAATTAGACCTTTTCAATTGAATGAGACCAATTGAAGAAATGTTCAATTTAATTGAAGAGAGGTTCAATTCAATTGAGGAGAGTTTTAATTCAATTGAAAAGGTCTAATTCAATTGAAGAAATGTGAGGTTCAATTTACTGAATTTATGTTAGTTTAGCGTCCCGCAGATGAATTAACATAACTCAGTAATTAAACCTCATTTTAATTGAAGAGAGGTATACTTCAGTTGAAAAGAGGTACAATTCCAACACTGAATTATACCTTTTGAATTGAATGAGACTTCTCTTCTACTGAATGAGATCGAGGTTTAATTCAGTTAAAATTGAAGAGAGTTCTAATTAAATTGAAGGGAGGTTCCATTTATTTGAGGAGAGTTCTAATTCAATTGAAGAAAGGTTCAATTTAATTGAAGAGTGGTCCAATACTGAATAAGACCTCTTTTCAATTCAGTATTACCTAATTTCATGTGCAATCATATGATAAATGTAAAAAAGCAATAGAGGTTGTGACCTACATACTGCAAGTAAAGAGATGGGGTGTGATAACTTTGTATTTTTTATATTCAAGTTTTGGTGAGTTTAGGACATTTTTTTCAGGAATCAATGATTACTTTAGTTAAAATGGTTTAAGATTCAAAAGGAAGCTTATTAAAGGGACACACGGCATTCTTTTGTTTTTAAAATCTCACGGCGTTCCGATAGTTTTTCTGCATAACTTGTATTTGTTCAATCATTAATATTAATTATAAAAATAATAGTAAGCAATTTGTTTTTGCATATTATTATTTTTTGATATTATTGCACCAGTAATATATTAAAACTTATAGTAAAATAAGACGACATAGTGAATTCGTCAAATTTTATTTATTTAAATGTAACCAGGGTAAAAGTAAAAATGATACAGAATAAATAAATCGAGACACTCATATCAAACACTTCAAGATTGCCGTGTGTCCTTTTAAGGGTTATTGCCATGAATTTTGACAAGAATTGAATTTTAGCTAGTGTATATGAAACTTGAGTAAATTAGTCATAATGATCACTTTATTTAGTATGAAGGATTGTTTCAATAATGAAACTGTTAAATAAATTTCAAATCCCTTTGGGAGCTCGATCAACTTGTGAGAAAGTGTTGATTCTTATGGATAGTGGGAGGTATACAGTACTAGTTCTACCCAGAAAACAATTGGATGGTTTGTCTCTACCACAGAAAGCGCCATATATGACATAACATGTGCTGAAAGTGACTTAAAATAACTGCATTCAAACAATTGACAATTTTCATAATTGTTACAGTTAATTGCTCATGCTTAAAAAAAGTCTATAATATAGGATAATAGACGAGGTGTCAATCGGCGGCTTCGGACATGACTGTTGGTTATTGTGTGAAGAATGACGTTATCCAACGGTAGGACACACGTGTAATATAAACAAGAGGTCAATGACCTTGAAGCTCTACTGATAGGTTTTGAAAGCTATATCAGATTCCTGTGAAGTTTCATCTGTCAAATAGTTTCAGAGTAGTCGCTACAAGTTTTTACTATATAACTCTATGTAAACAAAGATGGCCACTGGCAGCCATGTTTAATGTTAAATCAAAATAATGTTCAACAATGACCAACATCATGTCATGCTGATCATTTTAGAAAAAGTCCCATATCAATATAACTTATAGTTTTCAAGAAGTAGTTGCTACAAATTATTTTTTTAAAAATCTATTTTTAAACATGGTGGCCATCTTGATTTTTTGGTTGACCTGAAAATTTGCTAGGATCAACTAGACATCAAGAGCAACATTCCCCTGAAGTTTCATGAAAATCCGTCAAGTAGTTTCAGAGGAGTTGTCGCCAAAATAATTTCCTGTATAACTTTGTAACTATGTTAACAAAGATGGCCGTTGGCGGCCATGTTTGATATCCAATCAAAATAAACTTTGGTTAGGATAAACAACATGTCGTGCCTGTCATTTTGGTAAATGTTCCAAATCAATATCACTTATGGTTTTTAAGAAGTAGTAGCCAAAACGTCGCATTTTAAAAATCTATTTTTAGCCGTGGCGGCCATCTTGAATTGTCGGCAGATCTGATTTTTTGCTTGGATCAACTAGACATCAAGAGCAACATTCCTGTGAATCCGTGAAGTAGTTTCAGAGGAGTAGTCACCACAAAAAAAATGTTTACGGACGGACAGACGGACGACGCAGATCAGTCGAGCTAAGAAAAACGGAATGACATTACACTGCAAACAAGCGACTATATCACACATACACACACACGCACGCACGCACACACACACAAAGAAATGCAATAGATTGGCTTGATTATTTCCGAGATTACAGATATCTACGAACTGATAAATCATCTTTTAGCAACATGTCTGATTTCTTATTCATTTCTCACTGGAAGAGCGAGTTTAATGTTTGCTTTCCTTTCCTGGTTTATGAGTTGTAAGAATCTGTTACTTTTCTGTTGTTGTTGTTTTATGTTGTTGTTCTGTGTTTTTATTTGTTTGTTTTTTATCTCCTGTCGACTACAATTGCTCAAACATTGTCAATACAATCTGTTAAATGAAATAAAAGAGCAGTTGCTCCAGCAACAGTACGGGGCACTGGAATGTCAACTCTCTGTTTTCCTGTGACCGCTTCGACTATTTGTACAAAGTCCTCACAGCAACCACGTTTTGGATATTCAATTGTGTACATGGTGGACAACCTATTAATCATAGCAAGCTCACGTGGTATGAATAGTCTCTTGCATCGGTTACTTCTGGTTGATGGAATAACACCTTAGGTATTCCACTAGGTGTTTCAGTATGACGTTGTCTCCGAATTCGATGTAGGTTCCATATTTCAGCAAAGATCTCGTTGAATAAGAGGGAGAAAACAAAACCTTAGACACTCTATATGTACAGGATCACTGTCGTGCAGTGTACCAAAATATCTCATATCGCTGAAATGGCTTCTCCAAAACTAAGTAACGTTGCATTTTAAACACTGCCAAAACCGTTCAATGGGCAGGTTTGATGTAGATCTCCCACTTAAGTAGCTATTTATACCCGACATCTCATCACCATGACCATATGGTAGTACTCTTTGTAAATCTCCTATTGTATTATTTTCTGTACCACAATCACCACGAACAACTCTTGGTACTCTTCCAATTTGTTTAACATAGTTTAGATAAAAGTATGCGATGATTCTTGGTTCATTATTAGAGTAACCTGCTTTTAGCCATAATATTTTCCGTGAAAACCCATCGATTTCACCATGGATTGCTATCTCAAAGGGCTTAAGCTTATCGTACCCATCGATGTGTATGAGATAATTGGGTCCCCTATTGTAATACATCCTCCGGCGTAAACGATGCTGTGACCTGAGCTGTACACCCTCTGGATCCATAGCTTTAAGTGTATACCTCACAGTTTATTGAGTTGGAGATTGGAACGAACATCAACCAAACCAGATAGACACAAGCCTGAAAAATACGGATAATTGTCTTTTAACTAATGCAAATGTTTATATATACCAGCATATACATGCATGCAATATTAGATTTAAACTAGACGGGTGTTCCGCGGAACACGTGTGTCGCCTGACAGCGCTTTGTCAGTGTAACAAGGTTTTTGGACCCACATTATTTGACAATTGAATTGAATTGGGGTTTTACGGCGCATCAACACACGAAATGTTATATGGCGCCAAACAGGATGAACGTGCCAGGCTCATCATCCATTTACATCTAGATAAAATATGGAGAATGGGCCTAGAACCTTCTAACCTTCTAACCCGCTGAACAGACACTCCATTTACGATTTAGCCACGTTTCCACATTTGCATATGCGGTGTCATGAAGAAGACCTTGAATGAGCATGATAAAAAATGACGAAATTACCCCTCTCCCTCGAGCGGGTTTTGCAGTTGTTGTATTCTACCCGGGCAACCACACGAGGATCATAATTTGACAAACTGGGCTAAGTTTTCGTGAAGCAAAACAATGAGTTTTTAACCCATATAATGACCTTCAGTGTGACCTTGACCTTTATCTTTTAGTAAGGACATATCGAAGTTATTAGTCTCTGACTTCAAATCACTTGCCCCTCACCTCTGTAGTTTCGATCCCTTAGGGCCTAAGAATCTTTATGTAAGGAAGCTATCCAGATGGCTTGCAGAACGTGCATGGTATCTTCCTCCACCAGTGGAAGCTAAAACGTCGCCATATGATCTTAGCTGTTGCACAGGCATCCGGCATCCGGCAGAGATCTAGGATAGTAAAAGATGGACGTGGAGTGATTAAGTCCATATTTTACTATCCTAGCTCTGTGCCGGATGCCAGTGGGCTGTTTGTGCGACTATAAAATCCAATTCAGTTAAGAGGCCAAACTCATATCCGGGCCAAAACTCAGCAAAAACTATGGATCAACACTCTATATATATATATGCCTTATGGTAGACAGGTTCATCACATCGAGATTGAATGTTGCGTACAGTTCAAGCCAACTGTGGTAGGAAAAAGACACACAATTACCGGAAAAAAGGACAGCAACTAAGATTATACAGAGTAGATTTTGACGCCCCGAACCTTTTGGCATATCTTGACATAAAAGGTAAGGATCCTGTAAAGTTTCAGAAACAATCAATTGATAACTGTGGAAGGAGAAACACACATACTTTTCGGGACAGGCGTACAGACGCTGGGACTGACATGGCTAACGCTATAAGCCCCCTCACCATTTGGTGATGGAGGCATAAACATGGAAAAAACACAACAGTGGTGTCACTTCAGTTCGATTTTATTGTTTAGAATAGTTAAAACATATATATACTGTCAGCATTCCTGAAAAGATACAGAAAACATTTAAAATTTTAGGAAAAATAGACTTTTTACCTGCTTTTCAAAAATCGGCCGTGAATCCAACTATGGCTGTGCTTGCATCTTCTATTGCAACATAAGTGCGTATGTCGGCATATGTACGATATTTTGTCCGGATACAAATGGGTGACGCAATATTTTAGTCAACTTAACCTGATCTAAAAATAATTGAAGTCGTCATGCGACATTTTAGGTCATCAAGTCGCTGTGTGGATGTTGTGTATACAATATATTCAACTTATGTCGCTTTTTATTAAGTCATCATGGCTAGATATATTGTAGTATATCAACATAGACTATGTCAACATAGGATTATATATCGTGACATGTCGTTATATTTATGGTCATAAACATAACATCATCTGGGGGGTACATTAAAACTTCCATACTAGTTGCATTCTTTCAAGTCGAAATGAATCAAGAAACACGCCGTAAGTCGAGAAAATGGGGTCGAGAAGACGCGAAACAATGCAACAACCCGCCAATTTCGAAGTCCATAAAGAGGTAATTAACGCAACAACTGGTGACCCTTAAACGTTTCCATATTAATGTATCCCCCAGATGATGTGATCATTATTAGAACATTCTATAATATATGTCGTTTTAACGTAATATATAGCGTTAGGACATCTTAAGATAACGACCTGGCCGTTGTATATATGATTATGTTGTCTTATGTAAGTTTGGATAATGAAAACAATCTTCTTTGTCAATGATAATAAAAGTGTAATAAACAAATATTTATCTATGTCGATATAGAATTAAACGGCATGAGAATATACAAAGGTAGTTGTCAATATGTACATATCGACATCTATCTTTGTTTTACCGAAGATGTAATAAATTAAATGACCATAACCGTTTTATTTATTTATTGCGACATACGTTTGACGACATTCGACGTTAACAAGGTTAACAAGGTAAGTGTCGGTATTGAAGTCGCAATGAAGACACAGAAGCCTATCTCATACTTTCGAATAGTTGCTTTCGCGCGGTCATGGACACCAAGGGCGTTGAAAAGAAGTATGTATATTTATTTAATCTCTCCTCTCTCTTTCTCTCTATGAGGTCAGTGTCTTTCACATGTCCTTACTAATCCGAGCCTTCTCTTACCTTACCAGCCCTTTTGATATGTCCTCTGGCTGTGTACTAAAAAGCCACACAAAAAAAGAAAGAAAAGCTTAGGATCAGAGAAGGCACGGATTAATGTCCTTACATGTTTCTCTCTTTCGTGATCTCACAACACCTCATTCCCCTACATGTCCCGATCTTCAAATTAGCTATCATTTAAACGATATTAGATGTCCTCACATGGCAGACTTTTGACTTATGTTTGTCTGGATTAGCCTACACCGGAAAAAGCCTCGTTTTTATAGTACTTTTTGCACAGGTATTTAAAGTTGCATCATCATTATACATTATTTCTGTTGATCCCGCCCAGGACAACGTCTCGAGTTGATATGATTGATTTGATATAGCATAGAATCTATCCCGATTGTGCACAACTCCACCCGAAGTCAACTTTTTAAATGAAAATCCAAATGCAAAGTCATTTTATGAAGGACTACTCGACAAAGATGGCTCCTATTATACCCAACGCACAAACTGGTGGGGGGCGTATACTGGAATCACCATGTCCGTCTGTCTGTCCGTCCGTCATTCCGTCCGTAGACACAATTCTTGTCCGGGCTATTTCTCAAAAACTCCTTCAAAAAATTGCGCGAAACTAGCTAGGAAGTATTAATATCAAGTGGACATGCACATATTATGATGACGTTCCGATTCGATAATTTTCCACTGAGTTATGGTCCTTTGTAGTTCTAATATCTGTCCGTAGACGCAATTCTCGTCCGGACTATTTCTCAATAACTCCTTCATAGAATTTATCGAAACTTGCTAGGAAGTATCAATATCAGGTCACATACCACTATTGTTTTGGGGCTACTGATTGGCTGAAAAAGTATAGGGTGTATTAGGGTATATCTTTTTCGAAAGAGCTATTTTCTGATTGGGTAGAATTGCCTTAATCATAATTGATGTACATAAAATGTCAAAATAATATGTGTAGGTGATAAAAAAAAAATGTATTTGTTCTTGCATCTCGGCTATTTTATTGAGAAAATTGCAGGTATAGTAAATTGTCAGAAATTCACATTTATTTGCTGCGAGCCCGACGGTCAGCACCTTCATCAAACCGAAAGTAGGTGAAAGCATTACAAAACCCCCAATTATTTTAAGTGTGTATAGGATAGTTCTTGAAAATAAAGCAGCCTAAAAGGTTCCCTTGGGTATATAAAATGTGTTTAAGGGCCAAAAGGCTATAATGTAACCCTATGTAAAATGCAATAGTGGTATATGACCTAAAGCTAGATTATGCATGGGGTAAAAGTGAAAGTAGACATACTTTTTTTCTAACACAATGATTTGAAAGTGTGAGAAATGTTGAATTATGTTGTATTTTGACTTTTTTGGTAACTTTTTTAATAATTTTTAAATATATTTGAAAGTTTTATGATGCAATATAGGTAATTTAAATTGTTTTATTAGGGTTGTGGACACAAAATTAGCCATACCTGACACCTGGTATACACAATTGGCCTGTAATGCACCTATTTGACACAATTAAAGGTATATCTAGTAAGTTTATTCATTCTGAGGGCATTTTTACTGCAAAAATGTCAGAAAGCGACAAGCTGCGTCTGTCTGCTAAGATGTCGAAAAGGCGCTTATGTCTGTTTTGAAAAAGATGTTGAGGTAAACTCTGACTCTAAGTTCATCGCGTCTTTACGGTTAGTGTTGATATGCAAATATTTTATGTGGTTTAATACATTTTAAAAATTAAATAATTTAGTTGTCAAAAAATATGACATTTTCCATTTTTTTCTACCCCACCCCCTTCATTTTAATGAATTTTCATGGATCTGTACTGTCAACAGTGCTTTTTGGCTGCATGGTTGCATGAAAATGACCTGTAAAGGTGGCACAAACAATTATAATAAAAAAAATACATTAAATTGTACAGTTACAAGCATCTTGTGTAATGAGCATATTGTAAAATATGGCATGGCCTTAAAAATGGAGTTGGGGAGAATATTCTCAGAATTATTTTTTGTCATTTTTAAAGTGAAAAGTTGCATTTTCTTGATGGTTTCACATATAGAAACTGCTGCATAATGTTATTTTTACACTTGAAGGCAGATTTTGAATATATACAAAAACAGTGGCATTTTTATGGTAAAATCTGCTCTTTTGAGCCCTGAAAATTACAAATATCATTTTTCAGTAGAAATGATTTTCAAGAGAGCTTCAACTGGTTGAAAATCACATGTTATTGATGAAATCAATTCAAAATCAGTTTATTTGAAACAAAAGATTGGAACGGTTGTCAAGATATGGCATTTTGAAGATTCTGGATTTACGCGTAAAAATCGCATGAATTTGACATCAGCCGAAGCCCTTTAAAGCCCTCATATTTTGTAGAAAAGTTCTTTTTTCTAAAAACAAAAGACACCATTTTCCTCAGAATAAATGTATAAAACAATTTAGCCAGAAAAAACAAACTTCAGTTAGGTTTGAATGTCTATCTAGGTCACATACCACTATTGTTTTGGGGCTACTGATTGGCTGAAAAAAGTTTAGTGTGTATTAGGGTATATCTTTTTCGAAAGAGCTATTTTCAAACCGAAAGTAGGTGAAAGCATTACAAAACCCGCAATTATTTTCATATAGTTCTTGAAAATAAAGTAGCCTAAAAGGTTCCCTTGGGTATGTAAAATGTGTTCAAGGGCCAAAAGCCTATAATGTAACCCTATTTAAAATGCAATAGTGGTATATGACCATCAAGTGGACATTCGCATACTACGATGACGTTCCGGTTCGATAATTTTCCACTGAGTTATGGACCTTTGTTGTTCTAATATGTGTCCGTAGACGTAGTTCTTGTCCAGACTATTTCTCAATAACTCCTTAGAATTTCGCAAAACTTGTGAGGAAGTATCAATATCGACTGGATATGCGCATAATATCATGACGTTCCGGTTCAATAATTTTCCACGGAGTTATGGCCCATATATAATATGAATTTCTTGTCTGGGCTATTTCTCTAAAACTCCTTGTTAGAATTTAGTGAAACTTGCTAGGAACTATCAATATCAAATGGAGATGTGAACATGCGCATATTATCATGACGTTCTGGTTCGATAATTTTCCACTGAGTTATGGCCTTTGTATTTCTAACGCACGCAAATCTTGTCCGGACTATTTCTCAATAACTCCTTCTTAGAATTTCGCGAAACTTTCTAGGAAGTATCAATATCGACTGGACATGCGCATAATATCATAACGTTCCGGTTCGATAATTTTCCACCCAGTTATGGCCCTTTGAATTTCTAACTTAAGAACACAGTTCTATTGAACTCCACAATTACTATAAGGTTGATGGCTTTAATACTGTTTGTATATCAAGTGCAGATGCGCATATTGTCGTGACAATCCGATTCGATAATTTTCCACTCAGTTATGGCCCTTTGTATTTTTTATAATGTATTTTGTACATGGTAGTCAAATAGAAAATTCTTGTCCCGGCTTTTTTTCTATAATATACGTGTATATATCTTATAGGAACAATTTCTTGTATGTTTACCCACCCCACAACAAGTTGCCAGCGTTGGGTATTTGTCCGCCTCGGCGACAGTTCTAGTTGATTTTGTGGTCAAAGTTTAAGGTCAGAGTACATCATTATGTACATCAGTTTTTACATGTTTCACCATAACTCAAGTTCCTTTCCACCAAGGATATTAAAAGTTCGTATATGCACTGCTTATGAGACAAGGATGAGCCCTATTGGGATCAAAAGGTTCAAAGTCAAGGTCAAATCGAAACTACATCCTGCATCAAAACGTGATGCCCTGTCAACCAAGGTTGATAAAATAGGATACACAGTTTATTCATCAAACAAGGATGATTTTCGGGTAAATAGGTCAACGTGACAGCACATCGAATTTACTGTCCGCTCCATAACTAAAATGCTTTTCCAGCCGGGATAATTTTACTAAATACACCGTCTACCTGTGGGACAATGATGACCCCCTGTTGATTGAAGGGTCAGGCAGTCAAAATCATAGTGCACGAGCATCAAACATGGGCATGACAGGCGGAGCTCTTGTTAAAATAGAATCCCTTGTGCTGCAGTTATTTATTTCAGTTCTTATATACAAACTCTTAAGGACTATTGGTCAGCCATCTTGTGATAACATGGCTTACTTTATTTAGAAATGATGTCTCGTGTGCCATTTTTAGATAAATGGACAATTATATGGACAAATGAATTTAACATAAAAAACAAAACATCTTAGAGTTAAATTGCACTAAACTTTCCGAATATAAAGGACACTATTTCTGCCAAATAAATATTGTTTCTGATATTATGTTCGCATCAATAGTGTTGAATTACTGTCATCTATTATATCATTGACATTGTTCATGCCTATAATATGCATTTGGATGAAAATATCAATTAACCATACCCCATCCATTTTGGATTTTCTTTTCAAAGATGGCTGACCAATAGCCCTTAATATGTTCCTTTGGTTTTATACTCAACATTGATCTCAAGATTTGTTTTTTATATGACGTTTGTCAATTTTGCAAAATTTTGCACCTTTGAAGGGCGGCAGAGAAAGTTAGGTTACAGATAAAGTGTGTGTGATTTTCTTCCCTGCCAAACATACATGTATAGAATTATTAAAATTTACACCAACTCCTTTAAGGACAGGAATGTCCATGGTTCATGTTTATTTATTTCCAAATGAATCATAATATGATATTAAAAGTTCTACTCTAGATCTGATTATCTGACACTTAAATATACATTTTCAGCTCTTATGATCAGAATTCAGTAGATATAATGCTGTGGCATACAGTTTTTGTCTCGCCTTTTCAAAGAAAACAAAGAGACATAGGTGTTGCTTTTCTGGCGGCGAAGGCGTCAACGTTCACGTTTTGCGTTTAGGTCATTTCTCACAAACTGTATGCACTAGACCTTTCAAACTTTGCTTATAGTTGTAACTTGGGTGGTCCATCGCAACGTGACAAAGCAAATGTGGAATAGACTTTAACACCCAAGCAAAGGGCAGATAACTTAATAATTTTTACGTTCAACTTTTGCGTTTATCACTTTTTCACAAACTGTATGAACTAGACCTTTCAAACTTTGCTTATAGTTGTATCTTGGGTGGTACATTGCAACGTGACAAAGCAAATGCGGAAGAGACATTGACCCTCCAAGCAAAGGGCAGATAACTTAATATGTTTTACCTTCAACATTTGCGTTTAGGTCACTTTTTCACAAACTTTATGCATTAGACCTTTCAAACTTCGCTTATAGTTGTTTTTGGGTAGTACATCACAACTGTCAAAAAGCAAATGTGGATGTGACCTTCACCAGTCAAGCAAAGGGCAGATAACTTTAGTTGTTAAATTTACTCATGAACTATAATTATGCACTAGATACTTTAAACCAAGTTTATAGCTTATTCTTTGGAAGACAAAACATTCTATTTTGACATAGATGTGTCTTGGGTAGTGCATCTTTTGGGATGCACGGAATTAATCTGTAACCTTGACCTACTTTTTGGAGCAGTTGTTGAACCCGTATTTGTCAGTGTGTTTATAAGTGTGTCTTTGAGCAAGCCGCTGAACTTGTTCTATAGGATGTTATTGTCTGTATATCTATTCTCACCCGGGCACATAACAGTCTACGTATTTGCAATCATGGATAATATAAGCTATTTAAATAGGATGAAGACGTAAATCAGCTCTATTATGATCTTAGGCGTTCACGAGTTGTTAAACCCAATTTTAATAATGAAGAAAATTAAGAACGAATTATAATCAGATGATGCATTCTGTTTAGGCCACAATTGTTAATGAGTCCTTTTCAAGCGTGTTATGCATCAATAGAAAATACACAAAAAACCCAAGTGATCCATACATCAAAAAGATAGCTGTCACATGACATACATATAACACATGTAAACACGTGTAAATGTTATAAAATTCAATGGATTCCTCCAGCATGGCCCTTTCCGTTCAACATGTATATTTGCCTTAGCGTTGTTTACATTTTCGATTAATGTGAAATATATCCATTAAAGGGAAATTAATTTAGACAATGACTATAATTATATATATTTCAGGTGTTCGTCAATGCAGTTACCCGAGCCCCAACAGTATGTATTATAATCTTTAATATATTAAGCATACATATAAATTGGCATGGGAGTTTACACATGCACTTAGTAATTATAAAAGTAAAGGATAAATATCACTGACATTATATAAATATCACATTCATGAGAGGGTGATAGTAGGAATATTCACCCTGAGGATATGATTAACGTCCGAGGCGAATGTTTAGGGTATAATACCGAAATCCCCACGCCGTCGGGTAAACATATGATTCATTTTCAGTACAGATTTCACTTTGCCGCATAGACTGATCCACTGCTTGGTTGAGTGAACGGGACATTTTCAGTGAAGCAGTCTATTTCGGTTGTTTTTTTTAAACAAAAAAAACTTTTTTTCTTTCCAAAAGTGGCTATGGAAGTTGTTTTGTTGAATTGGAAATAACTAAAAAAATGAGTGTTAGTTTATTGAAGTTATGAAGAGTTTAGAATAGCAATTTCATCATGACGTCACTGGAACAGTATGCACGCAAACTCGCATCAAAGCTGCGCATGTGATAATTTATTTACTAAAATGGTCTCTCAATATGTCGTTTGTTAAATTTTAGTTATGTTCATTTTTTGTGTCGCCTGCATAGGATGGTAGACACTTAGGGATCACTTTATCCGTCGTCCGTCATCGGTGTCCGTCACACTTTAACCGGCAACTTATCCTTGGTCATAACTTGAAAAGTATTTGACATATGTTGATGAAACTTCACACACGTATTCATCTTACCACACGGAATATATGTGCCCATGACCAATAACTCTGACTCATTTTAGCAGTTATGCCCCTTTTCATAAAACTGTAACCTGCAACCTAACCAAGCTCATAATTATTCATGAAGGATTGCCCCTTTTCATAAACTTTAACACTTTAGCAAAAAGCTCCATTATTCATGAAGGATTGCACCCCGTGTCTTCAAACTGTATTGTACTTGCTGAAATAAGCACACGGCAGGCGACACAAGTGTTCCATGGAATACCCTTCTAGTTCTAAGCTTAGTTTGTATTGCTATTATCAACCATGTAAAATTGCTGTAAGAAAACGGAGTGTTTTGAATTCCACAATTTTATGTTTATTAATTAAGCTGTATGTCCAAAGGTATTTGTATATCATTAGCCCCTACCGGTGTTACCGGAGTGGATTTTAGGTTTGCCATCCGTCCCTCCGTCAGTCCGTCCTTGCGATAATGAGAAAAGTATTTGAAATATGTTTATGAAACTTGGCATAATGGTAGATAGTAATAAGGGGATTATGCCGTTATTTTATTTTGTTGATTTTATTTGAAATAAAAGTGGTTGCTATAGCAACGGAAATAGTAAAAATACGCAAAATATATGGATCCTTTGATAACAAAAGAGATACTGAAGATAATTTAAAGGGAATGTAGCGACACAGCCAAACAAGCTCTGTTATTGAGAGTTCTGAAAATCTTGGAAAAAGGTGAAAGAATTATCAAAATCGGATGATAAACAAAAAAGATATGACCATTTAAAGGTTGTTCTAAAACGAGTATGGGAGTCGCCATTTTTAGAACTATGACATCATAGTTCCATATTACCATATATGGAATATTTATAAATATCATTGGAAACGAAGAAAATCACTGCAAATGAACGATTTTTTTACTGGTCATAAAAAGCATTATTTGTATTAAGTATTATAATTATATTGTTCATACAGTTGCTGTCTTTTTTTCCTACAAATCAGTAAATTTTCATATTTATAAATATTCAATATATGGTATTTAGAACCGAGATGTCATAGCTCTTAAAATGGCCGCTTCCATATCCGTTTCAACAGAAACTTCAAATGATCATATCTTCTTTGTTTATCGTCCGATTTTGATAATTCTTTCACCCTTGTTCAAGTATTTCAGAACTCTCAGTAATAAAGATGTTTGGCTGTGTTCCTACATTCCCTTTAATGAAATTGTAAAAAGTACACAAAATGGGTAGGTAGCTTATATGAACAGGAAGCTTGGGAATGCATTTGGGGTCATTGGGATATCAAGGTCAATGTTACTGAAAATAGAAAATGGTTTCCACTCAATAATTTTACTTCGGAATGAGGTATTGCAATGAAACTATGGGTAGGTAGCTCATTTGAAAAAGAAGCTTGGGATTGCATTTGGGGTACTGGGTTCAAGGTCAAGTTCACTTTTACTGAAAAAAGAACAACTGTTTCTGCTCATTAACTTTACTTAGGAATGACTGAAATTTGGTGTGTATGTGGCTTATGTGAAAAGAAAGTTTGGGTTGCATTTACTAAAAAAATGCCCGGTAGGGGACGTGTATTGCTCTGCAATACTTGAGAGTCTTGTTTTTTATGTTATTATTTTTGGAATTAGAAACAGGACTATTTGCTTCTCCAGATATTTCTTTAGGCTAATGTTTGTCTGCAATGAGTATTTACTCATCGGATTCAAAATACATATGTAATAAGGAACTCGTTCAGAGTAAACAATTGCTTTAAATAGTACAAACTGAAGGTGAATTAATACATTTAAAAAGAAACAACTATTCTGATCAATGGGAATTTAAATAAAGCAACACGGTATGACCTAATCATTAGACAGGTGCTTGGAACAATTTTCATCATGTATATATGGAATAAACCGTTCTACACGACAATACACACAAATAAAATACTCGTGATTTTAAAAAGATGAGTATGAGTAAAATACTAAACTCAGCTTATCTACAGCTCTGCAGAAATATCCATTTTGTCAGCTGCATGTATTGCATACCTTCTGTTATTTTGTTTTCAACTAAACCAAAGTATGTTTCAAGCAGTTTCAATGGACCTACATTATGGTTATTTTCGCTATACATAAATCACCAACAGTATTTCTTAGATATTATGCATGCAAGTGTAATTATTTTTAATAGTCACTGTGGATGAGCAAACTTTGGAACCTGTACGAGTGACATATTTTATATCAATATAATGCATATTTATTTTCTCTTCTGTAAAATGTTGCATCACTTCACTGTTTAAAATGGAATTCATTCCTAGATTTTTATATTAATAGATTTATAAAATTGTTTAAATGGAATAGCCCAGGTTATAAGTGTCTGTTTTATTATTGTTGTGTGTATAATGTTTTATAAGTAACTGTTTAATAACAAAACAAAAATGGTTAATACATTAATTGTTGATACTGGGGGTAAATGATACTGGGGGTAAATGATACTGGGGGGTAAATAAATGATTTTAGTAAAATATATGTTGTTTTATTCCTACAGTTTTTAAAACAATAAAACTTCAGAAATTATTGCATTACTGATGAATTTAACTATTATCCAATTCAGTGTTAACGATTTTTCATTTGTATATTAGCCGATATTGATGGTGTTCGCACTCATCCGAGCTTTCGTGGATATTAAGACTGACCATCACATCTTACCATCGACCATCGCATCTTACCATCGCATCTTACCACCGACCATCGCATCTTACCATCGCATCTTACCATCGACCATCGCATCTCACCATCGACCATCGCATCTTACCATCGCATCTTACCACCGACCATCGCATCTTACCATCGCATCTTACCATCGACCATCGCATCTCACCATCGACCATCGCATCTTACCATCGAACATCGCATCTTACCATCGCATCTTACCTAGGTCGATTGTCGATGGTAAGATGCGATGGTCGATGGTAAGATGCGATGGTCGATGGTAAGATGTGATGGTCGATGGTCCATAGCATCTTACCATCGACCATCGCATCTTACCATCGCATGAAACTTGGAACAATGATAAAAGGCAATGGGAAGAAGTGCAATGCACAAGAAGCATAACTATATCCTTATTAATTTTATAGTTATTTCCCTTGTCCAGAACATGGGTCGAAAATTACTGACCATATTTCACTGAAACTTGGAACAATGATAGAGGGCAATGGGACGAAGTGCAGTGCACAAGAACAATAACTATATTTATTTGTATTGGAGTTATTTCTATTCGTAATTTTATACTTTTAATTCTTGCCCGGATTATAACTCAAAAACTGCTTAACATATTTCAGTGAAATTTGGAACAATGATAGAGGGCACTGAGAGAAAGAGCAGAGCGTAATAACCTATATCTTTATTATTTCTAGAGTCAATGCAATTTGTAATTTGAAAATGACTACTATTTGCGTACGTCTATGGTGCTCTGAAATTGTCTCTTCAATGTCATTCATTGTAAAACAAACCCATGGTTTAAGCCAAGCTGCAGGCGTTGGTTCTACCGATATTCTTGCTGTTTCAGTTGTTCTTTTTCCACAAATTAGCATCAGAGTAGATTTAACCAGGTTTTTTTTATAATAAAACATGAAAACCCTGGAAGAACAAGAGATCTAAGGTGTATTATGTCTGCGGAGGAACTGAAACCCAGAAACAAATGGCTTATCAACGAGATGTCTTAACACAAAATTTGAATGGAATGAGTAATGTATTTTACAAAACGATTTCATAAAGTTTTTAAAATTTGTAATTAGGTCTGTTTTTCAACATACACAAATAATTGGACCCTTCTAACGCTATTGTTTATTATTATATACCTAAATTTGCAGTCCAATTAGCGGTTCGTTGTTGTACCACGTGATTGTACAATACTTAATGTTGTTATTGGACGTTGAACTGTCCCGATTTTATTGTTTTTCATATTGGACAGTCCAAAACAAGATGGTGGGTTTTTAAAAAATATCACTAGAAATTTCAACGATAAAAACCGAATATCGACAAAGTTCCGAGAAGTTGCGTGTGAATTATTATTTATTATAAGGTCATTGTTGTTTATTTGTTTTATTTTCCCCTGTTAATTTAGATATATAATAAAAAAAGTTATTTAACAGTGTATTGTGCAAAACGGGTATTTATTGTCCTCGTACACGTTGTGGTGAAAGGCATCATAGCCTTTGGCGTCTCGTCCAATATGACTTTCACCACAACGTGTACTCGGACCTTAAATACCCCGTATTGCACAATACACTGTTAAATAACCTATTACTATTGCATGACAATTCAATTGAAGAGAGGTACAATTCAGCTTAATTAAACCTCTCTTCAATTAAATTAGACCTCTCTTCAATAGACTTATCTTCAAGTAATTGGAGTGATGTTCAATTAATTGAGTTTGTTATTTTGGCATCCCAACGCCAAATTTACATAAACTCAAATAATTGAAGAGAGGTTTAATTCAATTAAAGAGATGTATTTCAATTATAGGGAGGTCAAATTCAGTATTGGAACTGTATCTCTCTTTAATTGAAGTGAACCTCTCTTCCTCTCTTCAATTGCAACTGAATTAAAGCTCGGTCTAATTCAATTGAAGATAGGTCTAACTAAATTTTGAGGTTCAATTCAATTGAAGAGAGGTACAATTTCAGAATTATACCTTTTCAATTGAATGAGACCAATTGAAGAAATGTTCAATTTAATTGAAGAGAGGTCTAATTCAATTGAAGAGAGGTTCCATTCAATAGAGGAGAGTTCTAATTCAATTGAAAAGGTCTAATTCAATTGAAGAAATATGAGGTTCAATTAACTGAGTTTATGTTAGTTTAGCGTCCTACACACAAATTAACATAACTCAATAATTAAACCTCATTTTAATTGAAGAGAGGTTTAATTTAATTGAAGAGAGGAACAATTCCAACACTAAATTATACCTTTTCAATTGAATTAGAACTCTCTTCTACTGAATGAGATCGAGGTTTATTTCAGTTAAAATTGAAGAGAGTTCTAATTCAATTGAAGGGAGGTTCCACTCAATTGAAGAGAGGTCCAATACTGAATAAGACCTCTTTTCAATTCAGTATAACCTAATTTCATGTGCAATCAGATGATAAATGTCAAAAAGCAATAGAGGTTGTGACCTACATGCTGCAAGTAAAGAGATGTGGTGCGATAACTTTGTATCTTTTATATTCACGTTTTGGGGAGTTTAGAACATTTTTTCAGGAATCAATGATTACTTTAGCTAACATGGTTTAAGATTCAAAAATAAATTTATCAAGGGTTATTGCCAGGAATATTGACAAGAATTGAATTTTAGCTAGTGTATATGAAACTTAAGTAAATTAGTTATAATAATCACTTAATTTAGTATGAAGGTTTGTTTCAGTAACGAAACTGTTAAATAAATTTCAAATCCCTTTGGAAGCTCCATCAACTTGCGAGAAAGGGTAGATTCTTATAGATAGCGGGAGGTATACAGTACTAGTTCTACCCAGAAAGAAAATGGATGGTTTGCCTCTACCACAGAAAGCGTCATTTTTGGCCAACATATGCTAAAAGTGACTTAGAATACCTGCATTCAAACAATTGACAATTTTCATAATTGTTACAGTTAATTGCTCATGCTTCTTGAAAAAGTCTATAATAAAGGATAATAGACGAGGTGTCAATCGGAGGCTTCGGACATGACTGTTGGTTATTGTGTGACGACTGACGTTATCCTACGGTAGGACACACGTGTAATATAAAAAAGAGGTCAATGACCTTGAAGCTCTACTGATAAGTTTTGAAAGCTAGATCAGATTCCTGTGAAGTTTCATCTGTCAGATAGTTTCAGAGGAATAGTCGCTACAAGTTTTTACTATATAACTCTATGTTAACAAAAATGGCCGCTGGCAGCCATGTTTAATGTTAAATCAAAACAACGACCAACATCATGTCATGCTGATCATTTTAGAAAAAGTCCCATATCAATATCACTTATAGTTTTCAAGAAGTAGTTGCTAAAAAAAAATAAAAAAATCTATTTTCAGCCATGTGGCCATCTTGAATTTCTGGCTGACCTGAATGTTTGCCAGGATCAACTAGACATCAAGTGCAACATTCCTGTGAAGTTTCATGAAAATCCGTAGAGTAGTTTCAGAGGAGTAGTCGCCACAAGTTTTTCCTGTATATCTCTATGTAAACAAAGATGGCCGCTGGCGGCCATGTTTAACATCCAATCAAAACCAACTTAGTTAGGAACAACTACATGTCGTGCCAGTCATTTTGGTAAAGGTTCCAAATCAATATCACTTATAGTTTTTGAGAAGTAGTCGCCACAAAATCTCATTTTAAAAATTTATTTTTAGCCGTAGCGGCCAATTTGAATTTCCGGTCGACCTGAATTTTTGCTAGGATCAACTAGACATCAAGAGCAAAATTCCTGTGAAATCAATCAAGTAGTTTCAGAGGAGTAGTCACCACAAAAAAAAATGTTTACCGACGGACACTTGGAAAAAATTGGAATGACATGACAAGTGACTATATTACACACACACACACACACACACACACACACACACGCACGCACGCACGAGAGAGAGAGAGAGAGAGAGAGAGAGAGAGAGAGAGAGAGAGAGAGAACTGCAATATATTGGCTTGATTTTTTCCGAGATTACAAATATCTGCGAATTGATCAATCATCTTTTTGCAACATGTCTGATTTCTTATTGATTTCTTATTAACTCACTGGAAGAGTGAGTTTAATGTTTGCTTTCCTTTCCTGGTTTATGAGTTATAAGAATCTATTACTTTTCTGTTGTTGTTTTTTAATGTTGTTGTTCTGTGTTTTTTTTGTGTTTTTTTTATCTCCTGTCGACTACAATTGCTCAAACATTGTCAATATAATCTGTTAAATGGAAGAAAAGAGCAGTTGCTCCAGCAACAGTACGGGGCACTGGAATGTCAACTCTCTGTTTTCCTGTGACCGCTTCGACTATGTGTACAAAGTCCTCACAGCAACCACGTTTTGGATATTCAATTGTGTACATGGTGGACTACCTATTAATCATAGCAAGCTCACGTGGTATGAATAGTCTCTTGCATCGGTTACTTCTGGTTGATGGAATAACACCTTAGGTATTCCACTAGGTGTTTCAGTACGACGTTGTCTCCGAATTCGATGTAGGTTCCATATTTCAGCAAATGCTTCCAGATCTCGTGGAATAAGAGGGAGAAAACAAAACCTTAGACACTCTATATGTACAGGATCACTGTCGTGCAGTGTACCAGATCTCTCGAATCGCTGAAATGGCTTCTCCAAAACACGGTAAAGTTGCATTTTAAACACTGCCAAAACCGTTAAATGCGCTGGTTTGATGTAGATCTCTCACTTAAGTAGCTATTTATACCGACATCTCATCACCATGACCATATCGTAGTACACTTTTTAAATCTCTTATTATTTTCTGTACCACAATCAAGGCGAAGAACTCGTGATACTCTTCCAATTTGTATAACATATTTTAGATAAAAATGTGCGACGATTCTTGGGTCATTATTAGAGTAACCTGCTTTTAGCCATAATATTTTCCATGAAAACTCATCGATTCCGCTATGGATAGCTATCCGAAAGGACTTACGCTTATCGTACCCATCGATGTATATGAGATAATTGGGTCCCCTTCTGTAATATATCCTCCGGCGTAAACGATGCTGTGACCTGAGCTGTACAACCTCCGGATCCATAGCTTTAAGTATACACCTCACAGTTTCTTGAGTTACTTGACAGTGATTACCTTCCACAGTGTCCTGTATCCAGAATTGAAATATCCTCGGCATGGTAACTCTTTTATCTTGTAGATTACGTCTGGCAACGGACTTGATACGTTATGCCGTCTCAGATTTAAACGCTGTCCTATTCTTTTTAATTGCCGTAATGTAACTACCATATTATGCACATATAGCAAAACCCCGCATATTTCCTTCCAGGTATATCCTTGACTAATGCCCCGTTCTCACCGCCGATCTGAGTACCTCGATCAAACTCGATCAAACTCGATCATGCGGTCGTGAAATGATCTCCCTCGGTCTGCAGTGGGGTCCCGCCCGGTCTGCAGAGGTCTACCTTGGTCGGTAGCGGTCGGGGTTTCAACACGATTGTTTTTGACATGTCAAAAAAATCTGTGTAGCGATCGAGTAGCCAGACGGTCTGGAAGCGGTCTGAAATACATCCTGTAGCGCTCTGGTAAACTCGTGTACAAAATCTAGTTCGTCGGGAAGACATCCGGTCACATATTTTTACCGATCTGTACTCGACAAACTAGACCTGTACACGACCTGTACTCGACCTTGTGCGACCCCAATCAGATGCATTTACTCGATCAACTCGATCATTTGCAGACCGTACCCGATCTCTACTCGAACATACACGACTTCCACCCGATCATACCCGTCATACCCGATATACGTCACAGCGGACGTTTTGGCGTTTTTTTTTCATAACTTGCCGGGATTCCATCGAAGCTAAATCTACCTTCTGCTACAAGTCACCATGCCAAGGGGAAGAAAGAAGAGCCCAGCCGCTGTCTACATTGATGATGAGACCGCCGAGGACAGCAGGTCGCCGTCACCGCCGCCCGCAGAAGTGCCCAGAGAAGTGCCCAAAACCCAGAAGGGGACGGGCAAGAAGGAGAAGACCAGCACTGCTGCCTGTAGTGAGAACTCTACAGCCAAGAATACAAGGACACAGACCAGCCATGTCTCTCCTGAGAAAGAGGTAAATTCCTATATGTTTTACATATGCTATAAATGTATTTAAGAATATTATTGATGTAGTTATTATTGAATCTATATAATTTTGTTTAATTATATTATTATATATTGTAACAAACTGTTGTCTGTTGTCATTTTCATTGTTATTTATCCATATTTATTGATGACTGTTATTTTATTTTTTCAGGTTCCTGATACCAAGACCAGGAAGTCGATGAAGAAACCTCTAACACAGGAGGAGGAAGATGTACTGGTGGAATGGCTACAGGAAAACTCTTTCCTCTACAACAAAGCATCAGCAGACTTCAAGATGAAGGACAAAAAGGCCCGGACTTGGTTGGAGAAGGAGCAGCAGATGGGGCTGAACCCTGGTGACATCTCTCTGGTCTGGTACCCCAATATGAGGACACAGTACTCGAAGCTAGTAAAGATGGGCACCAAGAGTGGCAGTGGCCTGCAGGAACGGACGGCGAGGCAGACCTGGCTGTTGGAGAAGTTTGCCTTCATCAGACCTTACCTAATACAGCTGCGTCAACAGCGTGGTTCCACAGTAAGTAATTACAAATTAACTCATAACTTATATAATATTGATGTGCAACGTGGGAAAAGGGTTCTTAATGCTTCTGCGTAAAGTGTCGTTCCGGATCAGCCTGTGCAGTCCGCACAGCCTAATCCGGGACGTCACTTTCCACTTCTGGGTGATTTTCTGTTGCAAGAAGGTCTACTCTAAGTATACATCCCCTGGAAGCGGAAAGTGTCGTCCCGGATTAGCCTGTGCGGACTGCACAAGCTGATCCGGGACGACACTTTACGCAGAGGCATTAAGAGCCCTTTTGCCACGTTGCGCATTATATAGGATCTGGCATGAGTTGTCATTTCATATTAACTATTATTAAACAAGTTCAGGAAATGTTTTATTAAACGAGCCTTGGCGAGCTTAATAACATTTTCCAGGACGAGTTTAATACAAGTTTATATGGAACGACAACGAGTGTCAGATTCTTTTCATCCCATGCCTAAATTGAACAGAAATTTGGGTTTTATTTCACGCAGAGTCCCTGTCCATGATGAAATGTACATCATGTCAATCACTTCAACTAGTCGTCTGAGCGTGCCTATGAAATAGACATCATAGGGCGTTTTTGCCATATATATAAAATACTTTCGGTGTTTTTGTCTGGACTGAAGTTGTTTGGTCGGTCTCCATTTGCTTTTGGATTGTTTTGTTTGGCGGGGAGGGATGGTGGTTTATCTCGTACTGGTTATGTCTACCGCATATTTCCTTTCTATTGCAGTTCGCTGAGAAGAGGAAGGAATTTGCTTCATCAGATGCCACAGACGAGGATGTTCTAGACGATGGATCGGACGCATCCGTCCAGTCGTCAGCTGCAGCCAGCACACCTGCCCAGCGTCCCAAAGCTGCCCGCCTCCTCGTCAGTTCGCTTAATGAAGAGCTGTCATCACTTAAAGACTCCATGACTGGGAACCAGGACAAGGTAGCCAGCACCGGCCAGTTCTTAGTTCACATGATGAGAGATATGACCGAGTCCATGAGGCAGGAGTTCATACTGACAGTTACAAAGATGGCGATATAGGCAGTGCAAAGTGATAAGGCAGACCTGGCTAGGCAGTATCAGCAGGAGGTGCAACAGCAGCATGTTTTTGAAGTGTCCACCAGACGCCCTCCGCCGTCAGCAGCTGCAGGGTCCGCCAGCCAGCTCCAGCCATTT
This sequence comes from Cyrtodaria siliqua, assembly GCA_037043455.1. NCBI lineage: Eukaryota > Metazoa > Mollusca > Bivalvia > Adapedonta > Hiatellidae > Cyrtodaria > Cyrtodaria siliqua. The sequence goes on from JAWPHD010001356.1 coordinate 83,306, forward strand.
ATGTATCACGACCAGCAGCTACAGCAGGACTTCCAGTTGGCCACCAACATCGCCGCCTCTGCGCCGCCAGCACACATCACACCACGGTTGAGCAGCTACCGCCACCTCCAACCACCCAACGTCCACCCAGTGTTTATACCATCATCATCGACATCACCATCGACCAGCTCCATCATCCGGCAGGCAATGACAACTGCATCGATCCCCAACACCAGCTACAACACCAGCTTAAACGTTGATACCTTTGAGGCCAACCTAGAAACTCTACCCAGACCAGCTGGAAACACCCAGTCCGAAGGACCCTGATTGGACTCGTTGTTTTAGTGACTGAACTTGTGTATATATCTCAGAATGTGTAGTTGTAATGAATAAAGGTTTTGCATTGAGAACTTTATTTTTTTAAATATATTTGGTGTTAGCAAATATGTTTGCATATTTGGAAGTTAAAGCAAATATATTTGCTAACACCAAATATACTGAAGAAATAAATCAAGTTATTTGTACTTAGATAAGAAGAAAACTTAGAATAAAAATGAATAAGAAGAAAAATTAGATTTTTTTTATTAAAGTGCAAATAACTTTTTTTCTTCAATATATTTGGTGTTAGCAAATATATTTGAGGCGCAACGTGGGAAAACCGGGCTTATTGCATCTGCGTAAAGTGTCGACCCGGATCATTCTGTGCAGTCCGCACAGGCTAATCCGGGTCGACACTTTCCGCTACCGGGGGATAGATGGGTAGAGTGATCCTTCTTGAAACAGAAAATCATCCGGAGGCGGAAAGTGTCGGCCCGGATTAACCTGTGCGGACTGCACAGGCTGATCCGGGACGACACTTTACGCAGATGCAATAAGCCCGGTTTTCCCACGATGTGCCTCATTTAAAAACAAGAGGTGTCACTCGGAAGTGACATATGCCCCCGAAGTGGTGTGACCTTGACCTTCGAGGTAAGGACCTGGTCTTGCGCGCGACACGTCGTCTCCATGTGGTGAACAATCATGCCAAGTTATTTTAAAATCCCCATGCACCAAAAAGTTATGGAATCGGACACGAAGATCTATACACTGTAACTAACTAACGAACGGACAGTGCGATTACTATATGCCTCGCTCCGGGGGCATACAAATAAAGTTATCTGATGGTACTTTCATAAGGATGATATTCTTATGAAAGCACAAACAGATAACTTTATTTCTGTTCCCCTATTTGCATAAAAAGTACATACCAACCATATCAAGTTAAAACTACAAAAATACCTTTATTACTTTATTATACAACCATAAAAAACTGTATGACAGTAATCACACAGAGTCACACTTTATCCGGGGGAGGGGTCTGAGGGGGAGGGAGCACAGTTTCTAAATCATGTCCTGCTGCCAGTCCACTGCACCAGCTGGGGAGTTGAAATAATGCTTGAGGTAATCCCGTTGACGGATGCCAGCATGTGTCACAGCATTCCTACCACACGCCTCGTCACCGTCCATCATCTGCCTTCCGCGACGCCATTCCCCAGGCTGAAGTTGGTTGTTCTCATCTTCATTGTCGACGACATTGCGTGGCACAGCAGGGTAACGGATCCTGAGAAGATTATGTAGTGTCACACAAGCAAGTATGATAGAGTCTACGGTATCAGGACACTGGTTAAAGCAGCCAAGCATGCACTGAAATGTCATGGCCAGTATTCCAAATGCGTTTTCCACCACTCTTCTGGCACGGGATAACCTGTGCAAAAAACGATGTATAAAAACAAAGTTAAACCTAGTAAAAACAAGACAGTTACTATACAAGTTATAAGGTATAAACTAAGTTGTAGCTGAAGTTATTAGAATAGGAAGAATAAATGGGACACACCGGGGGCATACACCAACTGCATAAGACGAGCACCATCCCTCCCTACCAAACAAAAAAGACGAATTTAAAAATATTCAACATTTATAAAAGGGCAAAGCCAGAAAATAACTTAATAACATAATTTATAATGTGTTAAACTGTTTCTATTGTATACAAAGTTAGACTATGTAGAAAACAAGACATATTGCTATCTAATTTTAGAACTGTTACGAAGAAGTTACTTTTGCAAGAGGAATTTGAAACGTTAAATGACTAACCTGTAGTTAAAAATGCGCTCTTCCTCTGTCAAGTTACGTCTGGAGTACGGTTTCATCATCCAAGTTCTGAGTGGGAAAGCATCATCTGCTATTAAGAAGTATGGAGTATTCTTGTCATCGCCAGGCACTGGGCTGGGGGTGGCAGACCAAGGTTATCTTGCTCTAGCAGGTTCTTGAGTTCACAGTTGTTAAACAGCTGAGCATCAGAGGCACTGCCATTAGCTCCGACATTGATCCAGATGAACTTGTAGTTTGCATCGACGACTGCGAGTAATATCATGGAAAAAAAGCCCTTGTAATTATAGAACATTGAACCAGAGTCCTTGGGATTCTTTATACGGACATGCTTGCCATCAATTGCCCGACAGACATGAGGAAAGTTCCACTTGCTTTGGAAGTCATCGGCAATCTGCTCCCACTGCTCAGGGGTGATGACAGGTGGCAGCACTTCCTCCGCATACTCTTGTATGATGGCTTCTAACACTTCTGGTATGAAGACGCACATGGTGTTCTTAGCTACACGGAAGGAGTACATAAGGTCTGCATAGGACGCACCAGTTGCAAGGTGGCGAAGGGTGACAGCCAACTTAAGTCCAGGTTCCAGGGCTTGCCTAAAATTAGAAAAAGTACAAATTATAAAATTAGACAACACTATGTCTTGTTTTCTACATAGTTTAACTTTGTATACAATATAAACAATTTAACAAATGCAATTATATATTAATATTACAACTATTTCAAGTGACGAAAAGAAAATAATTGGGTAATTACCTGCAGTTGGTGTCTTGCTTTTTTATTCTTGGTGATATACGGTCAACAATCTCCCCAAACAAATCAGCAACCCTTCTGAGGAAATTCTTATAACCATTAGGGTCTTCACGTGCCAGCCACTGCCTACACCAGCTAGTCTTGCGACGTTGTACACGCCTGCGTCGTATTCCTCTTCGTTGAAGCTCAGCCTGAGCCTCTTTCTGTTCTTCCTCCTCAGCTAGAATAGTGGCCAGCTGTATGGCAACCTCTAACCAACGTCTATATAATGCATCAACTTCCATGATGTTGTTTCTTTGTTCGTCTTTGGTCAACTGAATACCGAACAAAATACCACAGTTTTATACCTAGTCTGCAGCTATCGTGCTGCGATCGTGCTGCGATCGTGCCCGATCATACATGGTCGGGTTTTAATCGGGTAGAGGTCAGGTAGAGGTCGGGAATAGGTCGGGCTGGTCGTGTTGATCGGGTAGACATCTGGAAGGGGTCGGGAAGGCCGAGTAGAGGTCGAGTAGAAGTCGGGATGTGTGTCGGCAAGTGATCTTGAAGCGGTCTGGAAGGGTCTTGAGTTGATCTAGTATGGTCCACTACATGTCTGGCAGAGGTCCCCTTCCGTCGTGTAGACCCCCGACCAAACACCTGGTCGAGCTCGGTCGTGGAATTTGGCCGGTCGGGGGAGATCGAGGTACTCAGATCGGCGGTGAGAACGGGGCATAAACTAGTAACAAATTAAGTCGTCCCGGTTTGAACTTTCCTCCAAATGAGGTAGAACTGCGGAGATTGGAACGAACATCAACCAAACTAGATAGACACAAGCCTGAAAAACACGGATAATTGTCTTTTAAATATATAAACCAGCATACATGCATGCAGTATTAGATTTAAATTAGACGCTTTGTCAGTGTAACAAGGTTTTTGGAACCACATGATTTGACAATTGAATTGAATTGGGGTTTTACGGCGCACCAATACAATAAACGTTATATGGCGCCAAACAGGATGAACGTGCCAAGCTCATCTTCCATATACATCTAGATAAAAATGGAGAATGGGCCTAGAACCTTCTAACCTTCTGACCTGCGGAACTGAAGAGTTGCTGCAAATTATATTGTAGACACTCCATTTACGATGGAGACACGTTTCCACATTTGCATATGCGGTGTCATCAAGAAGACGTTGAATGAGCATGATAAAAAAATGACAAAATGTACCCCTCTGCCTCTGGCGAGATTTGAAGTGGTTGTATTCTACCCCGGCAACCACACAGGGATCATAATTTGACAAACTGGCCTAAGTTTTCGAGAAGAAAAAGAATGAGCTTTTAACCCATATAATGATCTTCAGTGTGAACTTGACCTTTATCGTTAAGTAAAGTCATATCGAAGTTGTTAGTCTTTGACTTCAAATCACTTGCCCCTCACCCCTGTAGTTTCGATTCCTTAGGGCCTAGGAATCTTTATGTAAGGAAGCTATCCAGCTAGCTTGCATGGTATCTTCCTCCATGTGGAAGCTAAAACGTTGACCTTAGCTGTAGCACAGGCATCCGGCAGAGAGCTTGGATAGTAAAAGATGGACGTGGAGTGATTAAGTCCATATTTTACTATCCTAGCTCTGTGCCAGATGCCAGTGGGCTGTTGGTGCGACTATAAAATCCAATTTAGTTCGGAGGCCAAACTCATATCCGGGCCATAACTCAGCAAAAACTATGGATCAACACTCTATATATACATATGCCTTATGGTTGACAGGTTCACCACATCAATATTGCATGTTGCGTACAGTTCAAGCCAACTGTTGGAGGAGAAAGACACGCAATTAACGGAAAAAAGGACAATAACTAAGATTTTTGACGCCGAACCTTTTGGCATATCTTGACATAAAAGGTAAGGATCCTGTAAAGTTTCAGCAACAATCAATTGAAAACTGTGGAAGGAGATACACACATACTTTTCGGGACGGGCGGACAGACGCTGGGACTGACATGGCTAACGCTATAAGCCCCTCACCATTTGGTGATGGGGGCATAAACATGGAAAACACACAACATTGGTGTCACTTCAGTTCGAGTTTAGTGTTTAGAATAGTTAAAACATATATATACTGTCAGCATACCTGAAAAGATACAGAAAACATTTACAATTTGAGAAAAAAGAGACTTTTTACCTTCTTTTCAAAATTCGACATCCTTGTAGATCGGCCGTGAATCCAACTATGGCTGTGCTTGCATCTTTTATTGCAACATACGTGTGTATGTCGGCATATGTACGATAGCTTGTACGGATAAAAAAGGGTGACGCAATGTTTTAGTCAACTTAACCTGATCTCAAAATAATTGAAGTCGGCATGCGACATTTTAGGTCATTAGTCGCTGTGTGTATGTTGTGCAAACAATATATTCAACTTATGTCGCTTTTTATTAAGTCGTCATGGCTAGATATATTGTAGTATATCAACATAGACTATGTCAACATAGGATTATATATCGTTACATGTCGTTATATGTATGGTCATAAACATCACATCATCTGGGGGTACATTAAAGCTTCCATATATATCCGCATATTTTCACCCCGCCAACACGACAACACGACAATTCGACAAATAAGGTATGTGTCGCGCTGTCGTGTTGTCGTGTCTTCTCCTAGCCAACACGACATGGCACAAATCAGCCACCATAGGAATGTGGCGTTTTAATCTAAATATTGATTTGTACCGAATCTGTAATGGTTAAATAAATAAATGACATGTGTTGTAGTATCATATCCGTTTGTGTATGTCTGACATCAGAAGCAGGCAAGGCGTTGGACGTTTGCATTGACAGACGTATTTACCTACACTTATCGACCTATACTTATCAACCTGCACGGATCAACCAACACTTGTCAACGAAACTTAATGATAGCCGTGTTATTCCTTCGAACTTTAATTGAATTAAATTGAATTTGATTTTATAGTCGCACCAACAGCTAAGGTCATATGACGACTTAACCAGCGTCCACTGGTAGAGGAAGACCCCAGGTGCACCTTCGGGCAATTTTCGAGCACGGGCGGACACCTGGCTTAGAATTCACCAACCAATCAATTCACACAAATATTCCCATGACCTTTATAAATAAACACTTGTATGAATTTGCTATTCATTATAATTTATCATATTTATACATAGCAGCTTCTTATGAACGTTTATCCTTTAAACTTTTAGAAATATATGTGATTGAAATTTGCATACTTGGGCTTAAATATTCTCAAGAATAGTTGCTGAATTTCAGGCCAGGTTCAAACTTAAAACGCATTGCTTTGTTTATAGACAGAGCTGTAACAGGGGGATTTCGTATCACCATAATATACCATCGTATACATGTAGTTTATTAGTTGACTGGTTTGTAAGTTTTGCATTTTTTTCTTTCGAGGTTCCATTTTACAGAGATGGGCCGATCCACAGATGGCTGTATCGGTGTTGGGAATTTAAAAAAATATATAAAAAATAAAAAAATGGAAAAAAAATAAAAAATCGTGTTATTTGTTGAAAACAAACATATTTTAAGTTTTCCAGAAAAAAATGTCCCAGAATATCGTAGTTATAGACTAACATATTTTAAGTTTTCCTGAAAAACTACGATACTCTGGGACATTTTTTTTCAGAAAAACTTAAAATATGTTTGTTTTCAACAAATAACACGATTATATATATATTTTATTTTTTTTTTAGTTCCCAACACCGATACAGCCACCTGCGGGCCGATCTTAAATACGGGTACGCGGGAGTACATGATTACTTGAAACTCACCCTGGATAACCCATTGAGACCGTCCTGTGGTGACGCTGGTGTCTGATGCGATGCTTGATGCCAGCAAGCAATCTTCTGGCTCAACAACTTACTGGAGCAGACTACGTAATTGATCCCTTTTGGCCCACTAATATTGACTTATCCTTCGTGACCTCTGCCCTCACTGAACAAATAGAGAACAAGGCATTTTGTTTATAGTTTACGTTTGAAAAATTTCGTTGTTGTATTTTCTCTTTCCCAGAATGTTTTTTTGTAATTTAAATCTTTATGTTGATATAATCTAGCGTAAGTACATATATGTGTGTGTGATAAGCCTATGCACATGTATAAATATCAAGCGCACGTATATTCCTCCAGACGGATATCGACAATGCTGGTCGTAAAATACTTCGTTCTGGGTGTACTGTTTGCAGGGGCACAATGCACATGCCAATGGGAATCTTATGGTCCGGAACGTTGGTATGAAACACAGGACGGGAGGTGGGAAGAATACATCAACAATGAGCTCGTTAAAACATTTGACCACACGCAAACCGTTTACCCTGGTGACGATGCAGTAGTAATTCAACAAGATGGGTTACATCCGCTGGTACTCGATTCGCAACACGCATATCACAATGGACAGGCATTTGCTGCAGGAAGCTGGATTAACCAGACGCAGTGGCAAGGTCAACGGTATGGGCTTGGTGAAAGTGTTACATTTGTTAACGATGGAAACGTTTGGAAAGAGTACCGAAATTATTCTTACCTGGTAACATTTCAACATCTAAAAAGAATAGACGCGTCCAGTACTGCGGTTATTTTACAGCAGTCAGGAGATTGGGCATTCGTGTTGACAGATGCAGGTGCGTATTACGGAGGGATTAAATCATTCACTGGAAAATGGACCGAGACATGTACTTGGCATGGCGGAGACAATCTCAACAATAGGATATCCGACTTCATAAGGATTTCACCGAGAACTGTCGTTATAGGAGAACAAGTTCCTAACTGTGACGATCAAGCTGATGTTCCTAGGATACGCAGATCTCTAAATGATCAAGTACTTTGTATTTTTAGAAATGATACGGGAAACCGTGTCCGTGCGGTTCTACGAGGGCATGATTCACACGGCAGTGTAACTATGCCAACAAGCAACGTTCAACGACATCTTGCTATGTCAGCGATAGCTGCTTTACAGGCGGAGGATCTTCCTCGTGAGCAGACAACAGTTGTGAATAAAGGGGGACAAACAGGTTTGAGAATTGATATTCAAGGAGGCATGACTTGGGGAGATCGTAGGTATGTAACGTTGTTAAATTTTGTCAAATAAGTAACAAATGTTCGTATAGAGAATTTATGAATTATGTAAATGTATTCATCCAGTCTCAACAGTTATTACAACTGGCAATATCCAACGTTGCAATTCAGTATTAAACAGAATATAAATGACCAGAGGTAATCAGCACAATTAACTCAAAACTTGTTTGACCAAAACCAAGAATTAACTTCAGAATTAACAAAACCAAAACTTTATATAATCAGGAAACCATGCCGCCCTTGATAACAAATAAACGTCCAATAAGATGGACCAGAAGTGATATATACTTTAGTCAGAAACTTTCTAGTTCGGAGTAGTTAGATCATTGCCCATTTATAAAGGTTAATATCTCAAAAATAGAATTCAGAAGTTCTTATGCTTACTAAATATGTCCAACTAAATGACAACTAGGTTATTAGTTTCAATCCTGACAAAATTGAGTATAAACATAAACCTGTTTGGTGTTTTATAAACTTTTAACAGTCACAACTTGGCATGTCACAAAAGTTCAGAAATCCACTATTTTACAGGTATGTGAATGTCCAGGTTCAGACAAATGCACGGAATAGTTTAACCTTGGCCCAGGTGAGCTGTCCGAGTATCGGAAGTCTCATAAGAGATGTACGAATGTCCTTGTTATATAGCATGACAAGATCATTCATTGTAACTTTGGAATACGTCGCATTCTAACTGCAGCAGACGATACAACGACGGACGGCGTTCATTTGCACGGATTACAGTCAAGTTGTTTTGCCACTCGCCAGGGTCAGGGAAGGAGAAACTCTAATGGAAGAAGCTTACCTGAAGATACTTCACTTTTATTTTGTTAACAATTTTACTTTCGACTAACACTACAATTATCCATAACCAAAGTCAAGTAATTTTATTTAGTAAATGAAGGCCACCGTCGCAATATAGTTTATTACACATATAGTGAGGTATGTTAATACATACGTGTGGTAAGGTAGATAATTACCAGAATGTTACATTTTATAATAAAAGTATTACTTCCCCTTACTCTCATTGTAGGAGATACACTATATAGACTGCAACTTACCTTATTTTATCAAGATCAGTAGTACAACGTATTCTATAAAAGTAGTCAAGCGTGCTTCCCATTGGATACCAAGTTCTTATGTAGTGAGATCGTATAGCATCATATTTTTTAAAATGAAATATACGTGCAATTCATATTCTATAACAGAGACACTAAAAACCCTATCTCTGACAAGTGCCAAAGGCACTTGTATATATTCGTTAGCGGAATAAAAAAATCGTTTCGATATTATGTATATATGTAAAATGAATTTTATTTCGTTCAAACAGCTTTGTTTATACATCTTTTTATTACTACTCACAGTTTGCAAACTTTGAGTAGTGTATACGCGTATGTCTAAATCGTTATCTATAACGCATTTATATGATGTAAAGGGCATCGCCCTCTATTTGCTAGGCTCTTAGCAAATTCCTCAGTTTTAAGAGTTGATATCTCTACATAAAACATGAATTCATAATAATTACCAGTTTACTGACAGAATGAATTTAGTGTTAATTACATGAAATAAGCTTTTACCTCATTCTGATGAAACTGAAAGTTAAACGATTTTGAACTAATATATCTAAATTAATTCAATTTAGTTTATGTGTATATATCTGATATCACTACTGATTTTAACACGGAAATAAATGTTGAACGTACAGCAACAGCGGCATGTAATTCTTCTTGACAGACATTACTATGGTGGCTGATTTCTGCCATGTCGTCTTGGAAGACGCCACACGAAAAGACGACAAAACAGCATTTTGTCGTCTTGTCGTCTTACCAATTACAGTGCCAATTACAGTGCGCATGTCTACCGGAAGGCGAAAAGACGACAAGACGACAAATACAGCATTTTGTCGTATTTTCGTTTTGTCGTTCTGGCGGGCGCCAAGACGATAAGACGACAAATACAGCCTTTTGTCGTATTTTCGTTTTGTCGTTCTGGCGGGAGCCAAGATGACAAGACGACAAAACGACAAAAATAAAGCGCCAAGACGACAAGTCGCCACGCGAAAAGACGACAACGGGCCACATTTATTTGTCGTCTTGGCGCCTTTCAAATGTCGTCTTGGCGCGAGAAATACGTCGTTTTGTCGTCTTGACGACATGGCAAAAATCAGCCACCATACATTACAGTTAGGATCTCACGTGTACGTAGTGCGCAATGCCTATTGCATGATACATGACGCGTATATACTCAGTTTCAAAAGAAACTGGACACTTTGAAAATTTTACTTTACGACCTATCCTCTTTATCAAGCGACAGTCCCTTAATGATTCAACCTATTGGGGAAAAAATGACAACATGATATTGGCAATGGAATGATACAAACTTTGGTACCGAACACGGCATATTCATTTTGGAATTTGTCTTTTTAATTCTAAAAAAATTTTATACAATTACATCTAAACAAAACTCAGTGTCCACTTTCTTTTGCAACTGAGTATAAATACAAATCACTGAAAAAAAGTTACGGAAAATAGGATTTAGTTATCGCGTTTGCTTATATGCAGTTAAATACTAGCGTGAAACGTATTCACCGCCATGGGGAGCGTTGAATACGCAACGCACAAGAACATACGCATCACGAAATACGTATCATGGAATCAGTCCTGCTTGTTTTTAATGATTTATATTTATACGCATCACGCATCGCGCAATGCGCATTGCGCACTACGTACACACGGAATTCTAGTTTTATTAGAACAACGACGGCTTGCTACACTGTTCTCAAAATAGTTTTATTTAAAAGAGCTCAAAAAACGGGAAAAATGTGAAAGAAATTTCAGTATACCATAAAAAGTATAAAAGATCTAGTCTATTGAAATGTTGCACACAAAACAAAAAATGGAGGCAGTCATCTTATGGGATTTTACTATATATTGGAATTTTAAAATAGTCATTAAAACAAAATAAATGATCAATTGTATTAAATTTGATATACCAAGTAACAAATGAATACTGTGTATGCTTATTTTATGATTTTACATTCATTTGCAGTTTTAATCTTTGCCTTAATTAAAGGATATTTATCAATATGCCATATAAGGTAAGATGACAGCCTCCATTTATGTTTTCTCTGCAATGTGTTAATAGGTCATATCTCCTTTGCTTGATATGGGATTTTGAATTATTTTAAGTGTTTTAGAGCTCTCTTAAATAAAACGTGTTTAGGAAAGTGCAACAACCACTTTAAAATCTAACACAATCATAACAACAACCTTAAAATATCATATACCACTACTGCATTTAAATAAGTTTACATTATAGCCTCTCTTTCAATCTTTGGCTATCCAAATCACACTGGCTGAAAAAAAGCTAACATTTTCTTAAATAACTATACGCTCAAAAATGACCAGCAAATTGTGGATATGTGTAATGCTTTCAGTCTCTAATACTTCACTGAAGGTAGTCACCCTCAGTAAATAAATGTTACTTTTCTACAAATATACTCTCAGTACAATTTTATCAATAAAAATGCAAATTTCAGTCAAAATATCTTAAAGTAACATGTTTTATGATGGAAATATACTATGTTGATTTTTTATGGAGATTTTTTATGATTTGGGTAATTTCATCCAATCAGAATCCACCTTACGGTCTGACTATTTGGAGTTAAATCGGGTACCATGGGGTCAATCTGATAGTATTCGAAAATAGTACTAGGTAAACTATTGTGTTAGTTACTGTGAAGCATAGGAGTGGTGAAAGACACAGTGCTGATATTTATTGAATGTTTTTTTACTTTTTATTTCTGAAACATTTAACTTACTTTAAGTGAAAACCGCATCAAAATTGGAGGTAAGGTATGTATGCTGCACTACTTTTCGTGAAGCACAGGTTGAAGTGTACTTTGGTCATTTTGACGCACTTAGTGTTTGATTGCATATACCCTTCATCCGAAATGTATGCAATTTTAAGATATTATTTAAAATAGCACAGACAGATTGAACAAACGCAAGGGAGTACACATTGTATATTATGTGTGCCGTTTCCGGTAATGTTTACTGCGCAAATAACCACAAAAACAACAACATATATATAATCAGATAGAAGATTTTAAATCCATACTAACAGCATCGGATCCCTCCCCACCCCTGGGGACATAGTTTCTGAGTTATAAGTTGGAAACTGATGAGATACCAACCCTATAACCTTATAATTATACACTTACTGGGTACCGCAGACGGATACAAACAGTCAACCAGCATCGACCCCAGGGTCCGTCGCTACCCCAGGGTCACACTTAATGGACATGAACAGACGGATAGAACCATCCAACCAGCATTTGTCCTGGGGTCTATCCTTACCCCTGCGTACATAACCCTTGTGTCATAACTTTGAAACTGTTGAGATCACCACCTTATGAGCATGTATACACTTAATCGGCATGAGCAGGCGGACACAACCGTCCAAACAGCATTGGCACCGGTGGCCATCCCCAACTTAGCCCATGGGTCATAACTTGGAAAACGTTGAGATCTGCACCCTATAACATACACTTACTAGCCCTTAACAATTTAAGGAGGGTGCATGAACTCCGACGATAAGCCATCGACTGCGTGACCTCATTCTGTTATGAAATGATAAGCTTGTTTGACATATTTTTCATCTTTGCAAAGATAATCAGGGGGTGTATTATGTCATTTGGGCCTCTTGTTTAGAGCACGGAAGCTTTATTTTTCAATGAATTTCCACCATATTTGCACAGCCAGTACAGCAATACTGGCCCTCTTGTGTCTCTTGTTTTATATTCTGCCGTTTTAGGTGTTTGCGTCTTCGTCTCGTATGTGTCCTTCACTAGCTTCTTTGAAGCTTTTTGGTAGTTTACTAAACTTTCCCATTAATGTTTCTGATATAGAGGGGGAAACGAAGTGAAAAAAGGCCGATCCGACATTCTGTATGCATTAGATTCAACTATGGTGGATGATGGATGCAGTAGATGTAGTCACATATACATAACAGTAGTTTTAGGATACAACTATGGTGGATGGTGGATGCAGTAGATGTAGTCACATATACTTAACAGTTGTAATAGGATACAACTATGGTGGATGGTGGATGCAGTAGATGTAGTCACATATACTTAACAGTAGTTATAAGATACAACTATGGTGGATGGTGGATGCAGTAGATGCAGTCACATATACTTAACAGTAGTTATACGATACAACTATGGAAGATGGTGGATGCAGTAGATGTAGTCACATATACTTAACAGTAGTTATAGGATACAACTATGGTGGATGGTGGATGCCGTAGATGTAGTCACATATACTTAACAGTAGTTATAAGATACAACTATGGTGGATGTTGGATGCAGTAGATGTAGTCACATATATTTAACAGTAGTTATAAGATACAACTATGGTGTATGGTGGATGTAGTCACATATTCTTAACAGTAGTTATAAGATACAACTATGGTGGATGGTGGATGCAGTAGATGTAGTCACATACACTTAACAGTAGTTATATGATACAACTATGTTGGAAGGTGGATGCAGTAGATGTAGTCACATATAAGTAACAGTAGTTATATGATACAACTATGGTGGATGGTGGATGCAGTAGATGTAGTTACATGTACTTAATTGTAGTTATAAGATACATGAATGGCGGATGAAGTAACATATACTTAAAAGTAGTCATAAGATACAACTATGGTGGATGGTGGATGCAGCAGATGTAGTCAAATATACTTAACAGTAGTTATAGGATACAACTATGGTGGATGGTGGATGCAGTAGATGTAGTCACATATACTTAACAGTAGTTATAAGATACAACTATGGTGGATGGTGGATGCAGTAGATGTAGTCACATATACTTAACAGTAGTTATAAGATACAACTATAGTGGATGGTGGATGCAGTAGATGTAGTCACATATACTTAATAGTAGTTATAAGATACAACTATGGTGGATGAAGTCACATATACTTAACAGTAGTTATAAGATACAACTATGGTGGATGGTGGATGTAGTCACATATACGTAACAGTAGTTATAAGATACAACTATGGTGGATGGTGGATGCAGTAGATGTAGTCACATATACTTAACAGTAGTTACACGATACAACTATAGTGGATGGTGATTGCAGTAAATGTAGTCACATGTACTTAATAGTAGTTATAAGATACAACTATGGTGGATGAAATCACATATACTTAACAGTAGTTATAAGATACAACTATGTTGGATGGTGGATGCAGTAGATGCAGTCACATATACTTAACAGTAGTTAGAAGATACAACTATAGTGGATGGTGGATGCAGTAGATGTAGTCACATATACTTAACAGTAGTTATAAGATACAACTATGGTGGATGGTGGATGCAGTAGATGCAGTCACATATACTTAACAGTAGTTAGAAGATACAACTATGGTGTATGATTGATGCAGTAGATGTAATCACATATACTTAACAGTAGTTATAAGATACAACTATGGTTGATGGTGGATGCAGTAGATGCAGTCACATATACTTAACAGTAGTTAGAAGATACAACTATAGTGGATGGCGGATGCAGTAGATGTAGTCACATATACTTAACAGTAGTTATAAGATACAACAATGGTGGATGAAATCACATATACTTAACAGTAGTTATAAGATACAACTATGGTGGATGAAGTCACATATACTTAACAGTAGTTATAAGATACAACTATGGTGGATGGTGGATGCAGTAGATGTAGTCACATATATTTAACAGTAGTTAGAAGATACAACTATAGTGGATGGTGGATGCAGTAGATGTAGTCACATATACTTAACAGTAGTTATAAGATACAACTATGGTGGATGGTGGATGCAGTAGAAGCAGTCAGATATACTTAACAGTAGTTAGAAGATACAACTATAGTGGATGGTGGATGCAGTAGATGTAGTCACATATACTTAACAGTAGTTATAAGATACAACAATGGTGGATGAAATCACATATACTTAACAGTAGTTATAAGATACAACTATGGTGGATTTAATCACATATACTTAACAGTAGTTATAAGATACAACTACGGTGGATGGTGGATGCAGTAGATGCAGTCACATATACTTAACAGTAGTTAGAAGATACAACTATAGTGGATGGTGGATGCAGTAGATGTAGTCACATATACTTAACAGTAGTTATAAGATACAACTATGGTGGATGAAATCACATATACTTAACAGTAGTTATAAGATACAACTACGGTGGATGGTGGATGCAGTAGATGCAGTCACACATACTTCATGGTAGTTATAAGATACAACTATGGTGGATGAAGTCATATACTTAATAGTAGTTATAAGATACAACTACGGTGGATGGTGGATGCAGTAGATATAGTCACATATACTTAATAGTAGTTATAAGATACAACAATGGTGGATGGTGGATGTAGTAGATGTAGTCACATATACTTAACAGTAGTTATAAGATACAACTATGGTGTATGGTTGATGTAGTCACATATACTTAACAGTAGTTATAAGATACAACTATGGTGGATGGTGGATGTAGTCGCATATACATAACAGTAGTTATAAGATACAACTATGGTGGATGGTGGATGCAGTAGATGCAGTCACATATATCTAACAGTAGTTATAATATACAACTATGGTGGATGAAATCACATATACTTAACAGTAGTTATAAGATACAACTATGGTGGATGGTGGATGCAGTAGATATAGTCACATATACTTAACAGTAGTTATATGATACAACTATGGTGGATGGTGATTGCAGTAAATGTAGTCACATGTACTTAATAGTAGTTATAAGATACAACTATGCTGGATGGTGGATGCAGTAGATATAGTCACATATACTTCATGGTAGTTATAAGATACAACTATGATGGATGAAGTCACATATACTTAACAGTAGTTATAAGATACAACTACGGTGGATGGTGGATGCAGTAGATATAGTCACATATACTTCATGGTAGTTATAAGATACAACTATGGTGGATGAAGTCACATATACTTAACAGTATTTATAAGATACAACTAAGGTGGATGGTGGATGCAGTAGATGCAGTTACATATACTTAACAGTAGTTAGAAGATACAACTATGGTGGAAGGTGGATGCAGTAGATGTAGTCACATATACTTAATAGTAGTTATAAGATACAACAATGGTAGATGGTGGATGCAGTAGATGTAGTCACATATACTTAACAGTAGTTATAAGATAAAACTATGGTTGATGGTGGATGCAGTAGATGTAATCACATATACTTAACAGTAGTTATAAGATACAACTATGGTGGATGGTGGATGCAGTAGATATAGTCACATATACTTAACAGTAGTTATAAGATACAACTATGGTGGATGGTGGATGCAGTAGATGTAGTCACATATACTTAATAGTAGTTATAAAATACAACTATGGTTGATGGTGGGTGCAGTAGATGTAGTCACATATATGTAACAGTAGTTATAAGATACAATTATGGTGGATGGTGGATGCAGTAGATGTAGTCACATATACTTAATTGTAGTTATAAGATACAACTATGGAGGACGGTGGATGCAGTAGATGTAGTCAAATATACTTAATTGTAGTTATAAGATACACGTATGGTGGATGTAGTCAGATATACTTAACAGTAGTTATAAGATACAACTATGGTGGATGGTGGATGCAGTTGATGTAGTTACATATACTTACCAGTAGTTATAAGATACAACTACATGGTGGATGGTGGATGCAGTAGATGTAGTCACATATACTTAACAGTAGTTATAAGATACAACTATGTTGGATGGTGGATGCAGTAGATGTAGTCACATATACTTAGCAATAGTTACAGGATATAACTATGGTGGATGAAGTCACATATACTTAACAGTAGTTATAAGATACATCTATGGTGGATGGTGGATGCAGTAGATGTAGTCACATATACTTAATAGTAGTTATAAGATACAACTATGGTTGATGGTGGATGCAGTAGATGTAGTCACATATACTTAACAGTAGTTATAAGATACAACTATGGTGGATGGTGGATGCAGTAGATGTAGTCACATATACTAACAGTAGTTATAAGATACAACTATGGTGGATGAAGTCACATATACTTAACAGTAGTTATAAGATACAACTATGGCGGATGGTGGATGCAGTAGATGTAGTCACATATACTTAACAGTAGTTATAAGATACCGCTATGGTGGATGGTGGATGCAGTAGATGTAGTCACATATACTTAACAGTAGTTATAAGATACAACTATGGTGGATGGTGGATGGATGGTGGATGCAGTAGATGTAGTCACATATACGAAACAGTAGTTATAAGATACAACTATGGTGGATGGTGGTTGCAGTAGATGTAGTCACATATACTTAACAGTAGTTATAAGATACAACTATGGTGGAAGGTGGATGCAGAAGATGTAGTCACATATACTTAACAATAGTTATAAGATATAACTATGGTGGATGGTGGATGCAGTAGATGTAGTCATATATACTTAATAGTAGTTATAAGATACAACTATGGTGGATGTTAGATGCAGTAGATGTAGTCACATATACTTAACAGTAGTTATAAGATACAACTATGGTGGATGGTGGATGCAGTAGATGTAGTCACATATACTTACTAGTAGTTATAAGATACAACTATGGTGGATGGTATATGCAGTAGATGTAGTCACATATACTTAACAGTAGTTATAAGATACAACTATGGTGGATGGTGGATGCAGTAGATGTAGTCATATATACTTAATAGTAGTTATAAGATACAACTATGGTGGATGGTGGATGGATGTTGGATGCAGTAGATGTAGTCACATATACTTAACAGAAGTTATAAGATACAGCTATGGTGTATGGTGGATGTAGTCACATATACTTAACAGTAGTTATAAGATACAAATATGGTGGATGGTGGATGCAGTAGATGTAGTCACATATACTTAATAGTAGTTATAAGATACACCTATGGTGAATGGTGGATGCAGTAGATGTAGTCACATATACTTAACAGTAGTCATAAGATACAACAATGGTGGATGGTGGTAGCCGTAGATGTAGTCACATATACTTAACAGTAGTTATAAGATACAACAATGGTGGATGGTGGATGTAGTAGATGTAGTCACATATACTAACAGTAGTTATAAGTTATAACTATGGTGGATGAAGTCACATATACTTAACAGTTGTTATAGGATACAACTATGGTGGATGCAGCAAATGTAGTCACATATATTTAACAGTAGTTATAAGATACAGCTATGGTGGATGGTGGATGCAGTGGATGTAGTCGCATATACTTAATAGTAGTTATAAGATACAACTATGGTGGATGAAGTCACATATACTTAACAGTAATTATAAGATACAACTATGGTGGATGGTGGATGCAGTAGCTGAAGTCACGTATACTTAACAGAAGTCATAATATACAACTATGGTGGATGAAGTCACATATACTTAATAGTAGTTATAAGATACAACTATGCTGGATGGTGGATGCATTAGATGTAGTCACATATACTTAACAGTAGTTAGATATACAACTATGGTGGATGGTGGATGCAGTAGATGTAGTCACATATACTTACGAGTAGTTATAAGATACAACTGTGGTGGATGGTAGATGCAGTTGATGTAATCACATATACTTAACAGTATTTATAAGATACAACTATGGTGGTTGGTGGATGCAGTAGATGTAGTCACATATACTTAACAGTAGTTATTATATACAACTATGGTGGATGGTGGATGCAGTAGATGTAATCACATATATTTAACAGTAGTTATATGATACAACTATGGTGGTTTGTGGATGCAGTAGATGTAGTCATATATACTTAACAGTAGTTATAAGATACAACTGTGGTGGATGGTGGATGGATGTTCGATGCAATAGATGTAGTCACATATACTAAACAGTAGTTATAAGATACAACTATGGTGGATGGTGGATGGATGGTGGATGCAGTAGATGTAGTCACATATACTTAACAGTAGTTATAAGATACAACTATGGTGGATGGTGGATGAAGTAGATGTAGTCCCATATACTTAACAGTAGCTATAAGATACAACTATGGTGGATGAAGTCACATATACTTAACAATATGTATAAGATACAACTATGGTGGATGCAGTAGATGAAGTCACATATACTTAACAGTAGTCATAAGATACAACTATGGTGGATGAGGTCACATATACTTAATAGTAGTTATAAAATACAACTATGCTGGATGGTGGATGCAGTAGATGTAGTCATATATACTTAACAGTAGTTATAAGATACAACTATGGTGGATGGTGGATGCAGTAGATGTAGTCATATATACTTAACAGTAGTTATAAGATACAACTATGGTGGATGGTGGATGGATGTTCGATGCAGTAGATGTAGTCACATATACTAAACAGTAGTTATAAGATACAACTATGGTGGATGGTGGATGCAGTAGATGTAGTCACATATACTAAACAGTAGTTATGAGATACAACTATAGTGGATGGCGGATGCAGTAGATGTAGTCACATATACTTAACAGTAGTTATAAGATACAACAATGGTGGATGAAATCACATATACTTAACAGTAGTTATAAGATACAACTATGGTGGATGAAGTCACATATACTTAACAGTAGTTATAAGATACAACTATGGTGGATGGTGGATGCAGTAGATGTAGTCACATATATTTAACAGTAGTTAGAAGATACAACTATAGTGGATGGTGGATGCAGTAGATGTAGTCACATATACTTAACAGTAGTTATAAGATACAACTATGGTGGATGGTGGATGCAGTAGAAGCAGTCACATATACTTAACAGTAGTTAGAAGATACAACTATAGTGGATGGTGGATGCAGTAGATGTAGTCACATATACTTAACAGTAGTTATAAGATACAACAATGGTGGATGAAATCACATATACTTAACAGTAGTTATAAGATACAACTATGGTGGATGAAATCACAAATACTTAACAGTAGTTATAAGATACAACTACGGTGGATGGTGGATGCAGTAGATGCAGTCACATATACTTAACAGTAGTTAGAAGATACAACTATAGTGGATGGTGGATGCAGTAGATGTAGTCACATATACTTAACAGTAGTTATAAGATACAACTATGGTGGATGAAATCACATATACTTAACATTAGTTATAAGATACAACTACGGTGGATGGTGGATGCAGTAGATGCAGTCACACATACTTCATGGTAGTTATAAGATACAACTATGGTGGATGAAGTCATATACTTAATAGTAGTTATAAGATACAACTACGGTGGATGGTGGATGCAGTAGATATAGTCACATATCCTTAATAGTAGTTATAAGATACAACAATGGTGGATGGTGGATGTAGTAGATGTAGTCACATATACTTAACAGTAGTTATAAGATACAACTATGGTGTATGGTTGATGTAGTCACATATACTTAACAGTAGTTATAAGATACAACTATGGTGGATGGTGGATGTAGTCGCATATACATAACAGTAGTTATAAGATACAACTATGGTGGATGGTGGATGCAGTAGATGCAGTCACATATATCTAACAGTAGTTATAATATACAACTATGGTGGATGAAATCACATATACTTAACAGTAGTTATAAGATACAACTATGGTGGATGGTGGATGCAGTAGATATAGTCACATATACTTAACAGTAGTTATATGAAACAACTATGGTGGATGGTGATTGCAGTAAATGTAGTCACATGTACTTAATAGTAGTTATAAGATACAACTATGCTGGATGGTGGATGCAGTAGATATAGTCACATATACTTCATGGTAGTTATAAGATACAACTATGGTGGATGAAGTCACATTTACTTAACAGTAGTTATAAGAAACAACTACGGTGGATGGTGGATGCAGTAGATATAGTCACATATACTTCATGGTAGTTATAAGATACAACTATGGTGGATGAAGTCACATATACTTAACAGTATTTATAAGATACAACTAAGGTGGATGGTGGATGCAGTAGATGCAGTTACATATACTTAACAGTAGTTAGAAGATACAACTATGGTGGAAGGTGGATGCAGTAGATGTAGTCACATATACTTAATAGTAGTTATAAGATACAACAATGGTAGATGGTGGATGCAGTAGATGTAGTCACATATACTTAACAGTAGTTATAAGATAAAACTATGGTTGATGGTGGATGCAGTAGATGTAATCACATATACTTAACAGTAGTTATAAGATACAACTATGGTGGATGGTGGATGCAGTAGATATAGTCACATATACTTAACAGTAGTTATAAGATACAACTATGGTGGATGGTGGATGCAGTAGATGTAGTCACATATACTTAATGAAGTTATAAAATACAACTATGGTTGATGGTGGGTGCAGTAGATGTAGTCACATATATGTAACAGTAGTTATAAGATACAATTATGGTGGATGGTGGATGCAGTAGATGTAGTCACATATACTTTATTGTAGTTATAAGATACAACTATGGAGGACGGTGGATGCAGTAGATGTAGTCAAATATACTTAATTGTAGTTATAAGATACACGTATGGTGGATGTAGTCAGATATACTTAACAGTAGTTATAAGATACAACTATGGTGGATGGTGGATGCAGTTGATGTAGTTACATATACTTACCAGTAGTTATAAGATACAACTACATGGTGGATGGTGGATGCAGTAGATGTAGTCACATATACTTAACAGTAGTTATAAGATACAACTATGTTGGATGGTGGATGCAGTAGATGTAGTCACATATACTTAGCAATAGTTATAGGATATAACTATGGTGGATGAAGTCACATATACTTAACAGTAGTTATAAGATACAACTATGGTGGATGGTGGATGCAGTAGATGTAGTCACATATACTTAATAGTAGTTATAAGATACAACTATGGTTGATGGTGGATGCAGTAGATGTAGTCACATATACTTAACAGTAGTTATAAGATACAACTATGGTGGATGGTGGATGCAGTAGATGTAGTCACATATACTAACAGTAGTTATAAGATACAACTATGGTGGATGAAGTCACATATACTTAACAGTAGTTATAAGATACAACTATGGCGGATGGTGGATGCAGTAGATGTAGTCACATATAATTAAAAGTAGTTATAAGATACAGCTATGGTGGATGGTGGATGCAGTAGATGTAGTCACATATACTTAACAGTAGTTATAAGATACAACTATGGTGGATGGTGGATGGATGGTGGATGCAGTAGATGTAGTCACATATACGAAACAGTAGTTATAAGATACAATTATGGTGGATGGTGGTTGCAGTAGATGTAGTCACATATACTTAACAGTAGTTATAAGATACAACTATGGTGGAAGGTGGATGCAGAAGATGTAGTCACATATACTTAACAATAGTTATAAGATATAACTATGGTGGATGGTGGATGCAGTAGATGTAGTCATATATACTTAATAGTAGTTATAAGATACAACTATGGTGGATGGTAGATGCAGTAGATGTAGTCACATATACTTAACAGTAGTTATAAGATACAACTATGGTGGATGGTGGATGCATTAGATGTAGTCACATATACTTACTAGTAGTTATAAGATACAACTATGGTGGATGGTATATGCAGTAGATGTAGTCACATATACTTAACAGTAGTTATAAGATACAACTACGGTGGATGGTGGATGCAGTAGATATAGTCACATATACTTAACAGTAGTTATATGATACAACTATGGTGGATGGTGATTGCAGTAAATGTAGTCACATGTACTTAATAGTAGTTATAAGATACAACTATGCTGGATGGTGGATGCAGTAGATGTAGTCACATATAATTAACAGTAGTTATAAGATACCGCTATGGTGGATGGTGGATGCAGTAGATGTAGTCACATATACTTAACAGTAGTTATAAGATACAACTATGGTGGATGGTGGATGGATGGTGGATGCAGTAGATGTAGTCACATATACGAAACAGTAGTTATAAGATACAACTATGGTGGATGGTGGTTGCAGTAGATGTAGTCACATATACTTAACAGTAGTTATAAGATACAACTATGGTGGAAGGTGGATGCAGAAGATGTAGTCACATATACTTAACAATAGTTATAAGATATAACTATGGTGGATGGTGGATGCAGTAGATGTAGTCATATATACTTAATAGTAGTTATAAGATACAACTATGGTGGATGTTAGATGCAGTAGATGTAGTCACATATACTTAACAGTAGTTATAAGATACAACTATGGTGGATGGTGGATGCAGTAGATGTAGTCACATATACTTACTAGTAGTTATAAGATACAACTATGGTGGATGGTATATGCAGTAGATGTAGTCACATATACTTAACAGTAGTTATAAGATACAACTATGGTGGATGGTGGATGCAGTAGATGTAGTCATATATACTTAATAGTAGTTATAAGATACAACTATGGTGGATGGTGGATGGATGTTGGATGCAGTAGATGTAGTCACATATACTTAACAGAAGTTATAAGATACAGCTATGGTGTATGGTGGATGTAGTCACATATACTTAACAGTAGTTATAAGATACAAATATGGTGGATGGTGGATGCAGTAGATGTAGTCACATATACTTAATAGTAGTTATAAGATACACCTATGGTGAATGGTGGATGCAGTAGATGTAGTCACATATACTTAACAGTAGTCATAAGATACAACAATGGTGGATGGTGGTAGCCGTAGATGT
This sequence comes from Cyrtodaria siliqua, assembly GCA_037043455.1. Classification (NCBI taxonomy): domain Eukaryota; kingdom Metazoa; phylum Mollusca; class Bivalvia; order Adapedonta; family Hiatellidae; genus Cyrtodaria; species Cyrtodaria siliqua. Next base: position 107,073 of record JAWPHD010001356.1, read on the forward strand.
ACTCACATATACTTAACAGTAGTTATAAGATACAACAATGGTGGATGGTGGATGTAGTAGATGTAGTCACATATACTAACAGTAGTTATAAGTTATAACTATGGTGGATGAAGTCACATATACTTAACAGTTGTTATAGGATACAACTATGGTGGATGCAGCAAATGTAGTCACATATATTTAACAGTAGTTATAAGATACAGCTATGGTGGATGGTGGATGCAGTGGATGTAGTCGCATATACTTAATAGTAGTTATAAGATACAACTATGGTGGATGAAGTCACATATACTTAACAGTAATTATAAGATACAACTATGGTGGATGGTGGATGCAGTAGCTGAAGTCACGTATACTTAACAGAAGTCATAATATACAACTATGGTGGATGAAGTCACATATACTTAATAGTAGTTATAAGATACAACTATGCTGGATGGTGGATGCATTAGATGTAGTCACATATACTTAACAGTAGTTAGATATACAACTATGGTGGATGGTGGATGCAGTAGATGTAGTCACATATACTTACGAGTAGTTATAAGATACAACTGTGGTGGATGGTAGATGCAGTAGATGTAATCACATATACTTAACAGTATTTATAAGATACAACTATGGTGGTTGGTGGATGCAGTAGATGTAGTCACATATACTTAACAGTAGTTATTATATACAACTATGGTGGATGGTGGATGCAGTAGATGTAATCACATATATTTAACAGTAGTTATATGATACAACTATGGTGGTTTGTGGATGCAGTAGATGTAGTCATATATACTTAACAGTAGTTATAAGATACAACTGTGGTGGATGGTGGATGGATGTTCGATGCAGTAGATGTAGTCACATATACTAAACAGTAGTTATAAGATACAACTATGGTGGATGGTGGATGGATGGTGGATGCAGTAGATGTAGTCACATATACTTAACAGTAGTTATAAGATACAACTATGGTGGATGGTGGATGAAGTAGATGTAGTCCCATATACTTAACAGAAGCTATAAGATACAACTATGGTGGATGAAGTCACAAATACTTAACAATATGTATAAGATACAACTATGGTGGATGCAGTAGATGAAGTCACATATACTTAACAGTAGTCATAAGATACAACTATGGTGGATGAGGTCACATATACTTAATAGTAGTTATAAAATACAACTATGCTGGATGGTGGATGCAGTAGATGTAGTCATATATACTTAACAGTAGTTATAAGATACAACTATGGTGGATGGTGGATGCAGTAGATGTAGTCATATATACTTAACAGTAGTTATAAAATACAACTATGGTGGATGGTGGATGGATGTTCGATGCAGTAGATGTAGTCACATATACTAAACAGTAGTTATAAGATACAACTATGGTGGATGGTGGATGCAGTAGATGTAGTCACATATACTAAACAGTAGTTATGAGATACAACTATAGTGGATGGCGGATGCAGTAGATGTAGTCACATATACTTAACAGTAGTTATAAGATACAACAATGGTGGATGAAATCACATATACTTAACAGTAGTTATAAGATACAACTATGGTGGATGAAGTCACATATACTTAACAGTAGTTATAAGATACAACTATGGTGGATGGTCGATGCAGTAGATGTAGTCACATATATTTAACAGTAGTTAGAAGATACAACTATAGTGGATGGTGGATGCAGTAGATGTAGTCACATATACTTAACAGTAGTTATAAGATACAACTATGGTGGATGGTGGATGCAGTAGAAGCAGTCACATATACTTAACAGTAGTTAGAAGATACAACTATAGTGGATGGTGGATGCAGTAGATGTAATCACATATATTTAACAGTAGTTATATGATACAACTATGGTGGTTTGTGGATGCAGTAGATGTAGTCATATATACTTAACAGTAGTTATAAGATACAACTATGGTGGATGGTGGATGGATGTTCGATGCAGTAGATGTAGTCACATATACTAAACAGTAGTTATAAGATACAACTATGGTGGATGGTGGATGGATGGTGGATGCAGTAGATGTAGTCTCATATACTTAACAGTAGTTATAAGATACAACTATGGTGGATGGTGGATGAAGTAGATGTAGTCACATATACTTAACAGTAGCTATAAGATACAACTATGGTGGATGAAGTCACATATACTTAACAATATGTATAAGATACAACTATGGTGGATGAGGTCACATATACTTAATAGTAGTTATAAAATACAACTATGCTGGATGGTGGATGCAGTAGATGTAGTCATATATACTTAACAGTAGTTATAAGATACAACTATGGTGGATGGTGGATGCAGTAGATGTAGTCATATATACTTAACAGTAGTTATAAGATACAACTATGGTGGATGGTGGATGGATGTTCGATGCAGTAGATGTAGTCACATATACTAAACAGTAGTTATAAGATACAACTATGGTGGATGGTGGATGCAGTAGATGTAGTCACATATACTAAACAGTAGTTATGAGATACAACTATGGTGGATGGTGGATGCAGTAGATGTAGTCACATATACTTAATTGTAGTGATAAGATACAACTATGGAGGATGGTGGATGCAGTAGATGTAGTCAAATATACTTAATTGTAGTTATAAGATACACGTATGGTGGATGTAGTCAGATATACTTAACAGTAGTTATAAGATACAACTCTGGTGGATGGTGGATGCAGTTGATGTAGTTACATATACTTAACAGTAGTTATAAGATACAACTACATGGTGGATGGTGGATGCAGTAGTTGTAGTAACATATACTTAACAGTAGTTATAAGATACAACTATGTTGGATGGTGGATGCAGTAGATGTAGTCACATATATATGTAATAGTTATAGGATATAACTATGGTGGATGAAGTCACATATACTTAACAGTAGTTATAAGATACAACTATGGTGGATGGTGGATGCAGTATATGTAGTCACATGTACTTAATAGTAGTTATAAGATACAACTATGGTTGATGGTGGATGCAGTAGATGTAGTCACATATACTTAACAGTAGTTGTAAGATACAACTATGGTGAATGGTGGATGCAGTAGATGTAGTCACATATACTAACAGTAGTTATAAGATACAACTATGGTGGATGAAGTCACATATACTTAACAGTAGTTATAAGATACAACTATGGCAGATGGTGGATGCAGTAGATGTAGTCACATATAATTAACAGTAGTTATAAAATACAGCTATGGTGGCTGGTGGATGCAGTAGATGTAGTCACATATACTTAACAGTAGTTATAAGATACAACTATGGTGGATGGTGGATGGATGGTGGATGCAGTAGATGTAGTCACATATACGAAACAGTAGTTATAAGATACAACTATGGTGGATGGTGGTTGCAGTAGATGTAGTCACATATACTTATCAGTAGTTATAAGATACAACTATGGTGGAAGGTGGATGCAGAAGATGTAGTCACATATACTTAACAATAGTTATAAGATATAACTATGGTGGATGGTGGATGCAGTAGATGTAGTCATATATACTTAACAGTAGTTATAAGATACAACTATGGTGGATGGTAGATGCAGTAGATGTAGTCACATATACTTAACAGTAGTTATAAGATACAACTATGGTGGATGAAGTCACATAAACTTAACAGTAGTTAGAAGATACAACTATGGTGGATGGTGGATGCAGTAGATGAAGTCACATATACTCAACAGTAGTCATAAGATACAACTATGGTCGATGAAGTCACATATACTTAATAGTAGTTATAAGTTACAACTATGCTGGATGGTGGATGCAGTAGATGTAGTCACATATACTTAACAGTAGTTATAAGATACAACTATGGTGGATGGTGGATGCAGTAGATGTAGTCACATATACTTACTAGTAGTTATAAGATACAACTATGGTGGATGGTATATGCAATAGATGTAGTCACATATACTTAACAGTAGTTATAAGATACAACTATGGTGGATGGTGGATGCAGTAGATGTAGTCATATATACTTAATAGTAGTGATAAGATACAACTATAGTGGATGGTGGATGGATGTTGGATGCAGTAGATGTAGTCACATATATTTAACAGAAGTTATAAGATACAGCTATGGTGTATGGTGGATGTAGTCACATATACTTAACAGTAGTTATAAGATACACATATGGTGGATGGTGGATGCAGTAGATGTAGTCACATATACTTAATAGTAGTTATAAGATACACCTATGGTGAATGGTGGATGCAGTAGATGTAGTCACATATACTTAACAGTAGTCATAAGATACAACAATGGTGGATGGTGGATGCAGTAGATGTAGTCACATATACTTAACAGTAGTTATAAGATACAACTATGGTGGATGGTGGATGTAGTAGATGTAGTCACATATACTAACAGTAGTTATAAGTTATAACTATGGTGGATGAAGTCACATATACTTAACAGTTGTTATAAGATACAACTATGGTGGATGCAGTAAATGAAGTCACATATATTTAACAGTAGTTATAAGATACAACTATGGTGGATGGTGGATGCAGTGGATGTAGTCGCATATACTTAATAGTAGTTATAAGATACAACTATGGTGGATGAAGTCACATATACTTAACAGTAATTATAAGATACAACTATGGTGGATGGTGGATGCAGTAGCTGAAGTCACGTATACTTAACAGTAGTCATAAGATACAACTATGGTGGATGAAGTCACATATACTTAATAGTAGTTATAAGATACAACTATGCTGGATGGTGGATGCATTAGATGTAGTCACATATACTTAACAGTAGTTATAAGATACAACTATGGTGGATGGTGGATGCAGTAGATGTAGTCACATATACTTACGAGTAGTTATAAGATACAACTGTGGTGGATGGTAGATGCAGTAGATGTAATCACATATACTTAACAGTATTTATAAGATACAACTATGGTGGTTGATGGATGCAGTAGATGTAGTCACATATACTTAACAGTAGTTATTATATACAACTATGGTGGTTGGTGGATGCAGTAGATGTAGTCACATATACTTAACAGTAGTTATAAGATTCAACTATGGTGGATGGTGGATGGATGGTGGATGCAGTAGATGTAGTCACATATACTTAACAGTAGTTATAAGATACAACTATGGTGGATGGTGGATGAAGTAGATGTAGTCACATATACTTAACAGTAGCTATAAGATACAACTATGGTGGATGAAGTCACATATACTTAACAATAGTTATAAGATACAACTATGGTGGATGCAGTAGATGAAGTCACATATACTTAACAGTAGTCATAAGATACAACTGTGGTGGATGAGGTCACATATACTTAATAGTAGTTATAAAATACAACTATGCTGGATGGTGGATGCAGTAGATGTAGTCATATATACTTAACAGTAGTTATAAGATACAACTATGGTGGATGGTGGATGGATGTTCGATGCAGTAGATGTAGTCACATATACTAAACAGTAGTTATAAGATCAAACTATGGTGGATGGTGGATGCAGTAGATGTAGTCACATATACTAAACAGTAGTTATGAGATACAACTATGGTGGATGGTGGATGCAGTAGATGTAGTCACATATACTAAACAGTAGTTATAAGATACAACTATGGTGGATGGTGGATGGATGGTGAATGCAGTCGATGTAGTCACATATACTTGACTGTAGTTATATGGTGGTGGATGGTGAATGCAGTCGATGTAGTCACATATACTTAACAGTAGTTATAAGATACAAATAAAGTGGATGGTGGATTCAGTAGATGTAGTCACATATACTTAACAGTAGTTATAAGATACAACTAAGGTGGATGGTGGATGCAGTAGATGTAGTCACATATACTTAACAGTAGTTATAAGATACAACTATGGTGGATGGTGGATGCAGTAGATGTAGTCACATATACTTATCAGTAGTTATAAGGTACAACTTTGGTGGATGGTGGATGCAGTTAATGTAGTCACATATACTTAACAGTAGTTATAAGATACAACTATGGTGGATGAAGTCACATATACTTGACTGTAGGGATTGCAGGCATACGTTTCAACTATGGTGGATGTAGTCACATATACTTGACTGTAGGTATAATATGCAACTAGAATGGATGTAGTCACATATTTTTGACAGTCGGTATGATATGTAACTATAGTGATGTAGTCACCTATACTTGACTGTAGGTATAAGATGCAACTATGGAGTTGTAGTCACATATAATTGACGGGGTATGATATGCAACTATAGCGGATCTGTTTGTATATACTTTACATTAAATATCACGATGGTTTAAAACGCGTCTGTTTGCCTTTTCATATCGGAAACTTCATTAAAACTCATAAAAACACATGGTATACGACTGGTATATTTGGATTAGTTGGTTTTAGTACATTTTAAGTATCAATAAAACGAGTTCAGAAGGCAAATACTTAGATTTAATTAAATTGTAGTTCCAACGTAATGTTTAATGTCCCGTGTAATTTATTATATGTACAGTATGTATTAACAAATTCAGTTTTATCGCAGTTTAATAGCATACGACACATTCTCTTGTCGAGGTTAATAATTTGTACCAAATGTAAAGTTATTACCAAAGCATTGCCTTTATGTGTATATATTTGACATTTTACCCAATTAGTTACAATTCGCTGGTGTTGTGTTCAACATCATATCTACAGTATGTCGGGACCAGCAGCAGGGGACTCTTTTTTGTGCTCTTGTGTTCGCCGATGCATAGCATCGGTCACCCGGCCCGCTTCTGATTTCTTCGTTACGCTATGCTGCACGGATCCAGAACCAGGGCCTGGGGAAACTACGACGTTTAAAACCGCCCTCTCGTTTTGGGCGATTTCGGCGAGATTTTGAGAGATTCAACGAGACTTTCAAAACACTTATTTTTAAATTAATTTCATAATAATTTCTTACTTTCAACTTTTGAGAAGCAGCATGTGACGTCAAAAAAGGTAACAGATGCATCAACAATTGACGTTGTACGTTTATTTACAATATGACGTCACGCAAACATCGCCTTTGTACGCGTGAAAAAAACGCGCGAATAAATTGTGCTAATCGCTAGTGGGCGCTTTAATTGGCCTAATCTGCCCAGACCGATATCTGCAAGTAAGACATATGCATGTTACGGTTTAGCTGGCCGAGACTATCGCCGATGCAGAGTTTTTCTAGCACTTTCAAGAAAGTAGTCCGCGATCACATTATAATCTGTCACATGACAAAAGTGATATATTTAAAATGGCAAACAGAAGCCACCTTTGTATAACTAAAAAAGCTACTCCATCAGGGCTACCGTTATCATAAACTTCGTAAAACCATTGCAAAATTGTGTTATCGTAACCCAGATTGTCTTTCCAAATATAAGTAATTTAAGAACTCTTCTGCGACAAGGACTATCACAACCTGACTTCTATGGTTGACGTGATTTAAAAACTTCGTAAGATCCTTGGTCAAGATCGCTTTCATACTATCTTTGTTATTCTTGTTAAAAGGTTTATCAAAAGAGGTTATGACCCTATTATTTTGCAACGCAATGTACGCTTGGTGGTGGACCCATTTAAAAGGCTGCTTGAAATAACCTATAATGTGTTGATGCGTCGTTGAACAACATTCAATCGGATTCCATTAATGTTACACTCACATGCTCTCCGCCATTAAAGGATATGTCGCTCGCATTCTGCATCCAGCTTATAGGTCAAGGTCATACTTATGTATACTTTTAGGTTGAATTTCGTGCCCGGGTTATTATTATTCGTCTGTCATTGCATTCTAGATATAGTACACACAACTGTTCACCTCGATGTGATATGGTGGCTGATTTCTGCCATTTTTCATCTTTCGCCATTTCGCCACGAAAAAAAGGCGAAAGAACGCCATGCGAAAAAACGAAAAGACGACACTTCAGCCGCGAAAAGAGCCATTTGATATTGTCATATTTTCGTTATTCCGTTGTGGTCTTCTGTCGACTTTTCGCGTCTCTTTTCGTTCTGTCGTTCTTTTGTTCTTTCATATTTTCATTCTGTCGTCTTTTCGCGCTGCATTTGTCGCATTTTCGTCCTGTCGTCTTTCGTTCTGTCGTCTTTTCACGGCGAAATAACGAAAAAACGAAATGGCAGAAATCAGCCACCATAATGTGACGATGTGACGATGTGACGTGTCGCGACAAAAAGCCAGATTATTGTATTCAAAATAAGGTTACACTAAGACTTGAAGGCTTTTGCTATAATTCCGTGTTCTTTAACGTTCGATTCCAATACTAGATCTATTACACATAGGTGTTGTCTTCCACCACACGATGTGCCGTGTTCTTCACACAGGCTAGTTACTCAAAGGTCAAGGTCACAGTTTTTCTTTTAAATGTCACATGTGTAGTTTCGTGTCCGGATGATAACTTCTTCATCTAACATTGCTAACACCTTCAATGTTTTAGGATTAACACGTTGTGACACGTCTTACTGTGTAATGTGTTCTAATACGGTGTGAATTACACGAACTCTTTTCACTGTTTATCACATAGCATGGCTTCTGAGGGTGCAATGAAGTCATTACTTATTTCTCGTATTACCGATGCAAATGAGGACCGAATCACTGTGTTTTTCAGTAGGGGCGCAGCTGAATCATTTCACGTGCCTGAACCGCATAACTCAAACGTAAATAATTGGGGTTGGAGGCAACGTAGTTCCCATTTTGCGAGCGCAGATGCGCGGATTTTATAGTACTCTTTTAAAAAACTCTAGTTTAAAGCTTAGACTAGATGACAGAGAAAACAAATCATATCAGAAGTAAGTTATTATGTCGGAGATTCACCAAACAATCGTGTTGACACGTTTTATAGAGATATCATATTCGAAAATCGCGGTAAAAATGCGAAGATTGAAAAAAATAAAGTTTTCGTCTTCTTCAAACTTGCGTTGAAATTGTCAGGTGTCGAAGATCATTACCAGTTCTACCTTTTCTGAAAATTTCTTATTTTTTCGTGAATATACATTTTTCGTGACCATTTTGAAAGTTGGTACATGCATTTCACTCTTTCAGAGGCTATTCAAAATGGCGGCGACATAGAAAAACACCCAGCCTAGGGCCAGTCAGACGCACGTCACAAACCCCACTTCTCCCTTGACAAATTAACATATTATAATGTCACACAGTCACTGAAACTAAATTGTGAATTGAACTGAACGGTTGTATCCAAAGGATGTGCTAAAAATAGCTCACACACATTCAAAGGTCAAATTATGCTGATGCGTGTATACACACATAGATAGATCCGGCCCGATACTGATCGATGGATTATTTGTACAGGAGTGGAATTAAATTGTTAGGTCGAAACAGTGTTACAATCACAATCGTATATAATTCCAAGTTTTGCATGAGTGCGTAATTTACTAATTTACAAACTACAAACAAATAGATCTATGACAGTAGACTAGGTCGGAGAATTAAAATTGAAAAGTGTAACACACCGAGCAAATGGGTCATGGCATGGATTGTCTGCACTGTAGCCTATGTAAGTAAATACACTTTTAATTACTGTTGGACAAGTGTTTAACGTTGAAACATATAAAATAGTGGTGGTTCATATATATTAACTTAATTCTGATAATTTTTTAGAACACTACTGTAGTAGAACACATGAGTGGTGAATGATTGATGAAAATGTAAGCCTTGAAAATACTATTTGTTCATGAATGCCACCTGTGACTGTGTCTGTGACTTACATTTTGGACAGTATCCATCTTCTGGAAAGCAACACATTCAATTCCAGTAGTGTTTTAGGTAAAATATTATGGAAAGCTGGCATTGATAGCACTGAGAAAGTTGGACAGAGTTATTAATATTAAAGACAAATGAAACAATATCATATATGACTGGTTTTTTTTTCAGGTCTGCTATAAAGTTAGAGGCAGTGTACAGTGTTACCACAGCCATATTCAAGTCAAGTTTCCCAGTCTCACAGTATAACTACATCAAGAGCCTTGTATAAGCCAGTGTGTAGGTAAGCACAGCTTCAAAAAATCTATGAATTTATCAATGTATGTTCTTTGCAAAATATGTGGCATTGTGCACCTGCACTTAGTCTCAGACTTTTTATACTAAAAATAAAAATGGTGTTTTACAGCACATCGACACATAAATAGGTCATATTGTGCTTAGTACAGATGTAAAATGAAACAAACAAAATAAAAAGGTCTTTGTATTACATCTAAAATATTAAACTCAAGACCCTGACTTAACATAATGTGCTGGCATGGCCCAGCAATAGCACGGTGGACGATAGCAATCTGGAGCTTCCGGGTTAAAGTCACACATGCACCACTGAGTTTCGTCTGTGTTTTCGGGCAATACACCTTCCCTCAGCCTTGTTTGTTCCTCAGCCTCGTTTGTTGTTGGGATTGAAACTGGGGAGTCTATCCTCCGAGCATGATAAACAACCATACAAATATATTCATTAGTAAGAGTAAGACAGGTTCTCGAATTCCTATGTGTCATTTGGGGCGGCTGTAAATAAGGTATACCGGTAATGTGTTGATTAGCAGAAAACGATTATTTTTAATTTATCGTACATGTAAAAAATGTTCTATAATCACTTTTCATTTACATATTTCAATTCTACAACTTGTTAACTATTTAAGTTGAAACGAAATCTATTTACGGTAAACGCAATATGTATCTTTTTTAATTTCCCTATGTGCCCATCCCCTCTTTCAAGGGCGGCTCTAAATGACATATAATGTGTTGTTGAACCAACTTAGGCCAGAGTTTTTTTGTTTGTTTTTTCAGTTATTAGACCCTCCGACCCATTTTTTTATGAATAACAAAAAAAGAACTCAACAGATTTTTTTAAACACGAAAATCTTCTAAGAAAAGTAACCGGCGATACCCGTATTTCGGTCCCATATTTCAAACCACCACTGATCATGTTTAAAAATTAGACTAAAATTAGAACGTCATGTTATATAGTTTTTTTTCTGGTCGATGTTCCCACCATGTTCTGTTCAATTTATATTCTTATAAAAAAAAGGTCTATAGTCATAGATATTCATCTGTTTCAACTCACCAACTTGTTACCTATTTAAGTTGAAACAAAAATATCATATGTATGGTTAAACAGAATCTGTATCATTTTTATTTTCAGAGTCCCTGATGTCCTGAGATGCTGGGAGTTAGCTGAAAAATGTTACTGAAGTCACAATATATATGGGAGGATTTTATTGAAACAAGTGTCTAGTCAAATATGTAATATCTTTTTACAACATTAACAACAGAATCAGAAATACTTAAACAAACAAGAATAGTATAACACGACGGTGTACAATATTTTTTATATTTTTTTAAGGATCATGGATCGGCAATACCTCATACGGACACTTCAAGAAAAATATGTCTAGTAACAAGATCACCAGTTCAGCACAATATCATATCAACATGCATGTCTGACTGTTGACAGAGGTGGATAGATGGCGACATTAACTGGACAGTTCATTGGAGTGGCTCAAAATAAGGGCTACTAGGAAAATATAAATGTGTTTCTGTTAATCTGACTGACCATGACCAATTTCTTTATTGGATTAATTAAAATGATGTTTTCTAAATTTTATTGGATTATATAAAAGTTTGTGGAATAACAGATGGCATGAGGTGTATGTATATTACTGGTTCTACCCAGAAGAAAAGTGGGTGGTCTGCCTCCACCAAAAAAACAACAAACAGATACATGTATATATATAAACCCACGTATGTTGAAAATGACTTGCACCATATAAACAATACAGGCTGAGAGGTGCGCATATTAAAGGGACATGCAGCAATCTTTTTTTAAAACTCCAAAATGTTATAACTTATAATTTAAATATATGCAAGCGGGTGTAAAGTGAAAATCAATTCTTGATTAATCAATCGAGGTGCTAATTTTAATGCTTGATAAATACAAAATGCTGTGTGTCCCTTTAATAAATAAAAACAATCATTGTATGATGCAATTTAATTTTTTATGTAATACCCTTTATATTTGCGATGTTTTGATGTAAATATTTGAAATAAAATGTTTTAAATCAAATAAATAATTCACTTTGATATCTGACTTGTTACATATGTTTTACTTATTATTGAAAGATAATATTTAAGACCTTAATATGTACCTTAAATGTTTATTGTTTACCATAGAATGGTGAGGCGGCATATGGTGTTAGTCATCTGTGCGTCTATATCCTTCCACAGTTTTTAACCAATTGTTTCGAAACTTTAGATGATCTTTATCTATGATGTCTAGAGGAGCATATCGATTTTGCATCAAAATAAACTTTATTTATGAATATATATTCTTGCGTTGTACAATTTTCCACGGACTGTTTTCAGTGCGGTCATTCGTGTCCCATGGACATATTAAGTTATGGAGATGTACGGTTGCCATTTTTATATTTGTATACATTCTCATTTTCACCTCTCACCGCTGCGGGTTCAATTCCCACTCGGAGCTCAACTTGTAGGTGAGAAAGTGTCGATTCTTACGGATTGCAGGAAGTATACAGTACTGGTTCTACCCAGGAAATATGGCCTAAAATGTGCTATAATGACATAAATCACCATTCAACTTTAAAAATATAAAGTAAAAAAAAACGGCCTTCTTTACTTTCCTTCGATGCTATCAGAATGACGACAGTGTTTCTGTCTGATAAAAAAAATCATCTTAGGTTTCAACCGACAAATGGTCTATATTTAAACTAATACAAGTAAGATCCCCTCAAACCCTTTTATGTGTGGGTGATATATTCCACGGTTGATTCATGATACTTGCATGGGACAGCTACAGTACATATGACAGTGCTGAGTGCAGTTGCGGATGAATTGAAATGAATGTTTAACGGCTCATCAACACAGTACAGGTTATTTAGAGCCGCCTCAGAGAGAGGGGAAGGATCCATAGGAATCCGGGAACCGTGCCCTACTCTTATTATCGAATAGATTCCTATGGTTCTTTAACATGCTCGGATGATAGACCTATACGCGGGACCGCCCGGTTTACGTCCACATCTGACGGACGAGGCCAAGGAAAAGAACACACCGACACAACTCAGTGGCACACCTCCGCTTACAAATCCGCTGTGCTACTGACTGCGCCAAGTTATGGATGACAATTAGACACTGGACAGTCTAGTCAAAAACACGGCAACAAATATAGTATCTGAATATGTTTAAAAATGTATGCTTCAAGAGCTTTCAAAACAAGACTTTCATGATTTTAGTTGGGGTGGGAAGGGGATGGGCGCATCTTTTTAAATCTCAGCTCAGATGCCCTGCCCTCCTTCTCTCCACCCAAACTCCCATATTGAACAGTAGCGATTGTTACGTACACTTTCCACATATGAGAGGGTGCCCAATACTACCCGCTCCATCGAATACGCGCCTGCAGTTCTTGCGAGGACAGTTGAGTCAAGCCACTGACATATTAATAAATTTGTTATTAGGTCTGTGGTCAAACAACTCGTATTTTCGTGTACTGTTGATAAAGAAATAACATGTTTTTCGTGACATGCAGCAAAATTCATGTAATATGTGAGCTAAAACAACAATTCGAGTATCTCCTCGTATTTTATTTAACAAAAAACACACGGTTGTTGTCATTTTAAACGTATTCTAAAAATGGCATCTTTTAGAGTTATCGCCCCTCGCTTCGACATTTTACAAGACGGGTCTGCATTTATCACGCAGTATAGCTTCTGAAAAAAAAGTCGGTACAGCCGAAAATCACGAAACTTAAAGCGGAAATGAATTTCATGATCAAAAATTGTCACAGTCTTCCAAATTATGTGTTTTGAAAAATCCAAAATGGCGGATATTTGTTTTTTTTGACGTTGCCGAAAGATGACGTACTACTTTTCGTTGCCATGCGTTACCAAATATTTAATAGATGTAGGAGAATATCAAGGCTGCTCCCCTACTGTATATACAGTAAACCATTTAATCCCAATTGTTTGCATGACATACCATTCGACAAGTTCAGATACGTTAACTATTTATCATTATTTCAAATCTTACTTCATAAAATGCATGTTAGTAAAGTTTAAATTTGGTTTAAGGGCGAACGCATTTACAGTCGCGTAACATAGCTGCGTCATGTAAACAACAAAGCGACGTCTTGATTTCTCTTAATTTCCGCCGTATATAACATGTAAATAAGACAAATTGACAACATTAAAGTGAAACTATCACGTCGTAAGTGTTATGTGATACACATAATCTTACATTCGTGACTGTGTGTTATTGACTTTAATAAACTCATTGAATGAAAAGATCATTTTACCCAACTCGTCTTTTAGAATCAATAATACACAGTCACGAATGTAAGATCCTGCGTATAGCCAGCCAGTTCGTGATCCTTAATGCAAATCTATTAACATATCCAAAACATATTTCTCAATGAATATTCAGATCCTAAATAAACATTCATTCACCTACCCAAAGCATGATGCATGCATATATAGTATGCGTTTAAGCTATGAACGCATGGTGTGTGTTGTAACGGTTATCGCGCATGTAGGAGAGGGCGGGTTTCGAAGCTAAGGCAGACAGCTGTTGACACACCTTCTCTCCGTAGCATTACACCATTGAGACGCCATTTTTTGAGAAACCGTGGATACAGCATTTGTAGGAATAATATGTATGCCAATCTAGGAATGTATTATTGTTAAGCAGTATTAAATTATAGCTGACTCGAGTCATTCTTGTCACTTACTCAATTAATCATAGTTTATAGTCTCCTAGTGCATCTTGCGTACAATTAGATTCGTTCAACGATATGTCCCCAGTTCATAAATAAATCATATTTTGTAAAGAGTTTCAGACATAGCCACAAAATAAAAAATTACCGCGTATTGACTGATTTTAGAGATCAATTTCGATAAACACCTAACACAAACTATATCTCCAAATAATCTCTTCCCGAGGTAACCCAAAACGCGAGATTTCAATACTAATTTAGACAGGATCGCTCATATGCATTCATAGCGTATTCATGAGAGCGAGATAT
The DNA here is from genome assembly GCA_037043455.1 of Cyrtodaria siliqua. NCBI lineage: Eukaryota > Metazoa > Mollusca > Bivalvia > Adapedonta > Hiatellidae > Cyrtodaria > Cyrtodaria siliqua. The sequence goes on from JAWPHD010001356.1 coordinate 122,127, forward strand.
TTAAGTATATGACTTCATTATCTTATAAGCAAGAGATTTATCACCCACTATTTCGTCGCGCCGTCAGATGGCGACATTAACCGGGCGGTCCCATATACATCCATTCTCTAAGCATCTTAACTCACTGAATTGTTGTTTATCGGCTCGTCAAAAAGTTATCTTTGGTTATTTAAAGCCGCCCGAGAGAGAGAAAGAAAATGGACAACGAGTGAGAAAAAAAGAAAGAGAGAGAGAGAGGGAGAGAGTGAGAGAGAGAGTGGGGAAGGGACCGGTGAGGGCGTATTTTGCTAAAACTCCATTGTTTGACGATAAGAGTCCCCCCAAAATGTAACATTGCCATAATTCGCAGGATTGGTGTGGAAATACACCAACAGCATGTAGCACGAGATTTTTTAGGTCCCATATATCCTCAGCAAAAAAAAAAATATCCACTTTGTTTTCCTGCAAAATCTGAGACTGTAAGCAAGAGCTAACAATTGTAGCATGATTTTCTTTTAATAACATCTTTGTTTGATGTTCACACACAATTTCATCAACATTTACCGAATGCTTAAAAAATAAATCACAGTTTAAAAACATGATGTGAAAACGAAATTAACAAAACTTAACAAATGTAAAGATTATCGATAATAGCACATATTTAGCAGTCTCAGCCGATTTAAATACACAGAACAGAACAGAACATTAACAAAACATATTTTTTATTCACTTACAGAAAAACGTTCAAAACCTCGCTTATATCTCATGTGTCCATCGTTACACCAATGCGACGTCGCATGCTTCTGACGTAACAACTGACGAAGCATCGAGCACATTTGGGACGTCGTATACGTCAGGATGACCCTATCCAAGATGTTCAGGTCCTCCGCGAATGGAACACATTACCTCCAGAATTCGTCAGTCGTTACGTCAGAAGCATGCGACGTCGCATTATTGCGTGTATTCGGTGTAACGCTGGACACATGATATATTAGCGAGATTTTGAATATTTTTCTGTGTATTTAAATCGACTTAGACTGCTGCATCTGTGCTTTTGTCTTACCTTTACATTTGTTAAGTTCTGTGAATTTCGTTTTCACACCTATGTTTCTAAACTGTGATTTTTTTTTTATTATTCGTTATATTTCGATGACATTTTGTGTGAAAATCAAACAAAGATGTTATTAAAAGAAAATCGTGGTACAGTTCTGTCTCCGATTTTGCAGGAAAACAAAGTGGATACTTTTTATATTTGCTGAGTATACATCCATTCTCTGAGCATCTTAACTGATTCTATTTTTGTTTATCGGCTCGTCTTTAGACTTCATATACATTGAATTATCATTGGCATACTATATCAGGCTGAATTCTGACAGAAAATGCAACTTTTGGGACATTCGATTGTTTTTTGATAATTTTACTATTAATTTTTGGAATATGTTTATAAAATAAATATTTTACATCAGCTATCAATTTTCTCTACCTATTTTGACTTCATATACATTGACTTATCATACGAATAATATTTCTAGCTTGATTTTGACAGGAAAAGCAATGTTTTGGAGCATTTCAGTGTGTTTCTTATAACTTAACTGGGATTTTTTTGACAAAACAATTAAAATAAACATTTTACACCAGTTATCAATTTTTTTCTACCTATTTTGACTTCATATACATTGACTTATCATACGAATAATAGTTCAATCTGAATTTTGACAGGAAAACAATTTTGGGGACATTTCATTGTTTTTTTCAGTTTTACTGGGAATGTTTATAAAATACACATTTTACATCAGTTATCAATTTTCTATACATATTTTATAGGAACAATTTTTTTAGCTAAAATTTAACAGGAGAAACAATTTTCGGGACATTTGATTGTGTTTTTTTACACTTTTAATGGGAGTTTTTCTTTCTTTTTTTTTGGGCGGGGTGGGGGGTGGGGCGGGGTGGGGAGAGGGGGGAACAAGATGAACAAAACTAAATGTATGCACCAAAGAGCAAAATATGCATACATGCAGTCAAATAATTATACACATGAACTCGAAAAAGAATGTAAGTATTTTAAGATCGTTTTGTCTAGCGTTTTTTTACTCTTTCAAATTATTTGTATTTTAGCGACATCGATGGGAAAATTATTTACTATTCGTTATCTAAAGTATTGCAAGCATCGCTGGTTTTCCTTTTTTTTTGATAATACAAACGTAATTCTTAATAGGTTTTAATGGTTACGTACTCTACACAAAATTGATGCAGTTTTAGTTTTACTGTAATGTTTCAAACTAAGTACGTGTTTTGTATGGTGGCTGATATGTGCCATCTCGTCTTTTCGTTATTTCGCTGTGAAATAACGCCGAGCGAAATAACGCCGGGCGAAAAATGCCGGGCGAAACAATGAAAAGACGAAAAAACGCCAGGCGAAATAACGAAAAAACGATAAGACGACAAATAGTCAAAACGCCGGGCGAAAAATATGAAAAAATTAAAAACCGGCACGCGAAAAGACGACATTTTATATATTTAAATTCTCGTTATTTCGTGTGAAGATTTTTCGTTTTTTCGCCCGGCGTTTTGACTATTTGTCGTCTTTTCGCTCGGCGTTTTTTCGTTATTTCACCTGCTGTTTTTTCGTCTTTTCGTTATTTCGCCCGGCGTTTTACCCGGCGTTATTTCGCTCGGCGTTATTTCGCAGAGAAATAACGAAAATACGAGATGGCACATATCAGCCACCATAGTTTTGCCTACACTTCCCCTGTAGAGTATACAGGTAAACGCACAAACAGAAAACACTTTAAAGCAACTGGTTGATATCTTGAATATATCAAGCGTGTTTAGAAATTTAGAAAAAAACAACACGCTGTAATATGGTTTACTTGCTTACATTTCCGCTTAAATAACATTCATGTATCTATCTGAGAAGTAATAACATCTTATTATTGAAGCTATTGCATGGTATTAAACTAATATTGTATTATTCTAATACGTTTATGTAACCCTGCAATCATGAGTGTGATTCCGGGGACCAGTAAGCTATAATACGTACCGGGTACCAGTCTACTTGGTACCGAGATACACAAGTTATTAGGTTGACCTGAACGTTTTTATTTGGAAACCCATTACTGAAGGAGGGTTGCTGAATAATCTTTTAGGTAGATGTATTACGAATCCAATCATATTCTCCACCCACCCACCCCCGCCCCCATCCCAAACCCCACCACCCCCACCAAAAACAATAATTAACACCCACTTGTCACATAAATTGAATGGTCTTAATTCAAAGAATATATATGTAGCGGGTTAAGGGTTAATAGACCTGTACAACTAACTACGATAACGACTTTGATTTCAGACTAAATTCTAAGCACGAGAAAATGTTGGGGCTGATCTCAAAGTTGTTTTAGTAGGCTCAGAGGGGTTTGTGTAGAAGAAAGCCAATACAAAATCAAATTAAAAAATACATATTATTTATATTTCTGTGGATTTATATTTCTGTCAATATATACGTCATATGCATCGACTTTTCAGATTTTTTTTTTTAATACAGTCTTCGCTACAACCACCCATACTCGGGCTGGGGTTTTAAAGGGGCTTGCCTGAATAATTGATCACTAAACACGTTTTGAAAGGAGGGTACACATCAGATGCAGATCCAAGATTTTTGTTTGAGTATTTGTGTGTGGGAGGGGCGGAGGCGGGGGCAGCGGAGGATCCTTCGACATAAAATGTTTTTCTACATGAAGTTTAGTGAATTCTGTTAAATCCAATGATGACTAACAGTAGAAATGGCGCACGCCCCAGGTAATCCGTCATGCACAGGTTATTCTTGTGGGATTTTACAGGGTCGGGGTGCTGGGTCCGCCTTATCCTTGAATCTGCCTTAGTACATGATAAATACACTTTTATCCCCTATGTCTTACCCAAACATTGCCGCCGTAGGCAGGACAGTGAAGACGCTGCGTCTAAAACTGACTCGCCTCCCGCTCCGAATCCCACTGGGAGCTCGAATTGTCAAGTGAGAAAGTGTCAATTCTTAATGTGTTTTTGTGGTGTGGAAAAATATTGATATTACCTATTTTAGACGATCTAAACTTAATGAGTGAAACTAAAGCTACCCATTATTTACACGAATATTCATTGAGGGACAGCAATGTGTGCTATCCTAGGTTATGCACCAGGATACATTTAAAGAGTCAAACGGCAATTTTGCTCTTTTTTTTAAGTCACGGCATTCTGTTAGTTTTTATTAACTTTTTACACATTTGAATAGTGCAAATAAATTGATTTACATATTCCTAACTGTTGATTACTTTGCAACAATAAATGTATTTAAACCTATGGTAGTACTGAAAACTCAAATTGTACTACCTTTTGTTTCAATATCTGACTTTAAATACAGAACCCTGTGGGGTTTCGAAAAACTGAAAGATCGTGCAGCGCGTGCGCTTATCGCCTTGAATGCACACTAGGACAATCAACTTTTTCAGTTAACCCTAACATCGAAATGGATGAGGCCACCACTGTTGAAGGTTAGATGTTTCTTTTACAAAATATGTTATACAAGAGTGCTCATTTATTACAGAATTGTTTTGCACTTTATTCGGCGTTTATGCGGTTTTAAACGTCGGTAGTAAATGGCGTAATCCATGGATCGCGTTAACTCGTGCTTTATGGTAAATTTGCCATTGATTACCGGCATTTAAAACCGCATAAACGCCGGGAAAAAAACGCGCTTTGTGGATTTTTCCATTTAATACAGGAAAAAAAGAATAAACAGCGAAAAAAATGCGAATTAATTCTTGTATTTACATTATTTTCCCGTCGCTATAATAGTATCAGCAAACATTCTAATGATAACAAAAACTAAAACAGAAACTACTACTGTCAGTGTCTTTTCATGCAGTGGAATATCCATTTTCTGTCAAGACACACCGGATGCAAGCGCAGTGTCTAAAGTGCGTACAGTTTGTTCACCAATCCATACACAGAGTTGTCGTTCCGTGCATGCACTTAACCTCTGTCAACGTCCAGCAAATTGCAAGACTCTTGGCAAACGATGAAAAACGATGGAAATGCAAAATTTATTGATGGCTCTAATATTTTCTGAATGAACTTTATATGAAAATCTAACATGGCTTATTAAAATACTCAATGTTGATTGGTTATTGGGGTGGTCTGAAAAAAACCTATATAACCCTCTGACGTCGTGTACGTCAACCGTTAAGAGGTAATTGTAAACGCCAGAAAACACGTTAAAGGTCATATTTATAGATAAGGCCTATATGCGTTGTTCTTTATATATCATATATTGCTTACTGGTGATTTAAAATGCGCAAGAAGTTTCAAATATGATCTTTAAGTTGAGATGTCATTTTAAAAGTCAGACGGAATAAAATGCGTTATTTTAAGCGACGCTACGTTCCAACAACACATTTAAAAAGGAGGAAGCTGTATATTTTTCTCGTTTGATGTTGAGAGATAGACATAAAATGTAAGTTGTGAGAATTTGTTTGTATTTTGTGTAATTTCTCGACAAAATGTGTTTCATGATACATAAAACTTTTATATAACATTTCCAGCGGGTTTAAATTGTGCGAGATCAAAACCTGGTGTTTGGGACTTGAAACAACCGCGGGCCTCACACAGCTCTTAAACCTACCCCAAATTATATTGTTATTAAACCTAAAATATATCAAAATGTAGAAAATAACCCGTGTTTCTATCGATTGTTTACATGTCAATCAGCACCTATAGTTGGTGGTGTCACGGTGTTGAAGTTTTGTTCGCCATTTTGATATTTTAGGTATGGTCATGTGACAAATTATCATGTGATTGCATGCTACTTTCTTAGAAGCCACTTTCTATGCGTGCGCAGCCAAGCGTAAATAGTCACAAGTACTTGAAAAATGAATATTATTCGAGATTAAGCGCTATATTGTTTCAAAGGAAAGTATCAAGAAAATGCAAAACATATTAAATTAATTAAAACAATTTGCAAAGATGGTATGAAGCGAATATCAACTTTATTAGATGAGGCTTAGACAATGTGTTTGTTTGTTTGGTGTTTTACGTCATTTTCAACACATGTAAAGTTATGCATGACGGTCGACTGTGTGTGGTGGAGGCAGACAACCCACTTATCCTGGGTAGAATTGAATTGGATTTTATAGTCGCACCACAAATGTCAAATGTCGACTTTCCACATTCCATTGGTGGAGGAAGATCCCAGGTGCCCCACCGGGCAATTTTCGTGCACGGGCAGGCACCTGGGTCGAACCACCGACGTTCCGCAAGCCAGCTGGACAGCTTCCTCACATAAAGATTCCTAGGCCCATGAGGGATCGAACCCACAGCGGTGAGTGATTTCAAGTCAGAGACTCTAACCACTCGGCCACGGACGCTCCTATCCTGGGTAGAACCAGTACTGTACACCTCCCGCCATCCGTAAGAATCGACACTTTCTCACATATAAGTCGAGCCGTGAGAGGCGAAGGTTTACAACGCAACGTCGTTAACTATTCGGCCACGGAGAGGCTTAGAAAAGGAAGCATGGCGAATAACTGATCGTTTGTATGATAAACCATCTCATCATATCATGTATATGTTAACTAGTTTAATAAATTCTAAAATAATGATGCTTGGCTAATTGGTTGAATGGTGGTGTGCGTTATTTTCAGCACATTTTAGGCTACATATGACTTGTTTTTTTGTAGACGTGGCAGACCACCCACTTTTCCCTACACATTCATGTAGTGTGAATAATACATTTCACTGGCCTATATATAGTGATGCGCAAACGCTTTGTCGAGCATTAATGCGTAATGCCTGTTGAGGAAACCCCTCTGTTTTAGTCCGTTTTTTTTTTATCGTAATCCTTACCGTAATCGTTACCGTAGTTAGTTGTACAGGTCTAAGGGACTGCAACCTTAGAGGGAGACAATATAAAGATGACGTCACTCATCATACATGCCTCCGCCTGGGCAGAGGTCTGGCCTCCGCCTGGGCAGAGGTCTGTAGATCTACAGGTCTCACACCTCTATTATCAGTCTCTACCAGAGTCATTTCTGACTCTGTCAACGTCAAAGAAAGTAGGCCGAACGGTTAGGTCACGTGATTATTCAAAAAGGTTATGACTATGTTTATAATAAATCCTTTTGCGTAATCCGCAAAGATAAAATATAGACCTATATTCAATATTTTCAAAGAAAAACTGTATGAGTTAATTGTTTTAGTAGTTTTCTGCTATCGAGCTTCGGTTTGAAATGTTTACATATGCGTTTCGATTGAGGAGACCTAAGTACGTATTATTTCTGTAGTAAAATAATCCCGATTAAAACTTAATTGTTTTCATGCATTATGTCAAATCTTGCAACATCTAATTTGCAGATATTCTGAAAATTATATTTACACAAGAAATAAATAAGTTTCAGGCAAACATATTCCAATTTAACAGGTTTTACCAAAATCTTGTAAATTAGTAGTTAGCAGAGATATATGTGAGTGCTAGGAACGATAACTCTGCGTGGAGATTGTTCTATTATCTCCCATAAAAGCTCACGGACTTTGAGACAAAAGGAAAACTGAAAATAATTATTTCTGTTGTTTGTCATTTTTAGGCAATATTTAATCTGAAAAACGGGTTTTTCTTTGCTCCAGAATACATCTGCAGTGTAAAAGACAGATGATACAGAAAACTCTATGTTGATATGAGATTTTATTCAAATTTCAGAAGTGTTTGACATAAGCACCACATATTCAGCTATATAGTGTATGCATTTTGTATTTTCCATAGGGACTACCGTCACATAAACATGAGCACCAAAAAAAAAGGCTAACTTATGTATTTTATTGTTTTACATTACTGTTCTTGGCTATACTGAAGATATTAAACAAACAGCAATGTCTGCTGCTCAGCTTTGAAGCCCAGATGTTGGAAAAGGCTGTAAAGTAACCCTATGGGAACATTCATTGAGGTGTGAGACCTACACCCAAGGCCTTATCCACTGACAGCGTCTCCGTGGCCGAATGGTTAACGACGCTGCGTTGTAAAATTAAACCGATGCGGGTTCGAATCCAACTGGGAGCTCGACTTGTAAGTGAGGGAAGTATCGATTCTTACGGATGGCGGGAAGTGTACAGTACTGGTTCTACCCAGGAAAAGCTGGTGGTCTGCCTCCACCACAAAAAAATCGACCGTCATATATAGCCTTACATGTGTTGAAAATGACGTAAAACGTCAGAAGGCTATATATGTTATACACACACTATCACAGTAATATTACTTTTCCTATCTGTTCTTTGTATAGAAGTTACCTTTAACTTTAAAAATGAAAATGCTTTAATTCGTTGTATGCCTAGTTTAAGCAATGCAAATTAAGAAACTATTAAAATGAAAATAAAACAACAATTACACATATACTCATACTCATGGTAATGTGTGTGTAATTCTAAGGTTTATAGTCCGTCCGCCAACGAACACGTCAAGGTATACCTGACGCGATGGGCACAATAGAGTCTGGACTTTATACTCATGGTAATATATGTAAAAGGGGATAAAAAAGCGAACAGGAAATGTAGCATTTAAGGTCCACAGTCTACCACAAACACGCACAGAAACAAACAACAACTACAAAGATTAATGAAAGGCAATATATGACATTACAAACATAAAAGGGTTGACCATAGGGTTACTGCCTTGGAACGGTCAGTGGCAAAAATAATTTCACTGGGGGTTTAAACCAGGTTCTAGGATGCACCAAACAATTTGATACTCACACAATATTAAATGGGTTTTGTCATATCAAACCCTATATCAGGTCTGTGACTCCTTATCAGCCCGAGAGCTTTAGCCCATTTTATATTCCATGTATCCTATAATTGCCTATAAATATATATTTTTTACAATATATCAATTAAAATATAGTCACACGAAGTCGTACACACATATAAGAGATCAATAAAAAAACAAAACAAAAACGAAAGTGTTTTCGTGATTGAGCAGCGAACCCACGCGGATATATTGATATGGTTACGTGTAAATCTAACGCGCTAACTACCCCACTGGCTATCGGGGACACTTTTCTCATGACGTGCTAATGTTTTGTATTCTCAACGGAAATGAACGTAAACTAATCGGATAAGCATTCGTCACTTTCCGTAATACGGTTAGTTTTTTCGTAGTTAGTCATATAATTTCCAAATTAATACGACTGTATTTCACCCGTGTGGTAAAGCCTTATTGCCAGGTAGAATAATCCAGTGTCGTATAGTATATTAAAAGCAATGTATTTATTGGCAAGTATGTGATAACATGTTTCGTGGAATAAAACTTTAAAATAATTAATAAATACATTTGTATCGTAGGAACAACAGAACAGAGAACTCCTTAACTGTTCTTTGATTTTGATTGTTTATTTGATTTCTTTAGGTACATAGTTTCACATAAATAAGTTCATAGAACGACAAAGGTAACAATTGTGTAGTTAGCTTACTAGAACGAAAATAAAATTACCAATCAGTAGTTGATATTTAACTGTTCATATGGCATTTTAGTGATACTATTATGAATATATATATATATATAGAACAACTAATCACTCATTGCTGAGGTAATATTTCCATATGTATACTTTCATAAAACTACTATGATACCTAAAATATCGTATAAAGAGATACCCCCTTTAGCAGATACCGTAAACTTGAATGCTTCACAACACATCTCTATAATAATTTTCATGCAGAGTTAATTGTTCATATGGCTTCAAACACCGCTTTTCAGAGTGGACTTCCGTGCAAGCCTTTAACACCTGTGTATAATAATCAGTGTTCCCCAACTTCTTGTACATGTCTAGCAAAATCTGAAATGGTCCGAGCCTAGTTTGATCCAGTCGGTTTGATATAATCAATCTCTGCTCCGCTTTAAAATAGAGACCATAATGCTTCAACCAAGCGCCTTCGTGTTCCAGAACAGTTGCATTGGTGCCAATCGGAATACCTTGGCCTATTTCCGCTAAACGAGCCTCGCTTTCGTTCAGAAACGAGCGCCTTAGAATTTTTGTGTTGCCCAATCTGAACACTTCATGATATCCAATGTCTATAAACGTCCGATCGGCCTCTAAGACTAGATAGTTGTATTCTGTTTTTTTGATTAACAATTTTAATAAATATGGCGTATTGAAGATAGATATAAAATCTGAAATTCGCCCAAACACTGACACGCTTTTCTGCACCCCTTTGACAGAGACCGACTGTTCGCTTACACGCGACTGTTTGTCATATTCCATGAATTCGTATTTGTTCAACGACAACACAGGCACATCTTTATGAAGAATGGAGTATATCCCGGCCATATGTAACGGCGTGTCTATACAAACTCCAGTGACGTCATGTTGTTGTCGCAGGAAATCTAAACCAATGTTAACTTCATTGGATTGTGTTTTCCCTCCAAAAGTCCATTTTGAAAGTTCTTTGTCTCGTATTTGCATAAACGAATAAATATGACTAGTTACAAAAAGTGTTATGAATAGGTAAACATAATAAATAGAATACTGACCGTCATTTTGATTTGAAAATAATCTCGAAAGAAATTTGTATATTCTAATGATAGCAGTGGCCAACGATATGTACATCATTATAATACCACTATGCATAAACCTAACCTCTTTATGCTCATTTAAAGAATACATAAATAGAATCACAACAAAAACATGCGCAGAATAATTGCTATCATGCGGCAATAAATACCTGATTGGAGAAAGCACTTTTGATTTTTTACCCCATGTAAATACTAAACTAACTGATACTATGATAGTTATGATGAACATTAAAGGCTCATGCTCAAAAAGTTTGTCAATATAGAAACATGCAGGCGACGCTCCATATATAGCGCCAGCATATTTGTTCCAAACGTTGAACCTAAACCATTGCACAGGCGAGAGAAACCAGCTACCGTACATCCTGGCATCATCATATCCACCAATGAAAACACCTGTTACAAAACCCAATGCATACAGCTGTAGATTATGTATAATAATGCGCATATTGCCCAACACTGATTTGTAGAGCACTGTAGTTAAAAGCAATGGAATCAATATAATATCTGGCCTAATGTAAACACAGATGGCAAGTGTTAATCCAGAAAAATATTCACTTGCATTGATGGTTTTCCTAGAACTTCCGTTATTAAGAACATTATGCAAGTATGAAAACGTGTCCTTATTTTGGCTTTTCACATGATTTGTTGCTGTCCCATTTGTCACGTTTGTGTTTGCTTTTAAATAAGCATGCGTGTGTTTAAATGTTTCATCGTCACATGCTTGTTTATAGTGTCCATTTGGTTTTTTATTTGTAATTTCTTGGATACCATTAGTTGTTTTCAAATGCCCATTCGCGTAACCATTTTTCAATTCTTTGAAACCTTTCGATGTTTTAAAAACTTCGTTTGCTGTTTCATTAAATTGTGCTTGAACAATTGCGTTTGTTTTCGAATGAACAATTGGTGTTCCATTTTGCATTGTATTATGACAGTTGATGCTAAAACGCTTTGCTGTGGATGTATTCCATTTTAAGACTATACTCGCATTGATGCCTAACTTTGAAATGTTACTCATTATTGTCTCACATGTTCTTTTTGCTGTCAACACGAATCCAGTAAAACGTCCCCGCGTCTGAGTTGGGAGATTATAACTGTTACGATCTGTGCTTTGGCATTTTGTACGTGTTTCTTTTGGGTTGTTATCATTTGAGCTGCGTTTACAAATAATGATTTGTACAAACATCACAAGTGAATAAAATAAAAGGGGAGACAAGAAGCTATTGATTAATGTGTGCGTCCCCAAAACGTTCAACGAGACTGAACAGCTAACAAAGATGGCGGCTAGTGTACCCGTGTCACGTGATCCAGACAATGCTTTGGTAAATGTAAACACAGCTAATGGAAGAGTTGACGTCACGACTGCATGGAATATCTTGGTAACCTAAAAACGCAAACATAGCATTGATATTACTTGCTGACCAACCATCAACGGGGAGGAAGAGTTGTAACTATAAGATCAAATTATGTAGTTCAAAGTAGGATATTAGATAACATTTTATTATACATTATTGGTGCAAGCGACTTGGAGCAGGTATGTAATGGATATTTTTTCTGCGCGTTTGATACATTTACCTGGTTAAGGCGAAAACGGCATAACTATGAACGTTAACATTTTGCACTAGTATCTATGAAGCATGATTTGGAATGAATTATGGTGTCAAAAAGCAAATGTGGATGTGACCTTCACCCTCCAAGAAAAGGGCAGATAACTTTAATTGTTACATTTACATCACTTTCTCATGAACTAAAATTATGCACTAGATACTTTAAACCTAGTTTATAGCTTAAATAACATTCTATTTTGACATAGTTGTGTCTTGGGTAGTGCATCTGTTTGAATGCATGGATTTCATGTATGACCTTGACCTACTTTTTGGAGCTGATGATGTCTGCATGCCATTTTTTTAATGCATAGGCTGGTCCTGATATATTTCTGGGTGCCTCACATACCCAACATCTCCTGATGGGATATATTTACTGACGTCTTTCTACTGAGACCTATGGACATATAATGGTGGTGTTGCTCATCTCGTCTCTGCTGTGATATGTTATTCACTGTTAACAATACCATCTACATTTTTAACTACTACTTGTGATCATCATGGTTATTATGAAGTATGTATAATGAATAAATGCGTACCATAAAAGGAGAGAGTTCAGTTCCACAGTAGTCGATTGCTGCCATGATAAGGGCGATAACTTTAACAATCATAAATGAGCGCAGACTGTACATTCCTAACTTGACTTCCTGTGCATGCGCACTACATAATGTACTGTTATCGACGCCCTCTGCAGGTGGCGGGGAGTACTCGTACGGCCGAAATCCGTATCCAAATGTCTCTGAATGGGCCACTGAAAGAAAAAGAAATATATATATATAACATGCAGACATAAACATAGCAGCATGAGTTGTATATATAATTATTATTATTATTATTATTATTATTATTATTATTATATCGCTTATATAGGATATATCGTCGATTTGTTTGCGCGTGTGAAACATTATGGATGCAGGCTAATACATAATTATGGCTGTAAGTTAATGGCGCTGTAATGCCTCTTATTAGATAGCAGTGAACACTTGGTCTCTCAATTACTTACGCAAAAGCTTTCTTAAATGCAAAACAAAACGCCCTGGATGGAATTACAAACTTGTTTGTTTTGTTGTTGTTTGTTTGAGAAAAAAAACATTGAGTAGAAGGCATCAATTGCCGTTATTTCTAGGATTCAAAACGTCATACAGAACCCTAGTTTAAATGTAAAACAGGCCAAACATTAACACTGAGGTTCTATACCACAATGGTTGTAGAACATTCGCATATATACAGAATAGTGCGTGTTGCAGAGCTCGCCTGTACCAGTATTTCGACAAAATATGCTACTAATAGTTTTCCCTTAACATATAGACAACATATATGCCTCACATATTTGTTTTCAACAACTAGTTGTTGAAATGTATACACTGCCACCAATTTATAAACTAGCAATGTAATAGGTCGAGATTTCGGCTATGTGTTTGTAAAGACAGATATGTTCACTTTCGTTTAAACTGGTGTTTGTTTGTTTGTGTGTTTGTTTGTTTGTATGGTGTTTGTATGTATGGTATATATGACGGTCGATTTTTTTTGTGGTGTAGGCAGACCACCCACTTTTCTTGGGTAGAACCAGTACTGTACACCTCCCGCATTTTGTCAATGTTATACATGTTTTGACCAAAGACGCACCGTTCTACCGAAACGAAATGTAGCACTGTGTTTGGTCATACTAAACTACATAAATAATTCGACTGAATGTATGTAGAGACACAGTTTCACTTCCTATTCAAAATATAACAAATAAACAAACGTATTTGCACATGTACTGCACAACTCGAACATAATTCATAACAGTTATCATTTAAATGGCATACGGAAACGTAACACGGCGAAACTGTTCACGGCAAGCACTGGAAAACTGATAGGACCATATTCATTCAGAGGCATTTTAACCCTCTAAATGGACCTATATATTTCGGTTCGTCTAAATAATAATAATAATAATTATAATAATAACAATAATAATAATAATAATAAAAATAATTTATTTTCTATTATTATTATTATTATTTAATGATAATATTATTATTTATTTATTATTATTATTATTATTAAATAATAATAATAAGTTATTATTATTATTATTATAACTATATACATATATAAAAAAAAAAAATTATTGTGATAACTTGAAACCACCACAGTGGATAATTCACATACTTCTAAAACGTATCAAATTATTAACGTACCCCTAAATTAGCCTTACACCTGTGATTTACATTAGATCATATGGTTTGTAGCAACCATTTCAATGTTGGTTGTGACAAATGTAAATGACATAGACTCGTGTACCATGACACAGTGAATGATGGAAGTTTTGAAAATGATAAATTGCCGTCAGTCATTTTATGTAAATTCAATGTTACCATATAATTAATTATCTTCATTAACATCTCAAGTTGTGTTTGTTTGTTTGTTTGTTTGTTTGTATGGTGCTTTACGTCATTTTCAACTCATGTACGGTTATATATGATAATAAACTACGGTTATATATGATAATAAACTATTAAAGTCTAAAAAGTCTATGACGGTCGATATGTTTGTGTTGGAGGCAGACCACCCACTATTCCTGGAAAGAACCAGGGTGGGAAATATTACTTAAATAAAATTTAAAGATTTTACATATTTTTAAATATCCTTATTAACCTCTCAGGGACATTACAAATCATCTATTTTCAGATACATATTTAGCTGTCGGTTTTATTTATCCATAACCTTATTGAAAATATTAAGACAACGTCTTAAATCGATAGAAAAGGGTGTTTAAAAAATTGATCAAATTTGACTTAAGTTAAGATTTTGCTAAGACGTTTTATGAATACGGACACAGTACTGTACACTTCCCGCCATCCATATTGTACACCTCCCGCCATCCATACTGTACACCTCCCGCAATCCATACTGTACACCTCCCGCCATCCATACTGTACACCTCCCGACATCCATACTGTACACCTCCTGCCATCCATACTGTACACCTCCCGCCATCCGTACTGTACACCTCCCGCCATCCGTACTGTACACCTCCCGACATCCATACTGTACACCTCCTGCCATCCATACTGTACACCTCCCGCCATCCATACTGTACACCTCCCGCCATCCATACTGTACACCTCCCGATATCCATACTGTACACCTCCCGCCATCCATACTGTACACCTCCCGCCATCCATACTGTACACCTCCCGCCATCCATACTGTACACCTCCCGCCATCCATACTGTACACCTCCTGCCATCCATACTGTACACCTCCCGCCATCCATACTGTACACCTCCCGCCATCCGTACTGTACACCTCCCGCCATCCGTACTTTACACCTCCCGCCATCCATACTGTACACCTCCTGCCATCCATACTGTACACCTCCTGCCATCCATACTGTACACCTCCTGCCATCCAGACTGTACACCTCTCGCCATCCATACTGTACACCTCCCGCCATCCATACTGTACACCTCCCGCCATCCATACTGTACATCTCCCGCAATCCATACTGTACACCTCCTGCCATCCATACTGTACACCTCCTGCCATCCATACTGTACACCTCCTGCCATCCATACTGTACACCTCCCGCCATCCATACTGTACACCTCCCGCCATCCATACTGTACACCTCCTGCCATCCATACTGTACACCTCCTGCCATCCATACTCGAGTTGTGTATTATGCATG
Source organism: Cyrtodaria siliqua (assembly GCA_037043455.1). Lineage (NCBI taxonomy): Eukaryota > Metazoa > Mollusca > Bivalvia > Adapedonta > Hiatellidae > Cyrtodaria > Cyrtodaria siliqua. The sequence continues at coordinate 137,977 of JAWPHD010001356.1, forward strand.
ACTTACATATCTCACAGTTTACAATCGCAATAATTATATAGCTTGGATTCATATGTTTTGATTAAAATGCTATGTACAGCATTATATCCCTACGGGTATATTGTTTCTCAGGGCTGATACACTTAGATTCCTACGATTCTTTAACGTGTTCGGAGGATAGACTCCGACACACGGAACCGCCCGGTTTACGTCTCCATCCGACGGACAAGGCTAAGGCAAAGGGTCTTACCCAAGACACACCGACGCAACTCAGTGGCGCAGGTAAGGCTTGAACCCGCCAACTCCGATGTCAAGTCCACCGTGCTATCCATTGGGATACGCCGAAATACATACATATGTAATATTACTTGAAAATGAACTTTTATAAAAATCTGTTTTATTATATTCATTGTGCTGGCTTTAGATATACTAGGGCAGGAACTTTAATCAGTTTTTTTTCTTTATAAATTAAATATGTTTTTAAGGATAGTTTGATTGCCTCTTTAATACTTCAAATGCAATCTGTTTTGTTCCTAACATACGACATTTACTTGATCACTATACTCATACATTTAGCCTAAAATATCTTTACTGCCTGACAATATGCCATTAACAATGACATATCACATTTTAATGGCGAGTGTCTATTTAATTGAAATGTGACGCTGCCTGACATATTAGCTTAAGTGGGATTTAACCTGCATCGTCTTTAAATATGTATAAGAATATATAAAATAACACAATTAAACACCTACTTACATACTTCACGAGGAGGCACGTATTTGTATAATGAAAATGTACACAATAAAATATCTTTATTTTCCGCAAAACGGAGATTTTGCATACAAAGACAAGTGATAGCGAGAATCTATGGCAAAAACAGATACTTGAAACTGCCGAACACAAGCAAGATGGGTCAATACATGGGATAACGCATTACAATTAAACTATTTTAAATAAGGCGACTCATTACAAACGAACCTAAACCGCTGAAAATTAATGCGTTAACTTTGTCATGAATCAACGTTTGTTATTTACCCGAGCGATATGTAAATGTCATTTTTATTCTACGATCAAAATCAAATTTAAGTCACCCGGCTCCATTTTCACTCCTCCCTGCGTATGGTGTGGATCGATTCGCATATTTGACCTTTGAAGAACTCCGACCAAAGCATCATTGTATTTTTATTGGCATACTCGCTGACTTAACCCGCACACGAAGTTCTATTGCAATCTAGTCAATCTAATCAATTGGACTTAAACGCAGTTTCAGGGTCTAGTCACTAAACATAGGTCAGGTAACAACACTTGACTTAAACCCAGTTTCAGGTTCTAGACTGATACCTCAACAGTTAACCTACTGCCTCCAAACCTGATAGGCATACCACTAATCCCGATTCAAACATGTATACAAACGTTCATGAAGATCGGTCCAATAGAACTTATAAGATAACACGAGTATGTACGTATGTACGTAGATTTGGCGAAGATGGGGGTACAGCAGAAGCTATCTAGTCGAGCTAAAACTAAAAGCGCATTGTTTTTTTTGCATTTGCCATGAACAATACAAGAGTTAGTGATTTGTCGGTTAGTTTTTATGCTTAAACATCTAAATATCTCAGTATGAACTACAAATGTATAAACCTGAATGAAAGAAGTAGAATTTGCGGAACAGTAGCAGTTTCTGAATGCTGTATCACATTTCCCACAGCGATAGCTGATTGATCACGCCCACTTGGTACTGTGACTTTTTAATTTTACCAAGTGCAAATTGAAATGAAATTCCTTGGTTATCTTCAAAGAAAATGGCAAACTTTTTGTTTTAATCGCGCACTAAAAATAAATGTAATTGCTGTAATATAAACGGCATAAAGTAAAATGATAGTTATTTTTTTTATGCGGTTTTTAATGGCGCGTGTATACCGTCAATATTGTATTTTATGGCGACAACCTGATCGCATCATGTGTGAAATTCAATGCATGCTTCTTAAAATGCAATTTATATTCCCTATTTTTAATTTTTAGTTAACGTGAAGATGTTTAAAACAAATTGATTTTATACTGTAAAAAAAAGCAATTTTGTAATTTATCGTTTATGACATTGTGCCTTAAAGCTACTATAGCTGTATATAAGGCTAGTGGGCGTGAATGGGAGCGATTAACCGCTGCTTTACTGCCACATTCAAGCTAATGTAACATGCCTGCAAACCCGTATATAAGGCAGACTTGTGTCCTGGTATAAGTTTCTCACTTTATATACGGATTTACGGCCATGTTTCACAAGCTTGAATTTGGTAGTAGCCCAAACGTAAAACACCTCCCATTTGCTTTAAGTACACAACCACTAGATTTATATACAGCTGTCAAATCTTTCAGATCATTACGATACATATATATTGGTAAAACCCGAACATAAATTCATATTTATATGAATTCATATTTATATGAAGAATTTTTCTTATTCACGTATATGTTTCGTCTATACTTCAATGGTATATGCTTGCAAATTGTTAAATAACCACTTCTAGTGCAGAAGAACCATCGTTAAATATTTTCTCAGAATAACCATTGTCAAACAGTAACACTTGTAAAAAATAACCATTGTTTATTACTGGTGCAGCATGTTCTATTTACAAAAAACTGCACAATAACAGCAAAATTACACAACAAAGCTGTTTATCAAAAAAAATCTCCAGGTGTTCAAGTCATATAATATTGTTTATATGCCGATTAAAAATTTAGGTTTGTTTACGGGTTCTTAGAATATCCGTGATTAAACATGTGTAACATGGATTATGAGTTGATCAATCTCAATTTTGGGGTTTGGCCTGTTATACACATACCTCGTCGTCAGAAGGTTTAAAAACGGTGTACATATGCTGTAACATTTGACTGTTGTTGTTGGGATAGTTACTTTCCTTTAAACAATGGTGCATGCAATACTTGTTAAACACTGGCGAGGAATAACCTAGTTTAACGTATTGTTAAACACTCGAGTGAGGAAAAACCTGGCTAAGTATATGTATTTTGACCTGAGACCTAATAAACTGTTTTAAATCTTCAGTAGTCTCGGGATGAAGAGCTTGATGTTCGTTTTTGTTTTGTTTATGACGCTGGTTTAAATAGAATCTCGTTTACCATTTTAATTCAGAATAATTTTACCACAATAAATGTTATATACAAATTAAGAAGGGTAAGAAACGCAAAAAAACACACAAATAAACCAATAGTTTTATAAATTATCTTGAAACAAGGATTTATACAATCTCGATTTGTATAAAGTCTTTGTTGAAATATCAAGAGATTTGACGCCGCCATCGTGCACCACCCACCGTTTATAAAAACACACAAACATCACCTGTTTTACTATTCACACTAAATATTGTCGAGGAGTCAGACATGATAACACTCTCAAACGACATTTCATTTTAGATGATCTTTATGATCTGTGAAATAATTCTAACACAATTATCATATTTTGAGATGTTTAAACATATATAAATCACAGAGCAGATAAGTGCATTACCAAAATTCCTTTCATTCATGTTATTTTAATAGATTTTAAACTTTTTTTCCTTGTTAAACTCATCTCTCTTCCATATCAGAGATAAGACATTTTAATCAAAGGTAGGATGAAGAATATCCCCATTGGTTTCACACATTTAACAAGAAAGTCTTAAAAGTACTACATACATATGAGTATGCATAAAAAAAATGTCTTCATTTAAACTAGAGACACTAAACCATACTTCTTAGATCTCTGTTTAAACTGCGCTTTTCATAAATGTTGGCGATAGTCAATACATAACGAGTGTCCATGAAATGTAAATAAAATATACAATAGCAATTATCTGCATTATGGCCGTGTTTCACAGCTATACTAACACATGAACAAATCCGTAAACTATATTACCCCGGTTATTTGACAATTTGTATAATTGATTTCTCATTGTTCATGAATTCATTGTTGTAAAAGCACACACATACTTGTTCCTCTGCATACCGAGCAGGTAATAACTGTTTACCGTCTAATCAATACGTGAACAGGGTTAAAGGTCGCCCCCAGAGAGAGGTAGACGCTTCAGAGAGATCCGGGTTCACTTCCAGAGAGGTAGACGATACAGAGAGATCCGGCATCACTCCCCGAGAGAGGTAGACGATACCAATAGATCCGGCATCACACCCAGAGAGCGGTAGACGATACAGAGAGATCCGGCATCACTCCCCGAGAGAGGTAGACGATACCAATAGATCCGGCATCACATTCAGAGAGAGGTAGACGATACAGAGAGATCTGGCATCACTCCCCGAGAGAGGTAGACGATACCAATAGATCCGGCATCACACCAGAGAGAGCTAGATGATACAGAGAGATCCGGCATCACTCCCCGAGAGAGGTAGACGATACTAATAGATCCGGCATCACACCCAAAGAGAGGTAGACGATACAGAGAGATCCGACATCACTTCCCGAGAGAGGTAGACGATACCAATAGATCCGGCATCACACCCAGAGAGGTAGACGATACAGAGAGACCCGTCATCGCTCCCATAAAAAGGAAGACGAGGGATCCGGCATCACAACCATAGAGATGTAGACGATTCAGCGATCCAGCATCACCCCCAGAGAGATGTAGGTACTAGTGGACGATACAGAGGGATCCGACATCACGCCCAGAGAGAGGTAGACGATACAAAGGAATCCGGCATCACGCCGAAAAAGAGGTAGACGATACAGTGAGATCCGGCATCACTCAGAGAGAGATGTAGACGATACAGAGAGATCCGGAATCACGCCCAGAGAGAGGGAGACGATACAGAGGGATCCGGCATCACGCCCAGAGAGATGTAGACGATTCATAGATCCAGCATCACCCCCCAGAGAGCTATATAGACGCTACAGCATTACTCCCAGAGCGATGTAGTCGATACAGAAAGATCACGCCCAGAGAAATGTAGACAATTCAGAGATCAGTCATCACCCCCAGAGAGATGTAGACGCTACAGAGAGATCCGGCATCACTCCAAGAGAGATGTTAACGTTACAGAGAGATCCGGCATCACTACTAAAGGCATACAGAGAGATCCGGCATCACTCGCAGAGAGAGGTAGACGATAAACCAGAGTTATCAGGCATCATTGAAAGATGCAGAGAAATTCGACATCGCTCCCAGAAAAGGTAGACGATATAGAGAGATCCGACATCTCTCTCACAGAGAGGTACGATACAGAATATGGACCGCCCAACGGACGAAGTAATGGAAGTCACGTGACTTGTTCAAGGTCACGTGGGTTATGATAAAGTACTTGAGTAATACTTCGGGAATAAGAGTGGTGTCCTCCAATTATCATATCCTTCACGTGTGGGTGGCTCTCATTATCACAGATAATTTTCAACAATTCAGTTCAATTATGTTATGAAAGTTTAAGTCGATTATGTCATACGCTTCATAAACAAACATAATCGTCATCGCTACTGAACGATGAACGATGAACAGATATTATCTAAATCGACTATAAATTACATTCAATGGGACAATAGATCAAAGACCCGAAACGTTAAGAAAATTACGTTTAAAGTCGCAGATAAATTTAGGTATATAACCACCAACTGCAAATTTAGCTCGAATGTAAACCCGATTATTTGTTAAAGGGGGTACATTAGGATTTTTCTAGAAACATCTTAAATTATAAAAATGTTCCATTTCATGATAAAACACTTATATCAATCAAAATATGCTGTTAGAACCATGTTGTTTATGTCTAAACTTTGAATACACCATATAGCTAGGACGGAATCAGACGTAAAATGCTGAAATTAACCATGGTGCGTCACCTAGGATAGCACATATTACTGTGCTGAATCAATTTCTTTGCTAAACAGGGATCATTTTTAGGCTCATTCATTATGTTTTGGCCATGTAGAATAGAAAATGTGAATATTTGTCAATTTTAAGTCGGACACTTAGTTAATAACGACATTTATGGGAGAGATAATGGCCCCAATTCTATTCGGCTTTGTTGTTTAATGCGGCAATAAAAGCGTTAAATAAAAATAAGGCGGTTTCGGGCGATTTTATGCTTAATGAATATTTCATTGCTAGTTGTGATATATTATCGGGTCATATTACTGATATTTTTAATATTATTTTCGATACAGGTTGCTTTCCGGAAAGCTTGTCTAAGGGTTTTATGATTCCTCTACATAAAAAAGGCGATATAAACTCTGTTAACAATTACAGGGGAATTACATTAATTAATTGTATGAGTAAACTATTTACAAGCATCTTGAATACGCGGATTGACAAATGGTGCGAAAATAATAATATCATATCTGATGCTCAATTCGGGTTTAGAAAAGGGAGGTCAACAACAGATGCAATATTTATTTTGCATAGCATTATAAACAACATTTTAAACGACAATAAAAGACTTTATTGCGCATTTATAGATTTGAAAAAAGCGTTTGATTCTGTCTACAGAAACGCGTTGTGGTTAAAACTATATAAATGTGGTGTCAACGGGAAAATGCTTAGGATAATTAGATCCATGTATGATACAGTTAAAGCATGTGTTAAGTCCTGTGGATCTTACTCTGAATTCTTTGATATTTCTATCGGTCTAAAGCAAGGTGATATTGTCTCACCGATTATGTTTTCTATATTCATAGAAGATTTAGAATTGTTCTTATTAAACAGAATAGATGGTGGTTTATCCCTTAATGATATCACTTTAATACTGTTGCTTTTTGCTGATGATATGGCTGTACTGGGATCAAGCCCAGATGACCTTCAGCAAAGTCTTAATAGACTCTATGAATACTGTGAATCCTGGGGTCTTGAAGTTAATATTGAAAAGACAAAAATAGTTGTATTTCGTAAAAGGGGTAGAATTAAAGAATGTGAAAGGTGGTATTATAATGGAAGTTTATTAGATGTTGTCGATGATTTTAATTATTTAGGTGTGGTTCTTAATTATACTGGCTCCTTTTCGTTAAACCAACAATGTCTTTGTGGAAAAGCCTTAAAAGCAATGAATATACTCTTGGTTAATATACGAAAATATGAATTGAAACCAAAATTATCTCTTCAGCTTTTCGATGCTTTTGTGATATCAATATTAAATTATGGAAGTGAAATATGGGGGATTACAAAATCAAAAGATATTGAGAGAATACAGTTAAAATTTTGTAAAATTATTTTAGGTGTTAAACTTACCACAAGCAATGCTGGTATTTACGGAGAGCTCTCTCGTTACCCCTTATACATTAATAGATATGTAAAAATGATCAAATATTGGTATAAACTATTGTCTACAGAGAACATTATACTAAAAGCAATATATAAGGATTTGTTATCTAACTGTAATAAGGGCGCGAAGAATTGGCTAACTAATATAAGGTTTATTCTAAACAGTAACGGTTTTAATAATGTCTGGGATAATCCCATGAGTGTTAGTTTTAAACTATTTCCTTTAATATTTAAACAAAGATTAATAGATAATTTCATGCAACAATGGAGATCTGATATAGAAGGCAGTAGAGTTTTAACGCTATATAAGGTGGTGAAAGAGAATTTTGATTTTGAAACATATCTAGAAACATTATGCTCCAAACAATTAAGAAGTTGTATAACAAGAATAAGATTATCCGCTCATTGTTTAAGAATAGAAACAGGGAGATACTCAAGAGGCAGAACAGAGAGAAACGAAAGAGTGTGCGAAATTTGTAACACTAACGCTATTGAAGACGAGTACCATTTTATTTTGATCTGTACTACTTACTCTAACATTAGAAACAAATATATTCCTAAATATTACACGACTAGACCAAGCATGTTTAAATTTGTAGAATTGTTGCAGTCATTAAACAAAAAGATTATTCTTAGTTTCAGTAAATTCATTTCCGATGCACTTGTATTAAGGCTATCTACATCCATTTTAACAGACTAAAAAAACAAACAAAAAAAACCCCACTAGATATCTTATTTTAGAACATCCTCGTTTATCATTGACATACCATACTATATGTATGTTTTTGATTGTTTAAATATGTATGAAACAAAAAAAAACTTAGTGATTATTTTGTTGTATTTGCAATGTTAATATCTGTCACGTGTGTGTATATTATAATTATCATATATTTGTAATGATGAAAAACTGTAATAGTTTAAGTCAATAAAAGTATCTATCTATCTATCTATCTTTATTTATTAGAAGTGTATTTATAGGTTTTAGTTTCAATGGATTTCAAACATTCGAATATATGCATTCACTATGTCCGTTGCAAACAGCTGGTCCATTGATCTGTTTAGTAAACAAACAATAACATTCTTACATGTCTTATGACCCATTTTTGAAACGTAGAGCATTTTTATTATATGGATATTATACTGCTACATTATTCCCAAACTTAAATATTTAATATGCGACATGTTAAACTTTTATTTTAATGGGCACAAATGTGGTTTCAAACCTTTAGCCATTATACGCTTGGGGTCTAGCCCGAGTGTTGCGTCTTGTACATTTGATTTGGCTTTCAAATAGTTTCACCGGCGTAAAATGCTTTACTTTGTCAGATACACGTACTGATGAACTTTAAACTTTATTTTGTCAAAGACGTATTAAATCACTGCTTTGTCACATTTTTATTCCAATGTACGAAGTTTTTTGTATAATGAATATCGGGGTACACAAACCATTTGTCACGCCGACAGTATGTTAGGTTCCAACAAAAGAATACAAGTCTCATCAGAAATTTTACGTTTAGGAATGTGTTTTGTTCCTGGAAAGAAATCATATACACCGTGACCCTGTTCAGTGGATCACTGAAGTATTATTTATGCATGAACAATATTGTGATATCTTGCTTTTTATTTCCGTATTTTCGAAGTAAAAGCGGATATACTGTGGTCGGTCAGTCTAGTTTTCTCGTAACCTGAACTACTCCTTCATTAGTTCGAGGAGGGTGTTAATATTTAGCACAGAGGATACATAGTATGCCAAGATCACAACGAAGGTTTTGGATCCAGAGGTCAAGGTCAAATTCACATTAAAATCCCGATATTTAATACTGTTTAATGACATATGTCTTGTATGGTATAGGTCATGATATACGAGTTTTGCGATTTTATGTAAGGAACCTCCTCCCCAGGGGAGAGCACTTATGATCATTATTATAAGGGTCAGTATGCATTCGCGTGACCTAAACTCTCCCTACTTCAACTGAAGGCGGTTGTTCAGGGCACAGTGATTGGTAGAAGTAGATGACAACGAAGGTTTTGCATCCAGGGTCTGACCCTAGTCTGAGTATATCACATACCTCATCGACCAGAATATCGAGTATAACTTGTGTAAATATTGTATCAATATAATGTTTATGAAAATATATCGATAACACGGTTAAGACACTAAACTTGAATACAAAGGGACCGCTTAAAACCGATTGTTTCCACTCGGTTGTTAAATCGATTAGCTGACAAGGCTAACATTGATTCCATCATCAAGAAACAGCTTCAATTAGTAAAAATACGCATATTCATCTGTTCCAAGGACCTGTTGCTTAAGTCTAGGGGTTGGTGTAACAAAGGCTTTAACAGGGGCCCCGTGTAACGGAGTCTTAAGCAGAGGGGTCCAGTGTACCGGAGTCTTTAATAGGGGCCCAGTGTAACGGAGTCTTCAACAGTCTTCAGCAAAATCCGCGCAGGGATATTGTAGCCACTAATCCCTGCCACCACACAAATCACGTGACGATAGCTGCGGCCATGTGATTACAAAAAATGGCGATACACTGGGTAATGCTTGGTACAGCAAACTCTTCAGGCAGTTGACAATAACATCGATCATCACCTTCAAGAATATGTTGAAAATATCAACCTGGTTTTGGCGTGGGTGTAATCTCTTTATTCAATGTACGCACAACTTCTGTAATGTTCTCAACGGAATACATGTTTGTTTACAAGTACTGTAACTGAGTAAGTGGTGTGCATGTTCGCTAAAATTGATTTTTTTTATATAAATAAATTATTGTTGTACCCACATACCTTTTTCACACTATTTTCCCCTATTATGAACAAAGCAAGTTGAAATATTGGCCTAAAAATATTTACCCAAAAAATTAAACAGCTGGATTTCAGCTATAAATGTGGTGGCAGTGATTGCTGTAACAGAACGGGAAGTAACCACTGCGAGGAGTTTAGGGGTCCAGTGTACCGGAGTCGTTAACAGGACGCCCAATGTACTGGAGTCTTTAACAGAAGGTGCATTGTACTGGAGTCGTTAAGAGGGATCCAGAGTGCCAGAGTTTTAAATAGAAGTCCAGCGTACCAGAATCTTCAACAGGGCGTCCAGTGTACTGGAGTCTTTAACAGAAGGTGCATTGTACTGGAGTCGTTGACAGGGATCCAGAGTGCCAGAGTTTTAAATAGAAGTCCAGCGTACCAGAATCTTCAACAGGACGTCCAATGTACTGGAGTTTTCAGCATGGATTCCAATGAACTGGAGTCGGCCGTTCAGCCGTACATGCATTCTAACAAACAGAAGAAGGAAGACTTTGGTTGTCCCGGCTCCCTAATTACTTCAGTGAGGTGTTGATAAATTGTATACAACAATATCATTCCAATTCATTTTACAGTGCACCAATTACAGCATGCAATATATTGCAGGTAGATACAAACGTCGAACATGAAATATGGTATTCACAGAACACAGACAACCAAAAACACTCATTCAAAACAAACAACAATTACAGTGATAAAGATTCAAAGTATGTGACATCACAAACTTAAACTGGCTGATAACATGCGTCAATGGCAAGAAGGCTGCTGGGGGTTTAAACCAGGTTCTTGGGTGCTGGGGGTTTAAACCAGGTTCTTGGGTGCATCAAACCAACGGTCAATGACAAGAAGGCCGCTGGGGGTTTAACCCAGGTTCTTGGGTGCACCAAACCAACGGCCAATGGCAAGAAGGCCGCTGGGGATTTACACCAGGTTCTTGGGGACACCAAACCAACGGCCAATGACAAGAAGTCCGCTGGGGATTTAAACCAGGTTCTTGGGTGCACCAAACCAACGGTCAATGACAAGAAGCCACTGGATGGGGATTTAAACCAGGTTCTTGGATGCACCAAACCAACGGTCCATGGCAAGAAGGCCGCTGGGGATTTAAACCAGGTTCTTGAATGCACCAAACCAAAAAGGCCGCTGGGGACTTGAACCAGGTTTTTGGGTGCACCAAACCAACGGTCCATGGCAAGAAGGCCGCTGGGGATTTAAACCAGGTTCTTGAATGCACCAAACCAAAAAGGCCGCTGGGGACTTGAACCAGGTTCTTGGGTGCACCAAACCAACGGTCAATGACAAGAAGGTCGTTGGGGATTTAAACCAGGTTCTTGGATGCACTAAACCAACGGTCCGTGGCAAGAAGACATTTACATCAGTTTCTTGGGTGCAACAAACCAACAGTCCAAGGCAAGAAGGCCGCTGTGAATTTAAACCAGGTTCTTGAGTGCACCAAACCAACGGTCAATGACAAGAAGGCCGCTGGGGGTTTAATCCAGGTTATGTGTGCACCAAACCAACGGTCAATGTCAAGAAGGCCGCTGAGGGTTTACACCAGTTTCTTGGATGCACCAAACCTCATTCTTGCCCTATAAAACGGCCAAGCGAAATCCTCTAATAAACTTATCAGCATTATAAGGCAATACAAGTAAAACACAAACATAATCATGTATATATGTATATACAAATGCCCTGACAGCCACAAAGTAGGTACTCAGTCAATGACTTGGCAGAACCATAGCAACAAGACAATAAACCGTCATAGGGAACGACAAGACAACATTAATGTTCACCTTGACACAATGCATTGTGTCTGTCCTGCTGTATTCTAATTGCGACTTTTTTCTTTTAAACCCTATTTTATAATTTTATATTTTATAATACACGAACACGAGTGACACAAAACAGAACATTTAAATAATTATTTTGATCCTTTGTCAGTCTCCTAGACATCATATTAATATCATTTTGCGATAATCTGAAGATTGATTGAATAGTGTTCATATTGTTTGTGTTAACAATATTTACGAAATCATGCAATGAGTAAAAGGGACACACGGCAAGCAGGTTTAAAGTAAAAATGATTCTGGATTAGAAAATCGACGTGCTAAATTAAATACTTGATAACTACATCAAACATTTAATGTAAATTATTTGCCATTTAAATGAAATTCCTGAACTTTTGAACCACGTCGCAACTATCAAGTATCAACCGTTTTAAGCGGGCATATCATCATTACTGTATTATCCAGTGTCACAGATAACATCTAAATAAACCTTAAATGACACTTTCCGGAATAAAAAAAACCATTAAGTTACAATAACACACCGACGGTACAAGAAAGAGTGAATAAAGTAATAGGTCGTTTAATTGTTATGTTTTCTTTCTTATTACTAGGTTGCATGATGATTGGAGATAACGGCAGAGTTTTGTGTGTTATCTTTTAATATGTTTGTAATTACCATGAACTATAGCTGTGAAATTGTTGGCATATGGTAGAAGCCAAAGATACTCGCAGAAAAGCGGTCGCCTGATTTCTACTTAAAGGGACACATGGCAATCTTCAGTTTTATTCAAACATTTAAATTTGCTCCTTAATTTACTTATCCTGCGTCATTTTGACTTTAAAACTGCTTGCATATAATTAAATAAAAAATAAAAATTTCTTTCCCTATTATACCAAATTTTTAAATATATTACTGGTGCAATATTATAAAAAGTTAGTAATATGCAAAAATAATTTGCTTTGAACTATTCTAACAATTAATATTAATGATTGAATAAATGCAAATTAAGAGGAAAACTAACGGGACGCCGTGAGTTTTAAAAAATCAAGATTGCCGTGTGTCCCTTTAAAATGAGCGGCATCGGTAGCCCAGTGATATGGCTTTTGAGCTACAGACCTCTGGCTGCGTGGGTTCGATCCCTGGCGGAGGCATGCCTGGGGGAACGCCATCCTTCATCTCATCTCCCAGAATAACCTAATAAGATGGATAGCGGGACGTAAAACCACATTTCATGCATTCATTCATAGCTTTTAATGGCGTATACTATAATATAAAGATAACAAGGTCGATTATAGCATAAGATGGTTCTACCTATGTGAAAGAAAGGCAAGACAAGGGTTCGTAAATGGTTACCATTACGTGGTCCGAATATTAATTTTCATACCCAATCCAACCCCTTCTCCAAGAAAGGAAAACGGGGTTGGCTGGGATATCAAATAAAACCTTGATTTCGGCTTAAACCTTTTTCATATTGTAAAATGAAAACATTTTACAGGTAATTATAAACAGGTTATTGCATTTGTTCAGTAAATAGCATAAGATGGTTCTACCTATGTGAAAGATAGGCAAGACAAGGGTTCGTAAATGGTTACCATTATGTGGTCCGAATATTAATTTTCATACCCCATCCAACCCCTTCTCCAAGAAAGGAAAACGGGGTTGGCTGGGGTATCAAATAAAACCTTGATTTCGGCTTAAACCTTTTTCATATTGTAAAATGAAAACATTTTATAGGCAATTATAAACAGGTTATTGCATTTGTTCATTAAAATATATTTTTAAACGGTTTTATTGTCGAAATATACGTTATAAAATCCTGCTAATGTAAGCGTTCACATAGCTTAATGGCATTAGGGCGGGACCACGTAATGCAACTGATGGTACATCGATAGCTTATTTACCAACCGGTAGTACCGTGAGAGATATATGACCAACTGAAAATACATTGATAGCTAATTTAAGAAAGTCATCTTGTGCATTAAAAGCTAAAACTACTAACTGATAGTACATCTAAATTACATTACTCGTTGAAATCAAATCCTAATTACGCTTTGATACTCTCTACTTCTCCTTGTAGCGTGGAGTATCGTAGCGTACATGATAGTACATGTACGTATATATATATATAGCTAAACTATCTGCTGAAAGTCATTGATACCCATTCAACAACTGCTAGAATATTGACAGCAAAATTTGCTAGTTAAATTACTAACTGATAGTACATTGATAGTACAACATTTAACAACTTCTAGTATAGTGATAGCTAAATGACCAACTCGTTAAAAAGAGTATGAAAGGAGAAATTTGGAAATCACCAAACACTATCAATACAAAAAAGGTATAGCAGTCTCGGTTTAATTGAGACTGTTCATGAACGGTAGTGAAAAATACTTTCTACCATTCACGCCCTCTGGCGACAGGTTGAGCAGAACTAAATATTTAAAATGTCAATAGTACGAAAATTTGAGCCATCCCGACGATAGTATGCATATGACGGTGAACATGGAACCTTCAATGAGATATGTTTTTATCATTCCATGGCCAGCGGCGTATGGTCCCAGTTTCTAACGAAATGCTTTGCCCTAAACGAGAAAACAATGGGCTAAACATTAAGCTAATTTATAAAAGTTTAAGGAAATTGAGAGGAGAGAAAAAACAACTGTTAAAAATTCCGATAATACTGACTATCTGGTAATATTGTTGTGCCTTCTTCGTGATTAAAGAAACTAACCCGTTGGTAACTCAATTCGACGCCCAGTTTTGAGGTTTGACTTGGGTGGTTAAAGCCGTTTATTATGTGTCCATAGAGTTTGGATTCTCAAAATATGTAAGTTATATATACACGTCTTCGTCAGTAGGTTTAGAAACGGTGTACATATATTTCGTAAAATTTGGCTGTTGTTGGTGGGATAGCTACTTTAAAGATGAAAACTTGCAGATCTACACAGGTTGAGGTAACCTAATATGCTATTTCATTGTTGTAATCAGATTGAAGCGATTTTTCCACGAAGCATCTCTATGTCTCCTCCAAATAGATATTTTACGACAAATGTGCCACGGGGTATCCCTACTTGTATTACAAAGAAAGCTCAGCATGGTGTATGTCGGAACGCTACCGCCTGCTGTAAATTATACTGGAGTATCACATGTCTGAATAAACATTTTATTGTATGTTAAACCTCTTTATATGGTCATTAACTCGGCTCATAGGTTTGGCGTAAATACCAAGTTTTGATTTATTAGCAGGCTTATTGAAAAGAAAGTCTAATAAAACCCCAAGCTGAATCCGGTCTGTCATGTTTCACTCACAATGCCCATGCATTTCGTTGCCCTTATTACATAAACTAGTGTCTCGGATTTCGCGTTAACATATTTAGAATTCAACAAAGTTTATAAAAAAAAATTGTTTGATGGCATTGAAAAAACGTTGTACCTGTATTTGCATTTTTTAAACAGAGTATTTTAAATTTTGTAATATGCGACTTAGTGATGATTTAATTATTTATAAGTATTTATTCCATTTGTTTTCATTAATATTAAGAGTTACATACAATATGTGTATGCGTGAATTTCATGTAGCTTTTATTGCGTAAATAAATTACATACACGTACACGTGTGTGTGTACTGCGTGAATGCGTGTAACTGATAATAGGTACATACAATATGTGAATGCGTGTATTGCTTGTAGCTGTTATTACGTACATAGATGATATGTACGTGTGTATTGCGTGTATGCGTGTAACTGATAATAGCTACATACAATATGTATATCCGTGTATTGCGTGTAGCTGTTATGCGTGTATATATTGTATGTACGTTTGTATTGCGTGAATGCGTGTAACTGATAATAGGTACATACAATAGGTATATGCGTGTATTGCGTGTAGCTGTTATTACGTGCATACATGATATGTACGTGTGTATTGCGTGTAGCTGTTATGCGTACATATATTGTATGTACGTTTGTATTGCGTGAATGCGTGTAACTGATAATAGGTACATACAATAGGTATATGCGTGTATTGCGTGTAGCTGTTATTACGTGCATACATGATATGTACGTGTGTATTGCGTGTATGCGTGTTACTAATACATAAACTACGTGTATGTGTGTATTGCGTGTAGGCAGGTACTATTAATACATTACAAAATGATTGTGTATGTGTAGTGCGCGCAAGACTGAATTATGTAAGATTCTGAAAGAAATTCAGTGTTGATGATAAAAGGCATGGCAGGGTAGGTTAACCAGCACAATTATAGATGGCGAATGACGCTCAACATTCATTCCAAATTTGAAACATTATTTTATTAAATTCGCAATTTTTTGTCGTCTGTGATACGTATTTCTTCGTTACAAGTTACTTCACAACAAACAAACACAATAACTATTATTTTATAATCCCGAACGTATATCAGTTTTATTATCATATTCGTTACAAATGAAATATCGATGTTAAACCAATTTATCATATTTGCGTAATTCAACAGCATGACTAATTTCGTGTTTACTGCTCAACGCTCTATCAGTAAAACCCATCCAAATGTGTTTCATACGAACATTGTCGCATAAAGTTATCGCATTTGATCACCGTTTCTGACCGTTATGCATCACTAATCAACACAAAATAATCAATAATGGATACCTCCCTCGCAATTTGCTTTACTGAGGTGGAAACAGAAGCAAGGCTACTCATATGCGTTTAAATTTAAAGGGACACACTTCATTTATTTTAAAACGTGTGGCATCCGTTTTTTTTGTTTTCTTTCTACATCCTTTGAGTATTTGTAAATCATTATAATTATTATTAAGAATTTGAATAGTTAAAATCAAATTCTTTTTGCACAGTATTAATTGTTGATTATATTACACCAATAATACATTCAAAGGTAGAATAGTGAAAACTATGCGACGTTTTGTTTTGTTTGTTTGTATGGTGTTTACGTCATTTTGAACACATGCAAGGTTATATATGACGGTCGATTTTTTTTTTGTGGTGGAGGCAGACCGTGGTAGAGGCAGACCACGCACTGTTCTCAGGTAGAACCAGTAATGTACACCTCCGTAAGAATCGACACTTCCTCACTTACAAGTCGAGCTCCCAGTGGGATTCGAACCCGCAACGGTGTTAAGCATTCGGCCATTGACGTAAACATACGTAAACTATACGTATAGAAACAGTTGAACACATGCAAGTTATGTAGAAAAATTAACGGGATGCCGTGATTTTTTCAAAAATCAAGATTGCCATATGTCCCTTTAAGACATAATGAAAGAAACATTTAAATTGCTTCATAAGATTGTTTCATGTTGTAAAATTGACACAAACGATTAAAATGATACGTGGCAATAGCATTGCATGTATTGTCCTTAAAATAAAAATAAATCGTCTACACGTTGAATAATTTGTGATTAGAATAAAACCTGAATGAATGGTGTTAGATTGTGATAAAAGTTATTTCCTTTACGTAAAACCGTCATTTTAAAATGAAAGAAAGTGAATATAGAACATCTATCGAGTTTAAATTTCGTTATGAAAGCATGGAAAGATTCTTGATTTCATCAAGCTTATTTGGGTAAAATAAAGAAAGATTGCCGTGTGTTTCTTTAAATTGTTCAGGCCACAATTTAAAAAGTCCCCCTTTATACAGTTTCCTCAAGATTTTGCCATATTTTATTTTATCAATATTTGTAACACCCTAAAACTAGTGTTCGGGTGAAAATAAAGAGATTGCTTTGCGTCCCTTTAAATTATTCTGATCACAGTTTAAGAATTATTCCTTTATACTGCTTCCTCTAGATTTTGCCATATTTAATTTCTTCAATGTCTGTAACACCCTAAAGTTAGTGTTTACTCTCCTAAACAAGAAAATGTGTAAGAGTGTTTGTATTTGAACATTAATAATATTTCATAACCCTTACAAATGAAGTCTCGCTTTTGACACACCGGGTATTTCAGAGGCCGCTAATTTATTTGCTTTCAACTTATTTCAATTTCCGGACCTATACACGTTTTGAAAATGTCTTTAAAAGAAAATAACTACCCTTTATAATATAAATTGATAGGAAATCTAGGGCGATTGCTCTAAAAGTCCTGAATGTAATGTACGTGTATAATTAGTTGTTTGAACGGTCTCTTTGAACTAGGTATTGTGTTCGATTCGATCAGTTTCTACTTTAAGTAGCACCTTATAAGGCTTATATATTTTTAAAACACGATTATTTATTATGGGGGTTGATTTTAGATCAAAGTTACTTTAGAGCTAAATTGTTTTATTACTCGTTTGAACTCCTACATGTTTCGCGGTTTTCTATGAAATGTGGCTTTGACTACTACTCTGGTATAGGTTATATTAGCGTAAATGAGTCTTCCAAAGAAAAGTGAGCCGAAATGTTGACAACCTGCTATTAAACATCAACAAGGAAATAGGGGTTTGAATATCTTCGAAGAAAGATTTCAGGTCAAAGGTCAACGTGTTTGTTGCCCCTTGCAATTGTAAACCCTGTCTACTTTCACTTGTGAAATTTAGATAAAAAACTGTGAAAAATACGATGAGCTGCATTTTCAAATAGCATAACATGTCCAGAATACAGTTACAGCCAACAAATAACAGGAAACTGCACTAAAAAAGTATTTAAAGAAAAAAAAGATTAGCACTACTTAATACAGAACTACTTTCGACTGAGCCAGACGAGCACATCCGGTTGATTTAGTGTAATTAAACATATAATATTCTAGCATTGATTTCGACATTGTTTTAAACATGTGGTGCAATTATTGAACTAAACTGACACTATCACAATCCACTTTTCCTGGGTAGAACCAGTACTGTACACCTCCCGCCATCCGTAAGAATCGACACTATCTCACTTGCAAGTCGAGCTCTCAGTGGGATTCGAACCCGCAGCGGTGAGAGGCGAAGGTTTACAACGCAATGTCGTTAACCATCCGACTACGGAGACGCTACTTTGTATCATGAAGAAAACACGTTGCCACACTGGCGTATCATCTAAATTAATAGGCAAATGAAACAAAATAGCCACGTTGTGATCCGCCCTGCAGATCAGCGATCAAAGTCGTCAGGGTGTATATAGTATTCGAAAAAATATTTACGTAATTATAGACATAAGCGATTCGTTGCTTTTAAGTTTTATAACAATCTACAAATCAAAGTACCTACTAAGCGTATAAAGTATTTTAAATGTTTTGTAAATTAAATTTGATATTGTTTAAATATAGATTATGTTATCTTTCTTTAAGATGAATCGATATGACATATAATCAAAACTCGATGCATATATCACGAACTTCAAACATGTTAATTTTTTCATCGTTTTTCAGTCGTCTGCATTGTCGACTGGTACAATAGAATGTCGCCGATAATGTTTTAATGTGCAATACCTTAGATTTAATTGGCCAAATCATTACCTAAAATATCCATTAATCATGTTTATATTTCGGCTTCCTATTAGCTATATCTACGTTTGTTTGTGTATGATGTTTTACGCCATTTTTAGCGCATGTTAGGCCATATATGACGGTCGATGTTTTTGGTGGTAGAGGCAGATTACCCCATATTTTCCTGTGTATAAGCGAATAACAATTTGAATGATCAAATCAAAATGTTAAACATAATGGTCAATGACGATTGAATGTTGAAATATCTTAATAAATCCCTACTTATCATATAATAACAACTCTTTGTGTGGCGGCTTTACCCCTTATTGTTTGTATAAATAGATTAGGAATGGTTTCAGTTCAGATACAAAGATTGTTGATATTATCTTTATAGATTTAAATTTCCAGATAGTTCGACGTAACACTGGCCGTGTTAAACGTTTCGATAGATCTCGCAGAATACTTTACGCATTTTGCTTATTTGTGTAACGTCCGTACGTGCAGTGCAACACAATAGTAAACAAGAGAGCTACACATTTTTTTAAGTCTTTGACCTGTGTGACACTGCCGGGGATCGAACTCACGACCTCCCGAATGCGAGGCGGACACTCTACCACTAAGCCATCGAAGTATTGCTATCACGCAGGTGTAACGCTGTTATATAATTGTAACACGAGTGTTGCATTATACCTTTACAAGTAGGTATAAAAGTCGGACAGGAAATGTAACTTTCACGGAACACAGTCAAGTCGAACAGGAAATGTAACTTTCACAGAAAACGGTCAAGTCGAACAGGAAATGTAAATTTAACAGAAAACAGTCAAGTCAAACAGGAAATGTAACTTTCACAGACACAGCCAAGTCGAACAGGAAATGTAACTTTCACAGAAAACAGTCAAGTCGAACAGGAAATGTACCTTTCACAGACACAGCCAAGTCGAACAGGAAATGTAACTTTCACAGACACAGCCAAGTCGAACAGGAAATGTAACTTTCACAGAAACAGTTAAGTAGAAAAGGAAATGTACCTTTCGCAGAAAACAGTCAAGACGAACAGGAAATGTACCTTTCACAGACACAGCCAAGTCGAACAGGAAATGTACCTTTCACAGACACAGCCAAGTCGAACAGGAAATGTAACTTTCACAGACACAGCCAAGTCGAACAGGAAATGTAACTTTCACAGAAACAGTTAAGTAGAACAGGAAATGTACCTTTCGCAGAAAACAGTCAAGTCGAACAGGAAATGTACCTTTCACAGAAAACTGTCAAGTCGAACAGGAAATGTAACTTTCACAGACACAGCCAAGTCGAACAGGAAATGTAACTTTCACAGAAAACAGTCAAGTCGAACAGGAAATGTAACTTTTCGGAACACAGCCAAGTCGAATAGGAAATGTAACTTTTACGGAACACAGCCAAGTTGAACAGGAAATGTAACTTTTACGGAACACAGCCAAGTCGAACAGGAAATGTAACTTTTACGGAACACAGCCAAGTCGAACAGGAAATGTAACTTTTACGGAACACAGCCAAGTCGAACAGGAAATGTAACTTTCACGCAACATAGCCAAGTCGAACAGGAAATATAACTTTCACAGACACAGCCAAGTCGAACAGGAAATGTAACTTTTACGGAACACAGCCAAGTTGAACAGGAAATGTAACTTTCACAGACACAGCCAAGTTGAACAGGAAATGTAACTTTCACAGAACACAGTCAAGTCGAACAGGAAATGTAACTTTTACGGAACACATTCAAGTCGAACAGGAAATGTAACTTTCACAGAACACAGTCAAGTCGGACAGGAAATGTAACTTTTACGGAGCACAGTCAAGTCGAACAGGAAATGTAATTTTCACAGAACACAGTCAAGTCGGACAGGAAATGTAACTTTTACGGAACACAGTTAAGTCGAACAGGAAATGTAACTTTTACGGAACACAGTCAAGTCAAACAGGAAATGTAACTTTCACAGAACACAGTCAAGTCGGACAGGAAATGTAACTTTTACGGAGCACAGTCAAGTCGTACAGGAAATGTAATTTTCACAGAACACAGTCAAGTCGGACAGGACATGTTATTTTCACAGAACACAGTCAAGTCGGACAGGAAATGTAACTTTTACGGAACACAGTCAAGTCGAACAGGAAATGTAACTTTCACAGAACACAGTCAAGTCGGACAGGAAATGTAACTTTTACGGGGCACAGTCAAGTCGAACAGGAAATGTAATTTTCACAGAACACAGTCAAGTCGGACAGGAAATGTAACTTTCACGGAACACAGTCAAGTCGAACAGGAAATGTAAATTTCACGGAACACAGTCAACCAAAACAACAATTATAAGAAACGCTAATATTTCCAAACAATTATTTCATATATCACCTGAATTGTTTTATTTGAGTTAATTAAACTATATTAGGTTTGAAAATCAGAAATTAATATCTTAATGTCAACACGTTCTTGTTGATTGGCCAGTCCAAGTAAAACCCCGGGATGTTGATGGGGTAACGGACCCGTTCATAACATCAAATAACTTTCTTAATTAAGGGGTTTCCAACACATTATTGGATAGACATTCATTTGTGTTTTCTCTCAATTTTTTTATGAAGTTTTCATTCGAATTTCTCCGTGAAAACAAACGTGTGTATGCAACAGTTTTATTTCCCAACCGATTTTAACAAGAAATGCATTTTGGCTTGCCACTTAATTGCTACCCCTCTGAAAAGTGTTTAAGTCTTCAAAAGTCTCATTTAATTAATAACCTCAATTAACCTAACCTTTGCCCACAACTATAGACCCAACGAAGCAAGTGGTTATATTTATATTATTAAGGATGTTTCCACTGTTAATGAGGCGCATCATGCACAGACAAATAATTTATATATATTGCTAACCTTCAATCGTCTGGTACAGTTCGTCTGGGTGCAGCACCCACCAGTTGCGTGGTACCGAAACATACCACACTCTGAATACCAGTGTCCAAATAAACACGAGCCAGTGTAGATGCCTTGGAAACAGTTGCTTATCGCCATGATCAGCACGGGTCATATCTATGTCGCACGTGTCTTTGTCTATATTCTGATTCCTGTGCTCAGCATGCAGTATTCCACCATTTTGTAATATTGACGATTCACTTGTGTTATACGATTCCACAACATTTCCGTTACATTGCTTTATTTCTACCTTCCTTTTCGTCGCCAAAGAAACAGTTTCAATCTCCGCTTCACGTGTTCTGTTGCTGTGTCGATGTTTCGCCAATTTAATGTTACGTATTTTCCGCGCCATGTTGCCTTGAACGGAAAGAGTAATTGCATCGAGCTATTAAAGTTAGAATTGTTTTAATATACGTCGATATCATTTATTCCCTTAAACTGATTTAAGTGTACACATGTGTATAATAAGCTTTATATTTGTAAGTTTTAAAAATTTAGTCCATATTCTATTGTGCGTGAATAATTGTGACAGTTAGTTTACAAACACAGCAATTTTAAATCAATGCTTCTACCAATGTTGTATAGCTCAAGGTTAAAGGAAATGCGCGTGCCGTATCAGTGCATTTATCAATTATTATGTCCTTTAATCAGATATGTATAATAGTCGCACATTCAGTTTAATTTTATTCATAAAAATTTAAATGCAACTCAATCGAACTTATTTAACAAATATGTTTCACATTTTTAATCCGAGACTTCCACTGAATCATCTGTTCATTTCCCGTTTCCGTACTTCTCATTTCTATATGGTGTTCATCTAACAACTCTCGGTATACTGTCCTTAAAATGATATTAACATCCCATGACCTAAGGCACCCTTATCACAAACAATCTGTTCGTACACACGTTGGTTTATTTCAATACACTTTATAATCCGAATTAGCGCAAGGAAGAAGAACTAATTTTGCGTATGAAGTTTGTCGCAACCGGCCTCTGTAATAGCATACAGCCTAACCAATAGGGTAGTTTACTACGGTGAAAGTAGTGTCTCGATTTTCAAGCGTTTCCCCTTTTATAAAAAATTCATTATGCGTGAAATGGCCTTTAATAATACGATAATGGCAGTGTGTTTGCTACTGTGATCGGCACATGTGGATTCTGTATCGCACCCTCTATGGTAGTATTGTTTTCTATCTCGTCATTTGAGCGATTTCGTTGTTTAACACTGGATGATGTAATCCATATGTTATTCAAAATGAGATATGCATACGGTTGAACATAGTATTCGAGTGACATGTTGAATTAGGTTTGTATTAAGATCGACATCTTGGTGTTTGTAAAAGAAGATTGTTTAAATACGGGGGAATAAATTATTTAAATAATTTTGCGGTGTGTTTTTCAAGATGAAGAAGACAAATAACATATGCATGATAATGTTAAAGTGCACGTTTAATCCGTTGAAATTCGAGATAGATGATACATAACCATAAATGATTATTTGAACTTAGATCGACATCTGTCTTGTTTGTAGAAAGCGTATTGGAGATTATTTTGGCGCTTTACTTTTACGATAAACGCCATTATACCGATGACGCCTTAAAAGTGCAATGTTCAATTAAATCAATATAACTTCCCACGTAAGCCAATCCTGATTAAACGCTATTGAAGTGGTATGCCAATAAGAACCACAGTTGCTGAGTATGTGAACTGTTTGACAGCCATGACATCTGTTTGATTAACACCTGCCTTTATTGTTATCTAACTGATGACATAGACACCAGTTTGGACAAAATCAAAGTTAGATATGTGGCTATATCAATAAACGCTACTTCAGCCACATTTGGATTATTATCAAATAGTGTAATGACCGCAATTGTAGCATTATAAATACTTTTAGCATTAGAAATGCTTTAAAGACACATACGTAAAACCTTTCTTGATTATAAAGAAAAAAAGTTAAAATCGGTAAAATTACTTGGATGCACTACTACATATCTTTTTTGATACATATCATGGGTTTAACGGATCGAAACACTCGTTGACCGATGGTACATCTGATGATGAGTTACAGTCAAACGACTGTATATCACATATTACTTTATCTGAGCAATCAGTGATTTCCAGGAAATAACGGATGGCACTAAGTTATAGATCGGTGACACTGGAGAGATAGGTGATTCACAGGAACTGGGGCATCAGGTGTGGCATCCCAACATGTAATCCAGTCTTCATGAGAAGTCAAGACAGGTTTCAACGGCAACGACTCGGCTAGTCCAATCTATTTTGAAAGGAACATCGACAGTTGTGAAGTGCAAGTTCGGGAAAGTCTGCAAGAATCTGAGAGGATGTTTGCGGATCCATCAGTTAAGTGCTTGAACGTGTGAGGACGCTGGGTCAGTGCTCAGATCTGTCGAGACGCAGTATTATCCTAATCAGGAGTCAAGACACAATATTTGTTTGTTAGAGAGTTTAACCTGGTGGGGATATCTTTATTTACACTGTCTCGTTTATTAGGATGACAATAGGGCAATAAGGTATAAGAGTGAGGATTGGTGCACCCTAGGACCTGGTTTAAACCCCCAGCGGCCTTGTGTGTGTGTGTGTGTGTGTGTGTGTTGCCACTGACCGTTCCAAGGCGGTAGCCTTATTGTCAACCTTTTTGTGTTTGTGATGTCTTATTTTGCCTTTTATTCATCTTTAAAGTTGTTCTTTGTTTCTGTGTGTGTTTGTGATTGACTGTCGTTCTTGAATTCTACTTTTCCTGTTCGATTTTTATATCTACTTTTGGTGTTCTACAACAGAAGACTGTCAAGACTCTAACGCGGCTGAACTGAAGACAACATATCAAGGAAATTAGACAGGAACTGCGACCCTTCTAAAACATTCAAGAACCAACTACATGAAGGACGGAAGCAAATCGACCAAACATGCTGGGAAGTATACGGCATGTCTGTACCAGCATGGACTGCTGCAATAGGTTAATTTGGTCTCTGATGCTGTATAAGATACCAACCAGTACAGAAGAAGGGCTAGAAGACAAGCGAAGGTGGCCAGGGCTTCCATCAAGTTTCATCAGCATTATTCTCTATGGAAGAACGAATTAGAAATGGAGCAGTTCATGGTTGCCAAAGCAAGACTGAAAGATTCATGTGATGAGATTGTCCTGAAACACAAATAAAGTGTGGGCAGTCCAGCAGTTGGCCGTCAGGAGTTGGGTACTAAACATCGACGGTGGAGTGAAACTGGTGGTAAAGAGAGGGGACATATGATACAAGAGTAAATCTGACTGGAGAGGCGGGTCGTAGGCCAGCTAAGAGAGTGGATGCAGGGAGGGTGCGAAGTGCCGATAGGCAACACCATAGAGAAAGCTGACATGGAAGGATAATTGGCAAGACGAGCCACTTCGACTCTAGTTTTTTTCTGTGTCAACTTTGTAACAGAATGGTATTTTGTCTGCATGTCGGACAGCGTTGACACAGGCCCACTTAATATGGAGACATGCTACTGTGCTGCGAGAGTTAGGGCAAGAACTGTATAAATACGGTATGATACTTGACGAGGCAGATCAGATGCTATAGTATTTCCAGAACTGAATAAATACGGGTATGATACTTGACGAGGCAGATCAGATGCTATAGACATGGGAACAAGTATTTCCAGAACTGAAAAAATTACGGGTATGATACTTGACGAGGCAGATCAGATGCTTTAGACATGGGAACAAGTATTTCCAGAACTGAATAAATACGGGTATAATACTTGACGAGGCAGATCAGATGCTACAGACATGGGAACAAGTATTTTCAAACATCTTCCAGACAGCGAAGCGACAAGACATCGTGCAATGTCAACAAAAGAAAAGATGCTGGTAGTTTTACAATAGTACCCTGGGTACGCGAGTAGGCATTTAAGAAGACATAATTTAAGTACGCATGGCCATAGAAGCAGTGCCCGGATGGCGGACTTGGTTCCAGAGGATTCCCTGCACAATTAGTATGGCGAATGCTAAGCTCCCGCTGGTTATGGTTGAAGAAAGTGGGGGTGGGGGGAGTGGGGTGGCAAGCTAGAAGTTTTCCACTGAGAGTGTCATGGTGTTAAAGAATCGAAGAATTTGTTGATGGAAGGTACTCAGCTGATGGTGTTAGTGAAATTGCAATCAGATTACTGTTATCACATACTATACATTCTATAAACTTCCAATAAAATGGAAATATATTTGCGTTTGACCAATTTAATACTGATATAAATTCTGGTCAAAATTCTTCGTGTCTACTATAACATGAATCCATCGTAAACTAATCGACTCTCTCTCTCATCCTCTGTATCCGGTTTCAATATATACGATGATAATGTATTTCCCCTTCCTTGTTGTAAGTAACAAGCGAAATATGATACAGTTATGCTTAAATAACGATGAGAATTACTTAGTTGAGTAGTATGTTTGTGTATTATTACCGACATATTTAACGTATTTTTATAGAGTATCTTAAAATGAAATCAGCATGCGACAGCCTTTGGCAAAACTATCGCTTTCACTTCTTATAACTTCGTATCACAATGTTTTATAAAATGTTTTGGATGCCTTTATGAGTTATTTTATTTACAGTGCCCGAGAGGAGATGGTTGCGAATGATTTCTCTTTTTTTTTCTTTTTTTTTATCCAAGTGAATACAATATCAAAATAAATTATACGCTATGGTTGTCGTTATTTGACGGAAAGGCACGAAGATATCGGACACGTTCAATAGTACGACTTTAGTATGACCCGTCCACCGAAACCAATCTTTTTAGGTTGGCTAGATGGTCGAGTGGTTTGTACAAACAATTCTCCACACATATAAAATATCAAAATATATATACTAGTATATTAAACTATATATAAACAGAGATCCCGAATTTCGAAAGTTGTCGTACTACGTAGTGAGTTCAAATTATCTCCACATAAATATCAAAATATATATACTAGTATATCAAACTATATATAAACAGACAACTGGAAATAAATGCGTTTACTTTATTATGAATTAATTTTCGTCGAAATTGGTTGATACAAGGATGCGCGAGTCAGAGGACAAAGACGCTTTGGGCAAAGTTTATACAATGATCAGGGCCAGCATAGAACAAGATATTTTGTTCTCGCACCTGTCAATAATGATGCTGGTTTTATGGTAAAGTTAACGGTATTTTTGCCATAGGTATATTGTACATTACGTGGTCCGAGTATTAACTTTCATACCCAATCCAACCCCGTCTCCAAGAAGCGAAAATGGGGTTGGCTGGGGTATGAAATAAAATCTTAATTTCAGCTTAAGTTAAAATGTTTGCATATTGTAAAATTAAAACATTTAATAGGTAATTTTAAACAGGTTATCACATTGTTTCAGTGAAAAATGTTTTAAATATGTTTTTATTGTCGAAACTCCTGTTAATATAAGCTTTCCCATTACTTAATGGAATTAAGGTGGGACCACGTAATGAGTAAAACCATTATCAATCATGATACAGTATATCCATATTTGGATATATATAACAGAAAAGACAAAGTAAAGATGTCGAAAGTCACAAATTGACGAAGGTCACATATAATTTTTTTTTTTTTTTTTTTTTTTTTTTGTTTAAACAAAGTCATCGTATGCATTGATGTACACGTGTGCAAGTGTTCTTAAATAGTCAGTCGTATTCAAAAGCCTTAATATTTAATTATCTCAAAGAACGCATGGACACCGAAAAACGGGTTTTCATTTAGGCCAATCTTTGTATTAACTGTACTTCAAATGAAAAGAACCAGGATCAGTTACCAGATACAGTATGGTCCCATCGAGTTGGCTGATTTAAACATCGAGAATCGCATATCCCAACGAGATGTTTAAAACAACCATACTTTATTTGTTTTGTAGCATGTCCATTTCATATGTCTGCCATAGCTGGTCAATTAAACGATTTACACCGGCGCAAAAACAAAGAGAATTTCAGTAACCATGCTTCAATACATATGGACTTCTTTGAGAGAAGTCTGTCTCGCGAAGGTCAGAATGATCGATACTAACTCCCATAATGCCGAGTGTATTTTTCATGTTAAAAAACTGTTAAAGAAATCGAAAAGAATTAATGTGTAAGCTGCGTATTATTCTGTATTCCGTGAGAGTCAACATATGCTAGTCATTTTCAATTCGTAGACGATGGTATTTCTTATCTTGGGTCTTATGACTGCGAAACGCTCAAACATTGTAGAGTAGGCCATTCAATGATGGAGGGCAAGGGAGGGTCGCATAACAGGATAAAGGAAATTGGATCTGCTGATTACAGATAATTAAACATACTGAAAACTAAACAGTAAATAAAATAAAATAAAATAACAGGTTTTACGATAACGGTGCACGGAGTCCGAGGTGTAGCGGAGAGGTTCTAGTCATTCAATACAGATTGCGGATAACATATAACAGTACATACATATCCTCAGTAACAGATACCAAAGAGTAAATGTCACCAATAACAGAGAAAAAAAACTTATGAGGATGATCCAGGAAAAAAGGACTCCCTGGGAGGGCCTCTAAATTGTCATATTGTTATATGTCTATAGTAATGCGATTAGGCTACACAGGTCTACTCTGGAAGCGAATTTATGTTTCTTTAACTATTCTGTTTAGTGTATGTTAAAGACATTTCAAATAATGAATACTATTGGAAAACGTAGGACGTGGCAGATGGTTTACATGACAGCCCAACTTCATCATGGAGGTATGGTTCAGATAAATATTTTGTAAATGCATCAGATATACGATTAAATGTTTTCATTCAGTTAATAAGGGCTCACAATTACTGAAGATTTAATGATTAAACTAGTTATAAAGGGACACATGGCAATCTTGAGTTTGATTCAAAACATTAAAATTTTCTCCTCGATTAAGTTATCCTGCGTCATTTTGACTTAAAAACTGCTTGCATATAATTAAATAAAAAATATTGAAATTTCAATTTTCTTTGTTATTTTACCATTTTTTTAAATATATTATTGGTGCAATATTATAAAAAGACAGTAATATGTAAAAACAATTTGATTTTAACTATTCTAATAATTAATATTAATGATTGAACAAATGCAAGTTAAGAGAAAAACTAACGGGACGCCGTGAGTTTTTTAAAAAATCAAGATTGCCGTGTGCCCCTTTAAACTTTTCTACAATATCGTGAACTCTGGAATTTAAATTAAAAATTTATGAATAATCATGAATTATAGATGATATAGTTCATAATTTAAAGACCATGTTTAGATTTTGGTCATTTTTTAAAGTGCTGTAAGTGAACCATTTACTGTCATTTTGCACTTTTTAAGTTTTAATAGTTGAATTATTTTACAATTGTTACATTAAACACATGTATTAACTTTTTATATGAATATAAAATTCATAATTTTAAAAGATTAAATAATAATTACTGTTCACTTTTGTGGTCCTTAAATTATTTCGAGGAGCCTATAATTCTTTAAGTTGTACAATATCATTTGTTTGTTTGTTTGTATGGTATTTATGATTTGTTTGTATGATGTTTTACGTCATTTTAAACACATGTAAGGTTATGTATGACGGTCATTTTTTAGTGGTGGAGGCAGACCACCCACTTTTCATGGGTATAACCAGTACTGTACACCTCGTGCCATCAGTAAGAATCGGCACTCCTCACTTACAAGTCGAGCTTCAAGTTGTACAGTATGAACCGTAGCGGTGGTTTAGTGGTAGAGCGTCACATGTGGAAAGTCGTGGGTTTAATCACCGGCCGGATTGTACCAAAACTCCATTAAATGGTTCTAGTAGAATTATCGGCCCGTTACACCGGTCTCAGTCTAATGTGACTGGGTGGGATTTCACGTCATGTGTCTACGTCGTGATATTCCAGTGTGGCACACTATAATTATGTTTGATTATTAACCTACTGTATAGCTGCTATGCAGTTGCTAAATAAATTGCCTTATGGACTATTTCACAATAACCCAAAATTATATCATGGTTTACTATGGTATAATTTTCAGGTCATCTTGGATATACCATGCTTATGATTTTTAGCATGGTGAACTTGTTCACCAAGCTTTAGTTACCGTGTTTTTTTCACGAATCCTAACTACAGCCTCACTGATGAATCGACGCATTGCCTGAAAAAGAAGACCCATATTTTAACAGGTGTTTCTTCTTTTCTAGTGCGGATACAAATATGATAATGTCATTTAGAAATTTCAAATAATTTCTTCGATTCATTGTTTAAGTTATATATTGCTTATGTAGCTACTTCATCTATTGTTCCATCGTTTTGCTGTGCTGTCTATAAATAGATCAATCATCATCATCACGTGATCATCACGTGATCTTGCATTAAATGTCCAATAATATATTCATACGCCGTATTGATCTCTCTCCTAGGCTAGTTTATTGAGATTTGTAACCAGTTAATTTTATAATTTATTTCTCTTGCAACACCATCACACGCATATCTTCCATCTTTTTTGGATTTATATATTTAAGAACTATACATATATGTTGTGACATGGCCTTTATAATCTTCATATAATATTAAATATGAATTTTAGGCACTGCCTAAGACCGAGCAGAGCTCTTAAAATTAACACCCACATGATATATCGGATCGCATATAAAATTTAACTTGTAAACCAAATATTTTACTCTTAATAATTATTCTATATTGTTGTGATAAAATACTAACCTATCTTATGTTTCTTGTAAATCAACATATGAGTAAATTAATTGACTATTCATAATTTCGATCATCAAAATCAGCTGACCAAGCAATGGCCTAGGCATTTGACACACCTCTAAATTGTGGTAGGTGGTAAACTCAAACTCGATCTTTATCATAGTTTGTTTGTTTGTATGGTGTTTTACATCATTTTCAACACATGTAAGGTTATATACTAGTATCACGGTCGATTTTTTTTGTGTTGGAGGCATCCACACACTTTTCCTGGGTAGAACCAGTACTGTAAACCTCCCGTCATCCGTAAGAATCGACACTTCCTCACTTACAAATCGAGCTCCCAGTGTAATTCGAACCCAGCGATGAGAGGTGAAGGTTTAGAATGCAACGTCGTTAACCATTCGACTACGGAGACGCTTCGTCTTTATCATAGATGTTCAACCAAGTTTATTGTAAAGGTTAAGGTATTTACGGTGTGATTTTTTTTAAAACCAAATTTTGAAAATTATCTTATTTTTACTCTTTCAACTCAAGAGGCACCTTTCCTGGGTTTATATTGTTTTCCAGAGAGAATTATTTTGTATCACACATATCTTTTTGGCAGCTACTACAAACAGTGTCACTGAACATTTTCAATTCAGTTCTTCTTTCTAGACAAATTTCGCATTTAGAAAAAACGTACGACATCTGTTCTATTTCAAAGGCAAGTATAGCCCCCATAGCAAGGTTGAATTTTTCATCTTTCTGTAATGGTGCAGCTTCTGGTATGTCATTTATTTGATATGTTTTGATAATATACCTTTTTTCCCGTTTATTTCTCATTTCCCTTTTCTTTGATTCTGACTGTGTTTCGTTTTCAAGAGGTTTTGATTCCTAGTTTCCTACATAAAGATTGGATGGCATTGGTTATATTAGAGTTGGAATTTGAGTCCTTATTTGGTTCAGTATATGGTGTACTAATATAATTTTCTGAATTATGTTTGCTCTTGTTGCCATGCGTGTTTTCGGTGGGTGATATTCGCTTTTTACTTTTACTACTATCAGCATCATTAGAACTTGAAACTGTTTATTGTTCAAAAGTAAGTCAGTGGTTGTACATGACAATTCTCCTTCATTGGTTGAAAAAGAATACATGTGATATTGCTCTGCACCAAACTCATGTTACATTGATGTTGTAGCCTAAAATGGTAGACACAGTTTCAATCTCACAAGCTGTGGCCCACCCTTGACCATTTATCATTTCCCTCTCGTATTAAAGTTTGGTCATGTCAGGACTGTGGTAAATTTGGACTAACTCCTCCATGCCAAACCTGTTATCAGCAATATTATAAAATTATTGCCTTTCAGTGAGGTCGATATGTGTATATATTACATATTTGTCTGTGATTTGTATAGAAAATACTGGGAAGAGAAAAGCTATATCAACTCGTTTGTTCTACTGGGAAATATCTCTCTGGTGTAAAAAGGCATTAATCATTAGAAATATTAATCGCGAGCGTAAGCTCGCCTTACGGTTAACGCGTTGTTGATTTTCTGAAATTTCTATACTAAGGCAATAAAAATCTTCGTCAAACCGCTAGAGTTACCTGCCCGTAAAGTTGCATAGTGCAAGTAAAACGGGTGCACCGTCCCGGCGATTCGTATTTCTAGCACGTCGTTATAACCTCACTCGAAAGCGAGGTGTTATTTGAAAGAAAATAAAGCTAATTACACCGCGAGGTGTTATTTGAAAGAAAATAAAGCTAATTACATCGAAATTATATATCGAGAAGCGACGTTATACAGCTAATTTCACCGAGCGAAGAGAGGTCGTGTGCACTGCATACAACATGTAGGTTAGTTAGTTTCCGCTTCTATTCTATTCAGCGTTTTCACAGACTCAGTCCATTCAATTCAACATATTTATTTTTTTACAATTTAATTTGTTCAAAAACAACAAAATCCACGATTTAATGCTTGAATATGTTTAAATAAATGTGAATGCGTCAATATTTATTTATTTAAAAGAAAATGCTAGAATGCTGATTGCTTCACAGTTTACATTGATTTTGACGTCTGCTTACAAACACTGCTCCACTGCTCTCTCGCGCCGGCTGTCAAAGTTAAAAGTGGTTTTCATTTTTATGTATCTTTCATTTAGAAAAACAACAAAAAAAGGTAAAAATAATCCAAAATATGTAATCTTTTACATTCTTTATTACTCAGTCAGTTTTGCTTCAACATTATGCTTTAAAACATCCGCAGAAAAAATGACAGATACTTTTCAATTTGTAAACAAAAGTTCAGTAGTCAGATTTGAACGTATACATGACACATTATACAGTGTCCAAAATGTTCCTGGAGATGGAAATTGTTTTTTTCATTGTCTGAGTTTGGCTTTTAATAAAAAATTTGACCATTCACAACGATATAGAAATGTAGTATGTCAGCGCATTGCTAACCATTGGGAAATTTGGGAAACAAAAGTAAAACTATGCCATGGTGAATACATGACTTATGAGCTGTACAATATTGGTTTGCTAAATGGTAATTGGTGGGCGAGTGCCTGTGAAATAGAAGCATGTGCCAATGTTCTCAATTGCCAGATAAATGTATTTCTCAAAGGTAGAAAAGCAGGACAAAACACTTACATGTTGAATTCACATACGCCAAGTAGTCAATTTACAAGGAGTATTGACCTTTTGTTGGAAAACAATCACTTCCTTCTTTTAAACAAAACATGTGTAAGTAATGCAAATGAACAGACAAAACATACGGGTAGTGATCATACCTATCCCATCCCACCTAATCATTGCACGACAACTCGTGAAACATGTCACACAACTGACAAGATTCATGAAAATAAAACACATATGGGTAGTGATCATACCTATCCCATCCCACCTAGTCATTGCTCGACAACTCGTGAAACATGTCACACAACCGACAAGATTCATGAAAATAAAACACATATGGGTAGTGATCATACCTATCCCATCCCACCTAATCATTGCTCGACAACTCGTGAAACATGTCACACAACAAACAACATTCATGAAAATAGAACGCATAGTGATCATACCTATCCCATCCTACCTAATCTGTGCCCGACAACTCGAACAACCTACAACATTCATGAAAATAGAACACATATCGGTAGTGATCATACCTATCCCATGCCACCTAATCATTGCTCGACAACTCGTGAAACATGTCACACAACCGACAAGATTCATGAAAATAAAACACATATGGGTAGTGATCATACCTATCCCATCCCACCTAATCATTGCTCGACAACTCGTGAAACATGTCACACAGCAAACAACATT
Organism: Cyrtodaria siliqua; assembly: GCA_037043455.1. Classification (NCBI taxonomy): domain Eukaryota; kingdom Metazoa; phylum Mollusca; class Bivalvia; order Adapedonta; family Hiatellidae; genus Cyrtodaria; species Cyrtodaria siliqua. Next base: position 172,151 of record JAWPHD010001356.1, read on the forward strand.
CATGAAAATAGAACGCATAGTGATCATACCTATCCCATCCTACCTAATCTGTGCCCGACAACTCAAACAACCGACAACATTCATGAAAATAGAACATATATGGGTAGTGATCAAGATTGTTTAAATTTGACACAAAATACACCTGAAAAACGTAAAACAACAAACCCACCTGAAGACATTTCAAATAAAAAATTTAAAAAAACACCCATTATTCCTCAAAACAATGCCAGTTTATACCCAGTTTGCAGGAAACTAGGTATTTGGTATGAGGCAGGGTCAGACAATGAAGAAAAACAGCAAGCAAATAACAGAGTAAGAAGATTAAAATACAGAATAAAACAGAAGCAGTCAAAGCTTGGGTTTGATTTGGATGAAATTCCAGATGCACCCCCTCTTTTAAATATAGATCAATTTGATAAGGCCATGGACTGCATACGTGCTTTTGAACTGCAGCAGATGGCTTACACTATAAATTCTTGTAAGATCTGCAATGAGCGTAGAATTGAAATGCAAATATCCAGTGATGGTATATGCAAGCGTTGCAAATCTGACAGTGATGCTATAAAATTATTTTCAAATGAAAATTGTATGGATCCGAAACCTCTTCCAGATGAACTAAACTTGCTGACTCTCATAGAACAGCAACTTATTTCACGTATTTCTCCATGTATTAATGTCCACATGCTCAAACATGGCGGCACTGCATCCAGTGGACACTGTGTGACATTTCCACAGGAAGTAAATGAACCGGCACAGATATTTCCTAGATTACCGGAGGAAATTAATATAGTCAAGGTTAGAAAATCTGGCACAAATGATACAAATAAAGAATTTCGGGTTCGTAGATACAAAGTACAGGCAGCTCTATTTTGGCTAAAAGAAAACAATCCAGCATACTCTGATATTATAATTTGTCCACAACGTTTAAACTCACTCCCAGAAGATGGCGAACTAAGTAACATACAAACAACTGAGTACAATTTAAATACAAAACATACAAATGACCTTGGTCCGGCTCCTGATCAACTCGAACCTGGTGAAGTTGAGGGTGAAACTTCATCTAGTGTATTGTTGCCTGACCATTCTGTTGATTTGCGTCAATCTGTTCAAGACATTGTAACAGATATAACAGGAGACAATCAAACAGATGTTACCATTAATCAGAGGGGCACGGTAACTATCCCATGGCCAACCCGTGGTAATATACCCTTATCCGAGTTTACAACCCAGTACTTTTTTACACTGGCTTTCCCATGTTTGTTTCCCTATGGGTCTGCAGATTTTCATGTAAACAGGCCCCGCACTTGTTCTTCTCTAGCAAACTGGGCTGATCATCTTTTATGGTACCAGGATGGTAGATTTGCCCATCATCAGTATTTTAAATTTGTTGTACATAATATCATTATGCGCAGAAGTGCTATTGAAAAGGGAAATTTTATTGTTCACCAACAACTTGGCGATCAGCACATAAAAGTGTCTGAGCTCAGACAAAAGCTTCAAGAGGGAGATGACTCTTTAAGTAAAAAAATTGTTTATCTTAGTGCTACCTTGCGTGGTTCTAGTCAATATTGGGCACAACGTGCAAAAGAATTGCGTGCTCTTACCCAGTACAAAATTACCAAGGGTCACGGTTTGCCTTCAATATTTGCAACTGGAAGTTGTGCGGAATTTCATTTTAAACCGCTTAAAAGGCTTCTACGTATGTATGTTCAGCAAACAACTGGTCAAGATATTGACCTTGATGACCGTTCAACTATGTTTAATACTTTGCAACAAAATACCCATATAGTTGGGCATTATTTTGACTTGCGTACCAAATCCTACTTTCAAGAAGTCATGGGACCAGCTTTTGGCGTTGACACCTATTGGTACAGGCAAGAGTTTGCAAAGTCACGTGGCATGATTCACTGGCATGGCTTATGTTGGCGGTCTGATAGACAGCCACATGACTTATTGTATCAAGCTATAAATGACGGCCTTAGTGACGACGAATGTGCAGTCAAGCTTCAACAGTGGGCTTCAGTTGAATTTGGTTTAACAGCAAAACATCCTGCAGGCGAAGATGAAGCTGGTAGTTCAAGGAAAGATCTGTGGCCACCTCCAGAAGGCAGTGCTCAACAACCTCCTGAAGAAAGAAATCCCCTTGTTAAGCTATTAATGGATGTCAGTAGCACACAAGAAACTTTGCTGGAAGATTATTTATTGCTTACCAACAGATTTAACCTCCACAGATGTTCTGATTATTGTTTAATACCTTCAAAAAATGGTACTAAAGTGTGTCGAATGGAGTTCGGTACTGAAAATTCACCGGGCAAGAAACTAAGAGACTCTCCTGCTTTAGTTCGGGATCGAAATGGCTCCCTTCGTTTTGAAATGACAAGGGACCATCCCGTCTTAGTTCAGCACTCTCGTTACCATACACAGGGTTGGAGAGCAAATGGAGATATATCTTTAATACTCTCTAAAAGTTCTCCAGATAATCCATCTGTTGATGACATAACAGCTACAGAGAAATACATTACAGGCTATGCATGTAAAGGTAATCAACCTACAGGCGCAATATCAAATCTATTTAATGATTTAGTTAACAGTACAGATGAAAATAGTGGGGCAAGTGCAAAGTCAATATGTAATAAAGTTCTCATTAGTACAGTCAAGAGAGATATATCTGCTGTAGAAGCGTCATACGAATTGTCAGCATTACCACTTCACAGATCAAGTCATCAATTCAAATCTGTAAGTTTATCTGGAGTAAGGTTACTCGAAAAGGATGGTACAGTAGCTACAAAAAACAATGTGTTTGACAAATATTTATCCCGCAAAGCTGATGATTGCTGTTCTTTGTACGATTTTATCTGTAAAGACGGTAAGGTTCCAGTTTTTTCAGGGTGTTCAACACATGCAAATTGGCCGTTACAAGAAGATTACTGCCGAACAATGCTCCTTCTTCATTGGCCTAACTGGCGTTTAATATCAGATATCCGAGATGAACATACCACTTGGACTAAAAAAATGGAACAATTTCTTTTGACAGAACTCTGTCCAAATTTTGTCAAATCTGAAGTAGATAGAGTGAAAAGCAAACAAAATCCAACTGCTGATGATGATGATGAAAGCAATTTATTATATTCTTCTCAGCAACCAGACTGGATGGACTTGGTCAAACCAAATGCTGAGTTTGAATGTCCTGATACAGACTTCAATTATGATGATGGGGGAGAAGATTACAATTGGAGTTTAACCACTCTTCAATATCCTAAAGATCTTGGCAAATCCTGGCTTGAGACTCTTAATGAAAATCTTAATGCTAATAATGACACACTACAGATTCCAGAAGTAGATCTTCTGAAAATGAACGAAGACCAGAAGTTCGCTTTTAACATGGTAATGACCAAAATTATTCAATTTTCTAATAACAGTACAGATTTTCAACCACTTCGGATGATAGTAACTGGCACTGCTGGTTCGGGGAAATCCTTTTTAATAAAATGCATGGTTAAAGCATTACGAACCTTTTTCAATACTAATAGTTGTGTTCAGGTAGTCTGTCCTACTGGAAATAGTGCCAATATTATATCAGGAGTAACACTGCACAGTTTTCTTAAAGTCCCTACAAAAAATAAAGGACAAGATATGACCCCACCGTTAGGATCCTTGGGCGAAGTATTGCAAAACAATTGCAGTGGTTTGCATGTTTTACTTGTTGATGAAAGATCAATGATTGGTGCAACAACTTTGGGTTGGATGGAATTTAACAGCCGATATGCTGTAAATCACGGCTCCAACACCAATCAATCATGGGGAGGACTCCCTGTCGTTGTTTTTTTCGGTGATGATATTCAGTTACCACCAGTCTTAGACTCCCCAGTGTATGATTGTAAAACATTTCTACCTGCAGCAATGCATGGGGTTCTGGTATGGCATGATTTTTTACATGCCGTTTCCCTCAAAACTATTGTTCGCCAAAACCATGCGGAAAATGAACTTAAGGAGGTACTGCTTTCCATGAGAGGGTACAATACAACATCCGAACAGTCAATCTGGCTTCACAATTTTCAATGGAGAAATCTAAAGTTAAAATATGGAAATGATGTCTTACATAAAATGGAAACAGATGCCTTATTTGTATTTCCCTCTCATGCAGAAGTATGGACACACAACAAAAACAGAATTCTTCAAGCAAACGAACAATTTCCAATTGCAGAAATAAAAGCTATTTGCAAAGGACAACATGCTAAAACTGCTAGCCGTGACAAAGCAAGTGGACTCTTGTGCTCCATTTTCTTGTGCAAAACAGCTAAAGTCATGCTTACTGTCAACCTTTGTGTTCCATATGGTCTGTTCAATGGAGCAATTGGTACAGTTGTGGATATTGTCTATCCAGTCAATAAAAAACCAACAGAAACTTTGCCTTCTGTGGTAATGGTGGAATTTCAACACTACACAGGTCCCCCATACATCAACGCAAATCCAAAAGTGATTCCAATAATACCTGTTGAAAGGAGAATTGACTGTCCTTGTCATTCCTGCAAAAGGACACAAATTCCTTTGACACTTGGCTGGGCAACTACCATACACAAGTGTCAGGGCATGACTGTTGGAGTTGGAGAGTGCCACAGGTACATTGTCATAAATCCTGGGCCAAGAAGTTTTGAGTCGAGAAATCCTGGAGCCCTTTTTGTAGCCCTTTCCAGAGCAAAGTCTGCAGGCAGTGAATCCATTGAGCCAGATTTTGCATGGCATCCCTCTATACTGGTTAATGAGGATAGGATGTGTCATATTGTTAATACAAAAAGAGTCCAAGCCAGATCCAAAGAAATTTTAAGGATTGACAGTTTATGCCACAAGACAGAAAAGGAATATGACACGTTACGATCAAATGAGGCATTCATTTCAATAGTGAATTTGTTACTAGACAATGAACATCCTTTAGAAGAATAGTTAGTTATCTGCGCTTTTTTTGTGTTTAATCATATATACAGTGCTTCATTACGGTGGGTGATATGACAATCGCTAACCATATGCAAGCAAAACCAAACTTTTTTAATTACGGTTGTATGGGTGAAAGATCAGGATTTCACAGTAAAAAAATATTCATAATCGTTTAACAAACAAAAAAATGTGACATTCAGTCATGAAATGTTGCTGAAGTGTTGCTGACATTGACACGAACAGTCGATAAGGTTCAATAACGCAAAAATTGTCGGTTTAAATCTTACATTAACATTTATAAAATGTAATAAATAGATTATTTAACTGCTGGTTCGATTATAGAGAAATCCTTCACTTGATGGTAGGCGTTCTTTTTTTCTTTATCCAATCATTAATGAAAAGAACATGCCTACCATCTAGTGAAGTATTTCCCTATAACAGATCCCAGCAGTTAACTAATCTCAATTTTAGGTCAATTGTAAAAAATAATGTCATGAGCCCGAACTGTGAGTGAAAAACAGTATACCTATATTTTTAATTTACATGTAAAGTCCTCATCTCAATATTCATTCCAATTCTTCTTAAATTATTATCAATAGCATCATTGTCAGATTGTACATCATAAACATAAAGCAAATTGTGTAAAATTCTTTAATATAATTAACATTTTTCATTGTTTTTAATTAGTATGTCATTTGTGTTTTTCTCATCAGAGTTTTCTAAATATCATAAATTATCCTGATCATTATTTTGTTGCATGTACAACATAGGTGATAAAATTGGTTTGTTTAGCAAACCAGTTTTGTTGTTGGTGGGTGATATGAAAATCGCTAACCATATTGACCACTTAACCACTACTATTATATACATACATACACACACAAGCATGAACCATCATTTTGTCTGTTCAGCTTTACTTTTGAAACCAAACAGTTAAAGGGACACCCAGCAATTTTGCTTTTTTTTCTCCAAAAATATTCCGAAACAAACACCTCCATGATGTTACTATAGTAAAATATTTAATTTCAAAATATGACATTTCATTAAAGGAAAATAACTTTACTTCAAGTCTATATTTTTTTAATTTTACATAATTACACACACATAAATGCTATATAGTATAGCCATTTATCAATTTTATTGAATATAAGTTAATAATTCAAATTAAAAAGGCAGTCATAACTTTACCACGAGGGCTTTGAAGAAGAAAATAATACACTTTTGTATATATGAGTATTGTTTTGATGCAATAACGTGTAAACATATTTAGGATTACCGGGTGTCCCTTTAACCAGGGTATTGGTGACTGACTGATCTTCTTGAAATGTCACATATAATAATATGTTAATCTTCAATTTAATAAACTTATCTTAATTATCCCATAACTTGTAACGTACATGGCTCCTCTATATTTATTCAATATCCATTTAGCATACCAATATTGATATTTCTGCAAATTATTAAAAAGAAATTTTCTTTCTCTCCATCTATAGGATATGGAAAAGGAAACAGTGATTTTCGTTAGTGATTCTAGGGGTCGTGGACTTCAGGAATATATAAAACAAAATGGATTATTTATAAACAGCAACATCAGATATATTTTAAAACCTGGAGCAAAATTACTATATCTTAAAAGTGAACTCCTAAAAGAACTCACCGCAATATATATAACTGAAAACTCAACCATAAGAATTATCATTTCGGCAGGAATCTGTAACTTAACTGAAAAAATATGTCACTTAGGAGGAACAGAAATTTGTTACAACCATTAACCAGACAAGATAGATCAATTAAAACACCAGTTCAACTCATTCCATACAAACCTACTAAAACACATTCCACCATGTCAACTATATCTACAGTTTACATCAATTGCCCCTGCATCAATTAAAAAATACAGAGATTTTCAAATAAAACGCAATAGGTTGTACTATTCATTTTTCAAAGAAGAAGATGTTCTTGAAATGCAACATCAATTAGAAAATCAAATTACAGCATTGAATTCAGACATTGCAATTATTAATTCCATTCAAAATCTACCTACAGTCAGGTTTGATAGAGACCTCCTCAAAACCTCTACAAAACAAAGAGGATCTTTAAATAAACTTAAAAAGAAAATAACAAAATATTCGTATAAACATTTTTATGATGGAGTTCATCCAGATGAACACCTTAAAATCAAATGGTTTAATATACTTTGCAAATCTGTTATTCAACCTGAAAACAGCCAATTAGATTCTAAATCTGATTCAGAGGATGACACTTGGGACTTTAAACGAATCTGAATATTGATTTGAGTAATAATTATAAGGTGACAAGTTGACAGTCCGAAAAAAACCAACAGCATTCCTTCATTATATCCAATCAACAATTTAAGCTGATGAAATTGAAATTACAATAGCGTAAAATGTATACTGTATAATTTGCTGTATTAATACTGCGGAGGTTATTAGCCATGTGGACTACACCATTTGAACTGCTATTGTTGACGGTGGGTGACATGACAGTCGCTAACCTTTTAATTTATTATAGTACTTATATCTTTACCAAACATATCGTTGCTGTATTAATACTGCTGAGGTGATCAATATTTATATGAGTATTAATGATGGTGTGTGACACCTTTTAGTTTTAACTTATTACAAAAGCTAAATCATGTCTTTCCTTTTGTTTTTAAACATTTTTTATGTCATAACTGCTGATTTATACTTTGCTTCTCAAATAAAAATATAATTCATAATAATTCATTAAACATTATCAAAAAAAACACAACGGATAACCTTTTTTTTTCCTCTCAGATTGATGGTGGGTGATATGATAATCGCTAACCAATCTATCTTGACTTGAAAGCATACAAAGTTGCTTTTTTTTCAATAACCTTTTTAACATGTATAGTTAAACATTTAAACATGGCAGTCACTAACCTATTTAACAATATAAGGGAATCATTTCTAATGATAACAGAGAAATTTATTTTAAATAAAAAATAATTACATTTTAATATTTAAGATATTCAAAAGACAATAATTATCTTAGTATACTGTACTAAATATTACTACATGGAGCAAACTGGTTCAAAGACAACTATTAGTACCATTAGCCTAGTCCAGTTGAAAACAACATACATGCATGTTTGAATTACCGAACACGAAGCAAAGGATACAGATGCAAGGTACTTTGTTTCAAGTTTAGTTGCTTTGTTATTTCGGATTTTATTTTTTTTCAAAACATCTGCTTGGTTGAAAACTACTAATATTTTAACTACCCAATAATCCCGCTTGTTTAATATTCCTCATGTTAACAAATTTGATGTATATCTAGTAGAATCACTTAGGCAGATGTTTTGATTTTGGGTTAATTGTTTATGAGTTTAGAAAATCCCACTGCATGAATTATCAGTACGACACAAACCAACGCTCGCCATGAGGCAGTGCCTTATTCATATTAAAGTCATTTTAAATTATGTAATATATAGTTTAATAACCAGTGTTTTTGAGATACTGAAAATATCTCCCGAGGTAGAGAAATGGCCCCTATATAAAAACTCGTGCTCCGCACTCGTTCTTATATCGGGGCCATTTCTCTACCTCGGGGGATATTTCCCGTATCTCAAAAACACTGGTTATTAAACTATATTTATCGACCTGATATCGTCTCGGTCGATAATACTTTTCTCAGGTCGATAAATGCAACACATATCGACCGAACCTAAAAGGCAACAATTATTTTATTATTAAATCAAATTATTCATGGAATTTTGAACTTTTTGAATTTTGAAATTTTGAATTTTTGGAATTCTGAAATTTTGAAATTTTGAAATGTTGAATTTGAAATTTTTGAATTTTGAAATTTTGAAATTTTGAATCTTTGAAAAATTTTGGAATTTTGAATTTGAATTTTTTTTTTGAAATTTTTTAAATTTTGAAATTTTTGGAATTTTGAATTTGAATTTTTTTTTTGAAATTTTGAAATTTTGAAATTTTGAAAATTTGGAATTTTGGAATTTTTTAAATTTTTTGAAATTTTTGAATTTTGAATTTTTTGGAATTTTTGGAATTTTAAAATTTTTGAAATTTTGAAATATTGAATTTGGACATTTTGAATTTTGAATATTTGAATTTTTGAATTTTTGAATTAGTTTAATTTTGACAACCAATAACAAATAATAAAACAACTTCTAATGATAAGCATATCGCTTCATTCGTAACTACTTGCGACGGGATTAGCCGAACTAGTACGAATACTCCAAACTACGAAAAGAGACAATCGTCCAAGTGAAACAGACTGATCCCCTGATGATTTGAGGAAAAAATCCGAAATTGCCGAACACAATTTCATCAATGGCGGCGCTTCCGGTGCGACACATTTTTTTTGCCCAGCCACCCGTACGATTTCAACATTTGCACATGTGTTACCATTAGACGATCATCGTCGGCCGGCTGCGCCGGCCGAGCTCTGCTCGGTAATAATTTTGGTCACTAATGGTTATCGCATAAGCAACTATCCTTTGTAATTCCTTCTCCAATTGCGCGCGAAATTTCATCTGGTACCCTACTGGTACACATTGTCTGACTATACCTCGATAACACGGACGGTAACCATTCCCGCGCGTCTCTCTTTGAGAGCAATGTAATCGTAAATATATGCGGTCTTTGATGTTTTATGAATACATGTGTGTGACAGAACAGAACGCCGCCAGACTGTACCGAAATTGAATCCCATTAGATGAAATTGCGTAGCTTTGACAGAATGGCGAGGAATTTTGTATCGGAGTTCGTCTCAAATAGCTGAGGTCTTCCTCCACCAATTAAACTGGCCGCCATACATAAACTAATTGATCCGTTGATAAATGGCGTAAAACACCAGGCAAAAAAAAATAAAAAAATACCGAAACCGGTTTGATGAATCCGTTTTGGTAAATCCGTACGTTATAATTAAATGCTAAAACTGAAAATAGATTTTAGGAATACTGTAGTTCTGTATAGCATTGATTTATTGATATTATAAATGAATCTGAATGAATAAGAACATTAGTGATATATATAAAAAAACAAAAAAAACATAAGATATACAATCTGTATTAGACCAAAAGAGAGGTGTATTATCCCCTATCAAAATAAATAAAATAGGGTAGGTGGGTACGGATTATTTTTTTTGCTTAAAGGGACACATGGCAATCTTGAGTTTTATTCAAACATGAAAATGTGCTCCCCGGTTTAGTTATCCTGTGTCATTTTGACTTCAAAACTGCTTGCATATAATTAAATAAAAAAATGGGATTTCAACTTTCTTCAACATTTTACCAAATTTTTAAATATATTACTGGTGCAATATTATAAAAAGTTAGTAATATGTAAAAATAATTTACTTTGAACTAATCTAACAATTAATATTAATGATTGAACAAATGCAAGTTAAGAGGAAAACTAACGGGACGCCGTGAGTTTTTAAAAAATCAAGATTGCCATGTGTCCCTTTAAAAAAGTTTAGGGTCGGTCGGCCGAGGGGAAACACACCTATTTTTTTGGCTTTATCTCAATAATCTGAGGCCTAAAAAAATGTTTGCTTCTACTTTTGTGACCCATAGGGATCTGTACAATAAACATTATGTGTTTACTCAATTTATTAGCTTTCGGCCAAAGGCCAGAATGTACATTTACCACTAAACCACATTTTATTTTTTAAATTCATGGCACTGAATAACATCAGGTCACGTCAAAGTATGTGAATCCAGAAGGGATTGTTAACTTTGCTCGCGACCAGATGCTATGCATAGTCCCATGAATGTTAAAAAAATAAAATGTATTCCTTATATTTATATTATTATTGTACTCAATCAATACCCATATATCCCGTTTCTCAACCATTTTCTTCTCTAAATTGATAAAAATGCAGAATAACACCTATATTTATCACGACAAATGGGACAGCGTAAACGTTTAGCCTCGCCTTCCTAACCTTTTATGCTATAGTCACGTCAAACGTCAGTTGTTTTTTCTTGAAACGTCCTAGCTTTAACTGCGCGTGAAGCAATTAAAATGTGATTCATGGTCAAATGGATGTTTCTCGTTTTGTATGTGTTATACAAGTACTTACATTAGAAATGTAAATATAAACGAATGAAATGATGTCATCATGAACAAAATAATAATTAGAGTAAACACACGGAATTATTATATAACCTATAAATAGACGCGTTTTCATTGGCTAAAAAGTAATTTTTTAGAAAAAATATCTAGCGATATTGACCTGTTTTTTTCTGATATTGACCAGTTTTATAAATAGTAACAGGGGAAGACCGGGGAATCCCACGAGCCGCCTATTAATATCATTCGCCTTTATCCGACTGCATATATATTATATAATAAAACAGTTATGGACTTTTCAGCTGTTATACATGATGTTGATATGTACCAAAAAATCATTATTGACCTCGGCTATCGCCTCGGTCAATAATGATTTTTTTGGTGCATATCACATCATGTATAACAGCTGAAAAGTCCATAATTGTATAATATTGACTAGTCATTAATATTTTGCGAGTGTATTTTTACTGGTTTGTTGTTTAACCCTAGTTAGCAAGTTAATAGAAATTACTTGGTAAATAAAAATAAATTGTGAATGCCTGGTCTTTATAAATATTTTAACTCTTGGGTAAATTTAATATTAAAAACCTTAATATGTCTTGAAATCATTGAATTTAAATCTGTCCTTCAAAGCCTGCAAATGGCAAAACATTATCTGTGACCAGTGTACACAAGAACAGCTTTTGATTAGTAATACAGGATTGTCAGGTTTATTAAGTTTATTTACTATTGAATGTTTTATTTTTGTTAATGAAATAACAGTTAATGCATGGAACATTCAATACACACCTTGTTCCAAGGCCCAGCTAAGGTTCTGTTTAGCCATCCAAATTTTGAGGACAAAAACAAATTAATAAAAAAAAAATCCCTACCCTACCTAATTTTTATGAAGATGTTACCCGAAACAAACACTTATTTTTAGGCCTGGTCTGTTGTCATTCGTAGCATCATTGGCCGACGAAGTGTTTTTCATCATAGTTCACCATGCTCTCAGTAAATTCGGCTACTTTGATTTTTAATGCAACAGGTTAAACAGATATTATCATAGACATTCTCGTGTTTTTATGTGTAGCGTAAATTATACCATGGATTGTACATTAACCACACTCTACTTCGTCTCGTGCAGTTAGGTCACGAAACTATGGTATAATTAACGCTACACATAAAAACACGATAATATGAATGATACATCTATAAGGTATACTCGTTCATGATTGGTGCACCTTTTCTGTTCATGTCAAATTAAGTATGTCACGTGATTAAACGATGTTGATTACATTGTGAATACTGACCATATGTTTGTTTCAAATAAATGTTTTTGGTGAAAATTAAATGTACAACATATTTTATTCCCATAAAATGTGTATGCAATAAAAAGGTTATTCGATTTATATTGCGATATATGCACTCGTTCTTTTACGCATAAATATTGCGCTCCTAGAATACACCGTTGTGATAAGACTGATACATGCATATGTGTACAGTATGACATTCACCACGTTTCTCCATACTATTTACAGCACAAGGGCTTCACTTCAGGGACGCCACGCCAGCAGACAAGGGCGTCATACTGTCGCTACGCCACAATGTGTACCGTGGCCTGGATTACCTCCCAGATTATTTCGATTACTTTATACAGGACAGGAACAGACGATGTCTAGTTGGGCAGATTGGACAAAAAGTGGTATAGTTTGATTCTGAATAAAAAGTAGTATCTGTGATAGCTATGTTTTATGTTTGTTATGCGTCCACTACCGGTCGTGACCGGATTTCACTCCATTTCACTCCATCAATATATCCGTCAGACAGTCCGTCAGTCTGTATGTCTGCAGTATATGTCACGTTTCGTTACCGCTCCATTACTTGACTTTTCCTTGAGGGATTTTAAAGAATCTTCACCACCAGGTGCGGCTCATAAACAACGATGTAACGTATTTTGTCAAAGGTCAAGGTCATCGTTACTATAAATAGAAAATTGGTTTTCGTCCAATATCTTGAGTTTTCCTTGAACGATTGTAACGAAACTTCACCACAAGGTGCGGTTTATAAAAAGAAATACTGGACTTGTTATTCGTATCAATTGGTCAAAGGTTAAGGTCACTGTTTCTATGAATTAAAAAATGGTGTCCGCTCCCTAAAGTTTTTTTTATTAACAAAACTTTACCACAAAGTGCGACACATGGAAAGAAAGCTCGGGCTTGTTATTCGGTATTTGTTTAAAGGTTAAGGAAACTTCACTACAAGGTGCGGCTCATAGAAATGAAGCTCGGGAGTGTTGTTTGGGTCATTTGGTCTAAGTTCAAGGTCACTGTTACTATAAATAGATAATTGGTTTCTGTTCAAAAATGTGCTTTCACTTGAGGGATTTTTTGAAATGTGGCAGTTGTTCTTTGAATGGATTATACATCTGCATTTTTTAGATGTGGTTACACCGATAGGAGACTCATAATTCGATAATTTGGCATATCCATATATTTTTTTAATTTCTTCATAAACTTACTATATGATTTTGTTTTCCAGTAGTTTGAAAATAGAAAACGTATGTCATATCTATATACCGTAGGTCTTTTATTTCTCTTCCGATGAATATAGGTAAATATGAAATTAGTATTTGGTAGACTGTTTCTTTTATTTCTGTTTTGATACAAATGAGGAGTATAGTTATATCTTATTTTCTGTATTAGTTTGTGTATAATATCTCTTTTTCTCCCTCGGACTTGAATTTGAATTGGGGATAACTATTCTTTCTCACTACTCTGTCCTTTTCTTTCTTTCTCAATCATGTTTTTTCTTTATATATCGTGTTTACTTATTATGTTTTTTCTCCCCCAATGTATCTGCCATTGTATTTTATTACACTCAGCCATATGCATTCGCAATTTCAATATGTTAACTGGGAAGGGTTTAATCTAACGTTGGTAGAACTTGTTACCCAACCCATTTGTTATTATAATATGTCTATTGTATACATGTCGACAAAATATGTTTAAATCAAATCTCTCTCTATCTCTCCAAACAATTTCTCTTTTTATAACGTTGCAATATCATTGTTTTCCTATTATTTCTCTTTCGATACAATAGTATGGAATACTAGTACCTTTTTTCCTATTATGTATCTTTTGTTAAAACATAGTATCTGGTATCTTGTTTCCTATGATTGCTCTTTTAATAAAACATCTAGTATACAATATAACTTTACTATTAATTCTCATTTTAAAAAATCTGTATATAATATCTTTCCCTTTTATTTCTCTGTCCATAAAACGTAGATATATGTCTCTTTTCATATATGTAACATATTTTTTTCCAGTTACTTCTTTTTTTGGAAAGAAGAATAAATAATGTAAACGTGTAATCTCGGTTTCACAAAAAGGGAACTAATTCAAATGGTCTTATTCGTAATATTCTTCTGAAGTGGTGGAAATGTTTCCGGATTTAGTGCCAAAATGGTTAATGTTTCCGGATTTAGTGCCAGAATGGTTAATGTTTCCGGATTTAGTGCCAGAATGGTTAATGTTTCCGGATTTAGTGCCAAAATGGTTAATGTTTCCGGATTTAGTGCCAGAATGGTTATTCTACATTATACATCAGTACAAATCAGACATAGCTTATAAAACAAAGATACTGTCGATGATTTACTGAAGAAAACTCGGAGCACCCGAGGACTCGAATAACTCGCGCCCAGTCGAGGGCTCGAACCCTGCTTGCCTTTTATGGGTAAGAAGCGAGTGTGCTGCCTGGTCACTCTGACATGTTAATAATGAAAAATATCTCTTAGACATGTTTTGTAGGTAGCATTCGGTGTGATGTTAACTATGGACGGTGGTCAGTCCATTCTTGGTCAAGCTGGCCGTGTACACGAACAGTACGAAGGGCAAGGGATCTTCGGGTAAGTCAATGACTTTCAAATAAATCTTACGACGACCTGTAGAAGTATGCGTTTTTGGCGATTTAAGTCAAAAAGAAAGGCGAGTCTGGAATTTGAAATAAAAGACAAATACAGCAGTGAACTAGTCAGATGACATCAACAAACACATTGCCAAATACTACGTGTCTCTTCGTGCCAGTTCCTAATTATTACATACAGAAACATAGAACATGTTGTAGACGGTGAATACAAAAATAAGCTAATGACCAGGTTTTTCCGCAAAAAAACGTAGAAGCATTGATACCAAACTGTCCTATTTGTTTTACAGTGTTGGCATTTAATCACGTTGACTGCTCATGTCCAAGAAAGCCAGAAAAGCATAAACTTTTGAAATATATTTTAAGAAAGTCCGCTGTTTTAATTTTTTTAAGCCACAGTGGGGCCAAGTGGAACTCATTTCCATCTCTGAATCCGGATATCAATAGGTTCGAGCATCCCTTGTGTCATTGAGTAACTTCGATGTGCCCTTAGGCAAGCCTCGAACCGAGCGGTTCACATATCGGAGTCTATGATCTAAAGGTGTAACACGCCCATTGATTGTTGCATTGAGTTTTGTGTGAATTAAAATTTAAATGCCATGTTGTCATTCATATCTAGGCCCAAATTAAAAATGAATAACTTACATTCTCATCATAAATGACACATATGCTGCCAAAAAATCCACAGAAAAATGGGGGTCATGTATCTTCTAAGAAAGAACTTGTTTCATGAATGAATGGTCCCTTTAAAAACATAAACACTGAGATGCCATAATATTGTATTCATACACTCATTTCCATATCAGCAAAATAAATTAAAAACTCACAATTGTAACATGGCAATGCTTGAAAAATGTAACAAATAGATCAACCATGTGATATAACATTATGCGATACCCCAGGCCGACACTTCCTGTGTTTCAATGGGTGTGCTACACCTAAACACGTTTATAAAGATAATCTTTTCAATCGTAAAATGAGAGCACGGTTCCCGGATTCCTGTGTATCTCTCTCTCTGGCGATTCGAAATGACCTTCTGATATTTTGTTCAGCTTTAAGATTCAATATTTTTTTGCTCAATTTTCAAGAAATCAAAATTGTATTGAAATATATTAATTGTTTATTGCGTGCTATATACACTCATATTTTCTCCGCTTCAGAATTCAACATAACTCCGTGTTTCAATACCGATCAATATCTATTAAACCGGATTTTTCCGTCAATTGATAAATTGTTCTAAATATAAATTTACCTCTTTGTCAGCAAATAAATAATTAATTGTAAACAGCAAGTCTAGAATGCGGAACAAAAATCTATCCATAATTTAAAACAAACACATCATGTACAGGATTACTGATCCATACCGGATGGTAAAGACGCTGGTTTGAAACCTTCTCACCTCTCACTTCTGCGGGTTCTAATTGGGAGCTCGACTTGTAAGTGAAAAAGTGTATATTCTTACGGGTGGCGGAAGGTATACATTACTGGTTCTACTCGGGAATAAGTAGGTGGTCTGCCTCCACCACTTAAAAATCCACCGTCATACATAGCCTAAAATGTTTTGAGATCTATTAAAGAACTGATTAAAACAAAAACATTTAATATATTAATATTTGTTAAATATATTGTAAAGCAATGTCAATACTTGTTTGGGATCATCAGACCCATTCTGTGTTGCTTTAAAGAAGGATATCGCTTTAGCCGGTGCTTGGAGGTGAGAGAGGTGTTGCATGGTATACTTACCTCTCATGAACAGACTCAATAAAACCTAGTCTGCTTCTTTTCTCTCTTTTTTGTGTTTGTTGCTTCCAAGGGATCACCTTGTCAGTATTTATTGACCGTATTTTCTTTAGTCTAAATTTATGTTTTGTTCTTTACATGTTTGCAGATATTAGGAAAGGTGGTTGGACGATTGTGACGAATAATATGTATTCATAATAAATATATTTCAGTTCCTTGTCGCGCCAACTCAACTATTTGGGAAGGGAAAATGGAAGCAAGAAGCGCGTGGCGCTCGTTGAAACTAGTCTTAATAAGTACGTTCGATCAGAAAGATTCAGAAAGGCGCACATACCAGTCGCTTCAAAGGTTACAGTTTACATCAATCGATAATTATTTAGAATACAACATTTAGGTATTGTAATATCGGTCTTTTAACACGGCTAATAGATAGTTTACGATTTCTATAAGTAAACAGCCCATGAAATAATATTTAGAGAACTGTAATTAATGGTGTAATAAATTGTAGTTCGATCCATTTGCATGTTTCTAGTAATATTGTGATGTTTAATACATATTTTGCAACATATCTGCAATAAAATAGTATTCAACTATGAAATAATATGGACTGAGCTACATATTGCCAAAGTGTGTCTGTATGTTTGTTATCGTAACGAAATATTAAGTTATCTCTCTTGCGAACGGCGTTTTCGGAACGTGCGTCTAATTCAGTTCCAGCATATGGTGACTCTGTTGTGCCTTAAGGTCTTCTCGTTAATCACCGATGTTTATTCGCTGTGAAATAACGAAACGACGAGATGGCACAAAATGTAAAGCTGTATCTGTATAGTTTACTGCCGCATCTATACAATTTTACAGACGAACCTGAACAAGTGTTTTTGATCCTGGTCGTACACCATATACCATACACATATACAGATTTTACTTCTATTTCAGCTGCAATATACAGGATTGATTACCGATGACATTCGTGGAACGATAGGGAACAAAATAAATTTTGACAGGGACAAATTCGCGGACATAATTCCAGTGGAAACGAAGGTTCTTAGCCAATACTTTAGGTCAGAACAAATAAGGACATATTTGTTTTCTAGAGGAAGACTCATTGCTGATTATGTGCCGCTTTGTGTTAGCCCTGAAAACCTTGATTTGCTGCATGGAAGAAGCACAAGCTTTCATTCAAACATAGATCTCACGTATGATAGTGACATCACTGGATTACTCTCAGCAGGAACTACTTTCAAATGTAGCAATCCGCCGGAATCGTACACAATCGACATTTTTGGAACGGAGTCCGTCGACTTAGAAAGACACGTTCTTTTTCATTTGTCAAGAGCATTCGAGAAAACATATGGTCCATTCTGTTTGCAAATATTTGTGGAGGAGGGATACATTGCAGAGGCGTTGTGCAAGACATTGGTTAAATACAACATTCCAAAGTGTAACTGGTACGTGCAGGGAGGTGTGACTACAAAGACTATCGTGGAAGAAACGTTATGCTGATTATTTTTTATTTTTTATTTCTGTGATCAATGACCATCATGTCTATAAACAGTGTTTCTGTATTGCTCAAATAAAATATGATTTAAATGTATGCATCAGTCATTTACTGTGGTAGTGGTATTATCGTTATTCATCGGGGCTATGTAATTGTTAATGGGCGCACGGCCATCTTGATTTTTTTTAAACTCGCGGCGTCCGGTAAGCTTGCA
This sequence comes from Cyrtodaria siliqua, assembly GCA_037043455.1. NCBI lineage: Eukaryota > Metazoa > Mollusca > Bivalvia > Adapedonta > Hiatellidae > Cyrtodaria > Cyrtodaria siliqua. The sequence continues at coordinate 190,527 of JAWPHD010001356.1, forward strand.
TAGATTCAACTCATTAATAATGCTAATTTAAATATGTCAAAGCTGACTGTGTTAGCATTTATTAATTGTTAATTATATTGCATCAATAATAGTATTTAAATATATGCAAACATGTTTAGCGTCAAAATGATATTATAGATGAAAAATTATTGTTCTATTTCGCGTTGTTATGAAGAAGTTGTTCATGTCCCGCGTTGTTAGGTAGAAGTTCTTCATGCTCCGCATTGTTAGGTAGAAGTCGTTCATGCACCGCGTTGTCAGGTAGAAGTTGTTCATGCACCGAGTTGTTAGGTAGAAGTTGTTCATGCACCGCTTTGTTAGGTAGAAGTTCTTCATGTCCCACGTTGTTAGGTATATGTTGTTCATGACCGCGTTGTTAGGTAGAAGTTCTTCATGTCCCACGTTGCTAGGTATATGTTGTTCATGACCGCGTTGTTAGGTAGAAGTTCGTCATGACCGCGTTGTTAAGTAGATGTTGTTCATGACCGCGTTGTTAGGTATAAGTTATTCATGACCCGCGTTATAGGTAGAAGACGTTCAGGCCCCGCGTTGTTAGGTGGAAGTTCTTCGTGTTCCACGTTGTTAGGTATAAGTTGTTCATGGCCGCGTTGTTATTGTAGAAGTCGTTCATTGCCAGCGTTGCTAGGTAAAAGTCGTTCACTATCCGTATTGTTGTTCATGCCCTCTAGAACCATCTTAACCCTTAACCCGCTTACTCCAGGCTGATATTATAGATGAAAAAAGTATGTTCTTTTTCGCGTTGTTATGAAGACGTTGTTCATGTCCCGCGTTGTTAGGTAGAAGATCTTCATGCCCCGCGTTGTTAGGTAGAAGTCGTTCATGCACCGCGATGTTAGGTAGAAGTTCATGTCCCACGTTGTTTGGTAGAAGTCGTTCATGCACCGCTTTGTTAGGTAGAAGTTCTTCATGTCCCACGTTGTTAGGTATATGTTGTTCATGACCCGCGTTGTTAGGCAGATGTTGTTCATGACAGCGTTGTTAGGTATAAGTTATTCATGACCCGCGTTATAGGTAGAAGACGTTCAGGCCCCGCGTTGTTAGGTGGAAGTTCTTCGCGTTCCACGTTGTTAGGTATAAGTTGTTCATGGCCGCGTTGTTATTGTAGAAGTCGTTCATTGCCAGCGTTGTTTCTTAAAAGTCGTTCATGATCCGTATTGTTGTTCATGACCTCTAGAACCATCTTAACCCTTAACCCTTAACCCTTAACCATGCTGATCAAGGTTTACAATGTCCGGCTGCTGATCAGTCATTTCCCCCCAAAACATTCCTTTGTCACATAAATGGAATGGTCTTAATTCAAAGAAAGAAGAGTCCATTATATATATGTAGCGGGTTAAGGGTTACAGAAGACCTCATTATGTGAATGCATATAAAGTTCTAATATACAAAATATTCATTTTGTATTAAAACTCCCATTTAAAATGAAATTACTCTAAGACTGTGAAGGGTAAAGCCACACACATAGTGCACTAAACTCAGGTAAAAAGCATACAAATTAGCTTAACTATATAGGTATATAAATTATATGGTGTTTAGGTTACAAGACGATCGGGTTGCATCCAAAACGGACATCCTGTATTTCAAATAGAACACGATTACCTTCAGGCGAAATAGTAATCTAACATCATTTATAAATTGATGCGAACTCTTGTGTAATTTATCACCAGCCGGATAGTGGTATGAAAATGACGGTATTGATTCTAAACGTATTACAACTTAACTAGATAAACAGTCTAATTATTTAGTGATTGGAGATTTGCCAATGTCCAAAGTCTAATTATTTAGTTATTCGAGATTCGCCAATGTCTTTATTAATTGGAGAATCTCTTATGTCCAATATAGAATCTGAATCATTGAGGGTACCTCGTTATTTTCCTTCTTTGCGATATGTGAAGAAAGTGTGTTAGGCATGCGCAGTGCTCACTATGCACACGGTCTTATTTGGAACATACGTTTAAATCCAATACCATAGGCTCCAAGTGTAGGATTGTCACACATAAAGACTCTTTATGCAATGAATTCACTTAAACTACCTCCACTAACCAAGGACTGATGAGATCTTCACAAAAAAAGTACTACTATTTTGCATTTTACAGAGCTCAGTGGTCGCTAACAAAGATAACAGCGCCCGGCTTATTTTCCAAACTTTAAAAAGTGAGAGCAGGCAGAATGATTATATTATTGTTTTCAATAACTGATACAATTAATGGAGAATAATTTTAAATTATTAATTAACAGTACTATATAGGCAAAAAGAAAATTAATAGACAAAACACTTCCATTTTAGTATACTTGTTAATTATGTAGACATTCTGACTGTTTATTATACTTTGTTTCAATATACCATTCCTACCATGTTTGAGCGATATTAACATCGATTTTTGTTTTTTGTTTTAATTTTACCGTATTTTAGCCAACTCAAGTCGTTTGACTAAACAACTCAGTGCGGGTCAAAACGCGACGCAAACTGCCCTTTAGCCACTGCCTTTTAAAACAAATTGCAATTTCGCGAACAATATTGGCCAGTGAGGTTTAATTACACTAAATCAACCGGATGTGTTCGCCTGGTGCAGTCGAAAGGAGTTCTATATAAAATCTAATCTAATTTTCATTGTTTTTCTTAAAACCTTTTGTTAATGAAGTTTCTGGCATGTTATTGATATTTGAAATGCAGCTCATCATGTTTTTGTCAGTTTTTTATATACATTTCGGAAATGAAAATTGCAATGGTTAAAGATAACGTTGATCTTTGACCCGGTATCAGTATACAGCTGAAGAAATGTTTCTTAGAATATATTAAACCCCGCCCAACGCCTCAACCCCACCTCCTCCCTCCCACTCCCCACTTTCCACTTTTTGCACTTTGAAGAAGTTCCGCGTTGGTTCGCTTCCTGGCGGAGACATGTCTGATGGGAAACTTTATCCGTCATCTCATCTCACTCGAAAGCGTCTCCGTGGCCGAATGGTTAACGACGTCGCGTTGTAAACCCACGCCTCTCACCGCTGCGGATTCGAATCCCACAGGGCGCTCGACTTGTAAGTGAGGAAGTGTCGATTATTACGGTTGGCGTAACACCATACAAAAAAATCATCTCACTCCGGATTTGCTGTCTATATAACCTAAAACGATGTTATCGTACATCCCGTAGACCCCCATTTTATTTCATTGAACACAAGATGTTTTAGTATAATTGTTGTTTATCGGCACGTCAATACATTGTGCAAGTAATTTCGATCCATCCCGGACGAATGGGACGGATACATAACAATCTCGGAACAGTGTCCTACTCTTACAGATACCGTATGGTTCTTTAACGTGCTCGAAGGATAAAATCCGATACCCGGGACCGCCTGTTTAAAAACGTAGCTTCGGGAAGTGTCATGCCTAAGGACACACCCAAGTAACACAATTTAACCAATGAGACCACCGATTACATGGTCGAATGGGATATCCACTGGTACATTCTCCCCTCGCCCCCACCAGCGCCCAGAGAATGGTATTTCTTGCATACCGGATATGGTTATCCGTGTTTTACATGGGCGATGGAAAGCCTGATCATACACATGGGGGGTAGATAAAAGTCACGCGCTGATATCAACATGATTGTCATTGTGTAAATAAACATGCAAAACGTTTAGTAGTTGGCGACGTCAACGCTCAGAATATAAATGATATGCAAGAAAAAGAATCAATTATGGGTATACGATTCAGATTGTGAAGTTCCAACCCTCGGTTCCGATAAAAACAATTATACCTCGTGTTGGAATTCCCGATCTTCATCGGATATCCATGATATTATATTGAAGGTTAGCATGCGTGAACATCCTTTTGTCCACATACATCTACAGCCACTCCTAATTTATCTTGAAAATATTGTCTATTATGCGTGCGTAAGATCATTCATTCAATCACCAGAACTGGTTACCTGTCTTGTTAAGAATCAGTGACTTGAGACAAAATGTGGCGGTTGACACGTAATAATTGGCACACCGCACTCAGAGATAATGGGTATTCACCTTTAACTATAACTCTTCAACATTTCACATGGCAACATCGGATTATTTTAGAGAAAGGTATGTCTTTTGCAGTTGAACCACATAATATTTATGTACAGTATAGAGACTATGAAGTAAAATCTTCACCATTAAGAACCCGAAAGAGAGGGAGCGTACCCAAAAAGAGGTAGCGTAGAGACCGATCTCGGATATTCACTGGTGAAGATTTCTCTTCCTACCCTCTATCCGAATTAGCAATAGTCTTTATATAGATTATGCTCTTATTATGAAGAGTGCTGGTAGTCAAATTGCTGCAAGTCTTTGTAAAACTGAGACAACTGACTGGTTGAAAAGATGGCTAACCACTGAATAAATTATACGAGGTAGTCATTTTACAATTATTATTTCATACTAACACATGTTTTCACAATCGCTGGCGACAATAACAACGAATATATGTGTTGAATATCTTGCTACTATAAGGCTTATAACGGTATCCAATTGTTGTGAACATTATGAATTAATGCGCAACGGTTCATTTAATAGATATGTCAATCTGGCATGATATGTGAGTGGTTTACATTCGGAGAATTCAGACCATAAAACATACCACATACTCCCAGAGTGTAAGTCTTAGTATGGTTATCTCAATTATAATGCAAATAGATGTCATAGACCATGTTTTAGAATGTTACGGAGATAAGGTCAAGGTAGCGTTATAAACGCTTATAGTACAACTACGCCCATTCTATATTTGAACCCGTACACTGTCTCGCAGCAACCCTCTTAATTGACAGCTGCCATAGGTAGCCCTCAGAACATTGCGAACTGCACACACTAAGTTTCGCCATCTTTGGCAGTTTCATAAATTGAATCAACGACTTTATAAAACTGGTACTAGTAGCTACATTGCGGCATTGCTTTGCGCTTGGCGTATAAGGGACGTAAATTACTAGAAAATCAATCCTGAGTTTAACTCAACATACCACCGTCAATAGGTGAAAGTTATATTTCACATTGACCGTCACATACTATCAACTGTTGAAATAGCCATGTTGCTCAAGAATAATATGTGTTGATCATAGTTCTTATCATTTTAAGTACAGTTAATACCAAGATTGGCCTAAATGAAAACCCGTCCATGCGTTCTTTGAGATAATTAAATGTTAAGACGTTTGAATATGACAAACGTCTTAAGAACACGTGTACGCGTGTACATCACTGCTAACGATGACATTATTTAACGAAGAACTAATTTTAAATGTAACCTTCGACAACATGTAATGGTTGTCATCTTTAGTTTGTGTTGTGTGCATTATATATTCAAATACTGATGTTTTGCATCATGACTGAAAAAACATGACTTTTGCCATAGGTACTTAAAATATACCTATGGCAAAAATACCGTTTATTTTACCACAAAGCGAGCATCATTATTGACAGGCGCGAGAAACAAACTGTTTGTTCTATACATTACATGGTCATTGAATAAACTCTACCCATAGCGTCCTTGAGCATTACGCAACCGATTTTAATGAAAGTTATTTCATTGTAAAGTTAACGCATTTATTTCCAGTGGTGTGAATCTAGGTATTACGATACATTATATGTGTCCTTGCATATAAAAAAATAACTGGGATAATCATCCCCAACCATCGCCCCTCCGGCAGGGTAAATAGTATATCTCATAAAGGGATTCAAAATATTTTACAAAACATTTGTGATAAGAAATTATAAAAAGCGAAATGTGATAGTTTAGCCACAGGCGGGAATGTCGACTTCATATTGAAGATACTAGTACTCTATAAAAGTACGTTCCGTGTATTGGTAATAAGACACAACCGAGGTAACCAACTTGAAAACTGAATCATTGTTTATTCATCGTTATTTAATATCATAGCTGCATCATATCCCGCTTGTCATATTTACACCAAGAAGAGGAAATGCATTATCATTGTATCATGAAACCACATACAGAGTATGAGGGAAAGTCGATCAGTTTACGATGCATTTATGTTATAGACAATAAATCTGTTGCATTTATGTTATAGACAATAAATGTGTTGGCCAAACTCGTTATAAGTATTAATGTGGTCAAACGTCATATAAAGACAAAATTAGATATGTATTATATCTGAAACCATCAATTGGGTACCTCCAATCAACAAATGTTTCTATCCTTTAAAACCAGGACACTCTCCAACTTGCCTCCTCTTCAACAGTCACGAGCTTGACGGTCTGCTTCAAGGTCTAGCCTTTGGACAGCTCTCCGGCCAAGTCCGCCACCCGAGCTCTTGGCACTGCTTCTGTAAGCCCTATTTACTTGTCATTCTTTCTCTATAATACCTCTTCACATTTAGATTCCCAAGTCTCATGATACTATTAGCTTAATCATCACCAACCTCTTTTCTTTTGTTGACTATAGCACGATGTCTGGTCGTTTCGCTGTCTGTACCCTGCTTGGAAATACCTTTTTTTCAGGTATACAGCCAAGTACAGAGCCTGTATTTCATAAGGCGGTTCTGGTCCATAACCTTCCTTCCTTGACGAACCCAATGAGTTTGAACCTTGTTCCACTTCTTTCTCCACTGTATCTCTCTTCACATGTCATTGTCATGCTTCCATATGTAGCGATCCTGTGTAAACATTGTCTGGAATGCTGACAAAACGTTCATTGATTCCATCCTGTTGCAAAGCTTACTCAAACGAAACTTGCGTCAAAGTGGTTCGTACTGTCTAATATCCTATATCTCCTGTATCTCCATCTACACTGCCTTAGCGTTCCTACTATCCTCGTCTGTCAGTCTGATTTCATATTGGACCACCCGTCGTCTCTCCTTAACAACTCCGTCACTCCATCGTTGATGTTTAGTTATACCCAACTCCTGACGACCAACTTTTGGTCCCATTATTTATTTCTGTTTCAGGGCCATCCCCTCAAATGAATCTTTCAGAGTTACAACAGTCTTGCTTTGGCAACTTTTAACTTCTCCACTATTGATGCAATTGGGAGCGGTAACTGATTTGTTCTTCGTACATTAAAATGCTGGTGAAACTTAGCGGAACCTCTAGCCAACTCCGCTGGTCCTCTAGGCCTTCTAATGTAGTGATTGGTATCTTATACAGCATCAGAGGTCAAAGTAATTTTGGCATCCGTCAGTGCTGGTATAGCCAAGCCTTATATTTAACAGGCAGTCATGTTTGATATATTTGCTTCATTCCTGTAATTGGGTTATGATCATATGAATGTTTGCTGGTATCGTTCAGGTTGAAATAAAAAGAAATAGTATGAAAGTAGACATTTGGAAATCTCCGAACACGATAAGTACAAAAAATATTGCAGTCTCGGTTTTATTGAGATTGTTCATGAACGTTAATGAAACATGTTTGTTACCGTTCACACTCTCTAGCCCAAGGTTGAAGTCAAGGGCACATATCGTACACCGTGTATAGGATGCCATTAAGCCCCGGTCCAGACTCAGATCTCGTTTTCTTCAAAACTGCAGAAAGCTTTTCCTATGCTGGTTCTCCTACCTCTAGTGGAATGTTAAATTGCGCTACGGGTTCAATCCTTAGACAATCAGACAGGTTCTTCTTTATAGGGATGTGAGTGTATACCCCAGAGGAATACTCCCTCCATATTGCTCGCTTTTCCTTGTCATCGAGCGTATTTGAGAATGTGTAAGGGTTGGACTGGCAGACCGTCTCCAGGCTTTTTTTCTTTCATTTCGTCCTGATCTCCTCAAACCTACTTAATATGGTAAGGCGTGCCTTTTGGACCTCATGTAGATGTTTCAGCCCTTACATTTCTTCATCGGTGGCCCTTTTGTTTAACATATAGAGGGTTCTCAGTTACTGCCTAATTTCCTTGATCTGGCGCCGTCTTCTGTTCAGCTGCAGTAGAATATTGGCGGTCATCGTTATTTAACACCAAACCTCCGTTGCTAACTAAACAAACTATGTCTATTAAGGATTTCAGCTTGCTCCTTGTAAAATTGGCTGTCATTCAGATGTATTAAGGACTTTCCAGGCCTGTTTTTCGCTTTTCTTTGGCCTGGAAATTGTTTCATTCTTCTGTACAGAGTTGGCCTTGCTCCTCTTCGAACCTTGCAGTTGATGTACAATCAGCTCAGAGTCTCCCTGAGTTTAGAGAAACCCAAGAAGTGGGTCATCTCCGTCTTTTAGATTCACAATAGATCTCTGTATGCTTTAAAATGTTTCCTGCTTAGAAGTTTCCAGTATTTTGCTTTGACTCCTGACTATGATCCTCCATTGTCTCAACAGATACTATATCTGAATGATGCTCCTGCGTCCTCACACAGTCGACTGATGGATCCGCAAACAGCCTCTCATATTATTGCAGACTTTCCCACAGAACTGCCGTTGTTCCTGTTCTGTGTCAACTGGACTAGCCAAATCCTTCCTTTTAAGTGTTATCCTTCCCGACGTTTAGGAATACTCTGGAGATGTTGCTCTGTGTTTCTGTCTGTAGATGTTGTATGGGTGTCTTGACTTCTCGTGAAAACTACATGTTGGGATGCTACACCTAATGCCCCAGTTCCTAACTGGGAATCACCTATCTCTCCAGTGTCACCGATCTATCGTTAAGTGTTTCCAGTCTTTCCCGGAAGTCACTGGTTTCCCATATAAGGTAGTGTGTGATATGCAGGCGTCTGACTGCAACTCCACTGACAACATCAGCTAGATACCATCCATTTACGAGTGTTTCGATCCGTTAAAATCATGATATATCGAATAAAGGCCCGTATGAGGGAGTGCATCAAAGTGTTTTTACCTATCTTAAATATTTTCGCTATAATCAAGAAAGGTTTTACATGTGTGTCTTTGAAGTCTTTGCAATGTTAGCATGCTTAATTACGGTCATTACTCCAGATAATATATGACAGTAATCCAAATGAGGCTGAAAACGCGTTTATTAAACGCTATCAATTGTTGTCATTGACATGTACTTTGATTTTGTACAAACTGATGGCATATCATTATGTTTACACCAGTTAGATAACATAAAAGACAGCAGTTAATAAAGCGGATGTCATGGCTGTGAAACAACTCAGCTACTCAGCAACTGCGGTTCTTATTGCCATACCACTTCAGTGGCGTTTAATCAGGATTGGCTTACGTGGGAAGTTATATTGATTTAACACTGAGCCCGCTATGAATGTATAATGAACTGTCTTTTCTTTGAATTTGGACCATTCCATTTATGTTACAAAGGGGTGTTTTGATTAAATGACCGATGAGCAGCCAGGCAGTGTAAACTCTGATCATCCGGGTTTACACTGGCTGCAAAGGCTATTGTAGTCGCCCTTAGCAGGCTAAGAGTTAAGTGAAAACTGCACTTTAAAGGCGGCATCTGTATAATGGCGTTTATAATAAAAAATAACACCGCAAAAATAATCCCTCATATTTAAACACGCTTTCTACAAACACTAAAGGTTAAGGTAGATGTCGATATAATTTCAAATAATTGAATGAATATGTAACATCTATCTCGGTAGCTGCGGTTTAAACGTGCACTTTAAAATTACCTTTCGTATGCAGTTACACGAACAATATTTAAATAATTTATTAATTTCCCACTCCCCACGTATGCAAAGGATATCCTTTCTACATACACCACGATATCGATCTTAATTCAAATTAATTAAATAGAATTATGTAACAATTAACTCGAATAGTGTGTTCAAACGTATGTAATAATATATGGATGGCATCATCCAGTGTTAACAAATGACGAGACAGAAAAACAGTAATTCAACATGTAACTCGAATACTATGTTCAAACGTATGTATATCTCATTTTGAATAACATAATTATGGATTACATCATCCAGTGTTAAACAACGAAATCGCTCAAATGACGAGATAGAAAACTATACTACCATAGAGGGAGCGATACAGAAGCCACATGTGTCGATCATAGTAGCAAAAACACACAGCCATTATCGTATTATTAAAGGCCATTTCACGCATAATGAATTTCATATAAAAGGAGGAAACGCTGAAAATCGAGACACAACTTTCACCGTCGTAAACTATCCTATTGGTTAGGCTGTTGCGAAAAACTTTATAATTTCATACGCAAAATTAGTTATTCTTCCTTGCGCTAATTCGGATAATAAATTGTATTGAAATTAACCAGCGTGTGTACGAACATATTGTTTGTGATTATGGTGCCTTAGGTCATGGGATGTTAATATAATTTATATGAGGACATTATATCGGGGGTTGTTAGATGAATTCACCATATATAAATGAGAAGTATGAAAACGGGAAATGAACATTTGATTCAGTGGAATTCACGGATTAAAAAGTTGAAACTAATTTGTTAAATAAATTCGGTTGAATTGCTTTTACAAAATAGTGAATAAAATTCAACGAAATGTGCGACACTTATACATATCTGATTAAAGGATATAATATAATTGATAAATGAACTGATTACAGCAGACGGATTTACTTTTACCTTGGGCTATATACCACGCTGCAGCATTAGCAGAATGCATTGACGTGTGATGTTTGCATAATATCGTTCATAATTATTTATGTTTGTATAATATCGTTCATAATTATGACACAAACGAATGGACCATATATATTTGTTTAAACTGATTACAAAAGAATAAAACATACGTCTAAATTTATACACTTAAATAAATTTATTAGAACATATGATATAGTCTAACTTTTATAACTCGATTTAATTACTTTTTCCGTTCAAGGCAACATGGCGAGGAAATTACGTGACATTAAACTGGCGAAAAATCGACACAGCAACAGAACACGTGAAGCGGAGATTGAAACAGTTTCTATGACGACGAAAACGAAAGTAGAAATGAAGGATTGTAAAGTACATGGTGTGGAATCATCTAACACAAGTGAATCGTCAATATTACAAAATGGAGGAATACTGCATGCTGAGCACAGGAATCATATTATAGACAAAGACACGTGCGACATAGATATGACCCGTGCTGATCATGGCGACAATCAACTGTTTCCGAGGTATCTACACTGGCTCGTGTTTATTGGGACACTGATATTCAGAGTGTGGTATGTGACGGTGCCATGCAACTGGTGGGTGCTACACCCAGACGAGATCTACCAGACGATTGAAGGTTAGCAATATATATATAGTTATATAACACTTCATTTGCATATTCCACTCTTTGTTTAATGTGACGTCATCCGGTCCATAAAGTTGCTTATTACATGTGTTACTATATATAGTAACAAAAACGGCCTGTTTTTCGTGTAATACAGGCATTGTCTCTGGGGTCATATTAGATAAGCGCGTAAAACGGCGGGCCAAAAATCCATATGAAGGGCCAAAAAACCCATATGGCGGGCCGAAAATCCATATTAAATCTAGACTGCGTTACATCCATTCAGCATTAAATTGTAGATATATTTTTAATAATCGACCACGAACCAGTCATATCGGGCATCGGCTCGTGCATCCAACGACAACTGCGACGGTTGAAAATGGCAGCCAGAATGCTCGCTACCCTGAGTACACGCAGGAGATTGTTAGTAGCCGAACAAAGATGAGGACGGACATTAAATAATGAAATTGTGAAAAACAAGATTAGAACGACTCGGTCTAAATCACCCTACAAAATGACGTGAAAAAAAATATGACTGGCTCGGAGAAGTTGAAAATATTTTTGGCGATTGTGTGATAGATTTAACCTATTAAATTATACAGTACATGTACATTATCAACTCGTTGATTTTGATCGAGATGTCTTCAACAACCTATTATAATATATACTGTTTAGGGACCAGTTTCCGTCCAAGCCCAGTTTCCGTCATTCTCATTTAAAAACTGATTTTTACAATGCAAGTTGCTAACGCGGTGTTACTTATCGACAGACGTTTACTCAGTAGCACTGACGATTGGAAACAAGGTAAAGAAGCGGTACAAATACGAAAGTGGCCCCCGACCAGTACTGCCGTTCGGGTCTCAATTACATTTTAAATAAAAGTCATCCAGTAAACAATACATACTGTACTGTACTGTATGTGAAATCAAAAATAATCTTCTACCTTTTTATCCTTAAATTATATTTGCGAAACCAAATGCCATTTGAAATTTCCTTTCTTCAACAAGCTCAAACGTAAACACAAAAAACTGACAAAGTCAATGACGTGGAATAAAACGTCACTGGCAAACACAACGTCACCATTATGACGATTGTGTTACAAAGATTACGTCAGAAACGTTTCTGTGTAATTTTAATTAAGGGGGTGAATTGGTGTTTTTGAAACAAGGTACCGAAATGGCGCATCCTATTATTGCGATATATTAACGTCATACGTTTATTTTATTCTTGTAAATCAATGAATAAAAATGGATCTAAATAAAGAGTCATATTTTAAAAAAAAATACACAAGTAGATAAAAGGTATTTAAAATGACAATTTAGATCTAAATAATAGTGTTTTGGTTACACATGTAATAAACAGGTCATTAAATGGGGTAGGTGTGCCTCTTTGTGACATTGGCCCTCGACAGCCATATGAGGGCCTCATATAGCCATATGAGGGCCTCATATGGCTGTCGAGGGCCAATGTCACAAAGAGGCACACCTACCCCCAGTTAATAGCTCGAGGGCCTCATATGGCTGTCGAGGGCCAATGTCACAAAGAGGCACACCTACCCCAGTTAATAACCTCTAATTATTGACCGGGCGCCTGGTCCGATAGCTATATTAACGGACGTGTGGAAAAAACGACGTCAAAATAAATCATTGGTCAGATTCGGTATAATATAACAATTAATGTATGGTGCTTCGGTCCATATGAAGTTTATTGACTGGGCAGTCAGACATAGAACGTTATATGGACCTCAGCTTCGCTTCGGTTCATATAACATTATAGGTCTGACTGCCCAGTCCATAAACTTGCATATGGACGTGCTTCGGTCCACATGAAGTTTATGGACTGGGCAGTCAGACCTAGAACGTTATATGGACCTCAGCTTCGCTTCGGTTCATATAACATTCTAGGTCTGACTGCCCAGTCCATAAACTTGCATATGGACCTCAGCACCATACATTATCTGTTAACTATTAATTATTCTTCTGTGCATTCTGCGCAACTTTAAGAATGGAAACACTCTTAATAATATAAGACCTTGCGTGATTAGGACTATAGGTTTGCACAAAGGCTGGACTCGAGATATTTTGTATTTTAGATAATTATCAGGGTGGAAGAAACTTAGTGGTAAATCCAAATGCATTTCTTGATAAAATCAGTTGAGAAATACAATTAAACAAACGTTCATTTTCACGGATAATTTGCCATCATCGATTTTGAGAGAAAACGCAAATGAATGTTTAGCCAAAAATGAGTATAATGTGTTGGAAACCCCTTAATTAACACTTCCTGTCTGTTTCATCTCAACACGTTAAGATGTATCGGGTCCGTTGCCCCAGTAACAACCCAGGTTGTTTACATTGAACGGCCACATTTTAACCAATATAGTTTAATTTACTCTACTACAGTAATATAGGTGATATATTAAATATTGGTTTTGTAATACTAATGTTGCACCTGCGTGATAGTAACGTCTTCGATATCTAAGTGGTAGAGCTCACTAAATTTGCGGGAGGTCGTGAGTTCGATCTCCGGCAGAGTCACATTGGTCAAAACAAGCAGCTTCTTCGCTTATTATTGTGCTGCACACACGGAGGTTACAAAAATAAGCAATGTTGGTAATCTGCGGGATATAACGAAACGTTATACACGGTCAGTTTTAGCGACGAAATATCTAAAAAATCTATAAAGATAATATCAACAATCTAAGTATCTGCAATGAAACCATTCCTAATATATTAATACAAATAATGAGTTAGGGCGCGCAAAGAATTGTTATTTTAAGTTAAGTTGCGATGTATTAAGATAATATATAAATATTCAATCGTCAACGGTCATTGACCATATGGTTTGATCATTAAAATTCAATCGTCTATATAGCTGTGAAAATCATAGCTCTTATGGTGTTTATATTCTGTACCTATAATATATAGGTAGGGAAAACCTATAATAGACATTAGGGAATACGAGTATAAAAACCATAAACCAAAATAGCCATGATTCTCACAGCCATCGTAGATACAACACAAACAGGCACACACATGATTAATTGACATGTTAGGTAAAATTTTGGCTAATTAATTATAAGGTATTGCATATAAAACAGTATAGTCGACATTTTATTGTACCATACGACATTTTATTGTACCAGACGACAATGCTGACAATTACCAAAACGATGAAGAAATTAACATGTTTGAAGTTCATGATTTATGTATCTAGTTTGGACCGATTCATCTTAATGTCAATTCAATTCAATATTTTACTAAGCATAGCATAATTACATGTGTATTGCCTTAAACAAGGCTGATTACAAAGAAAGCATACGCACATATAGGCAAGCATAGAGATGAGGACAAGGAAAATGTACTGGACCCTATGATGAAGTCTATCTAAATCCTCAAATAACGGTAACGTCTGATGCTTGTCTTAAATCTTATATTGTCGTTCGCTTAATGGTTTGTTCTCTTGTTGCTCTGGCTTATGCACCCCAGAACCTGGTTCAACCCCCCCCCCCCCCCACGCCACCCCCCCCCCCCCCCACCACCCCCCTCCCCCGCAACCCCAGCGGCACTGACGATACATTTCCTGTTCGACTTCCTGACCCTATCATTTTGCAACGTACTGCATGTTTAGTTGTTGACCCATTTACAGTTCGCCACTATGCTTTCCTCTGTGATTGTGCGATGACCGGACAGATTGTGGACCGTATGATGACGTCCGCCTAAATCCTTATAGGACGATAGCGTTTGATGTTTGTCTTTAATAGTGTCTTGTCGTACCCTTAACGGTTTGTTCTCTTGTTGCTCTGGCTTCTGCCATGTCGTTAAGTTCTTACTTTGTGACATTTAGGCTTTGTTTTTAATATTCATATATACATGATCATTTATGTGTTATACTTATATTGCCTATTAATACTGCCTTGTTTGTTAGAGATATAACCTGGTGGGGATATTTTTATTTACCGTGTCCTGTTTTATTGGGATGACAATAGGGTAAGAGTGAGGTTTGGTGAACCCTAGAACCTGATTCAAACCCCAGCGGCCTTTTTTGCCACTAACCGTTCCAAGACGATAGCTCTATTGTCAACCCTTTTGTGTTTGTGATGCCGTGTCTTGCCTTTTTGTCATCTTCAAAAGTAATGTTTGTTTTTATGCGTGCTTTTGGTTGACTGCGGTCCTTGAATGATACATTTCCTGTTCGACCTTAGTCAATACGTTATAATACATATCTATATAGCATCTACTCAGAATGCACTTAATGTTGTTTTTTTTACCTATACTAGAAAAGTACTTGTTGACTGCAGCAGAGAAAAGAGCGTGCGAGTTCAAACAGTTTCAGTATTGTTATTCGCAACAATCATCGTCATAAAAAATCATTGATTCATTTAAGGCACTGACGATACAATCATTGTCTTCATGATTTGCAAGACAGATGTCCTTAGCTAATCTGGTTAATGGAAGAGAACATATTATAATTTTTAAACACGTTTAAATGTAATGATTGCAACATTTACTGTACCTATTACGCGTTACTAGCTACTTTGATTTTAGATTGTTATAAAACTTAAAAGAAACGAATCACTTAGATCTATAGTTATGTAAACATGTTTAAAATTGACGTTTGTGATCACTGATCCGTAGCAAGTATCTGCATGGCGGATCACAACGAGGCTATTTTGTTTTATTTGAATTTAGATAATTGATTACGTTCAAACGTCCCAGTATGGTAACGTGTTTTCTTCATGGAATTGAATTGAATGTTATTTAACGGCTGATCAACACAGTATAGGTTATTTAGAGTCGCCCCCAGAGAGAGGGGAAGGATACATAGGAATCTGGGAACCGTGCCCTACTATTGTTATCGAATAGATTCCTATGGTTCTTTAACGTGCTCGGAGGATAGACCGATATGGGGACCGTCCGGTTTACGTCCCGATCTGACGGACGAGGCTAAGGAAAAGTGTCTTGCCCAAGAACACACCGACGAAACTCTGTGGCACCACGGAGGATTGACCCCAGGGCCTCCGGTTACAAATCCGCCGCGCTACCGACTGCGCCACGCCAGACCTGTTTGTTTCATGGTATAAGGCGAAGTGTTACCACACAAATTATGTTGTAACTTGTTACCCACAAGATATATTGTAACTAGGTATTCACTATGTGTATATATGGTAACTGTACTGAAAAGAAACGCGACACGGGAATTTCCGCTATATATTGTATGTACAATATGCTGCTGTTAATCGAATGGTAATGGCTACGTAAGATCTTTCTTTTCGGAAAAAGGACTAAAACAACACGTAACAAAGCAAATAGTATTCCTGCAAAGTTTCATTATTGACAGAGTACGAGTTTGGTTCAAGCATGTGAGGAAACTTAGGATACACATTTTGCAAACTCTTCACGTTTAATACAGTACTGAACTTGTTCAATTATTCAATGCCCACCGACCTACCCTATTATTTTTAGAGCATGCAATAGGAAACACACCTATTTTGTTTAGCCTAAGTAATTCATAATAATGTAATGTTTAATTTTCAACATTTATGAATTTCTTGTTACAACGTATACTGTGATTAAAACGTCTACAACATCACAGTTGTGTACTTTCTCTAACTGCAACTTCTTTTTCTACAAAACATCTTCGGATTTCGTTCGCATATTATGTCAAGAGGGCTGGCGTGGCGCATTCGGTAGCGCGGCGGATTTGTAATCGGATGGGGACGTAAACCGGGCGGCCCAGTGTATCGGTCTATCCTTCGAGCACGTTAAAGAACCATAGGAAGCTATTCCATAATAAGAGTAGGGCACGGTTCCCGGATTCCTATGTATTCACCACACTCCCTCTGGGGCGGCTCTAAATAACCTATACTGTGTTGATGAGCCGTTAAACGACATTCAGATCGAATATTATGTGGAATTAAGTGTGCCGTTTATACACTATATACCGGAAATTCGCGTTTCTTTTTCCTTTCTGTTAGTAACTAGTTATCAACATAGTACATAGTAATTATACTGAAAAGAAATACATTTAGCACTACGTCTTGGCCAGCATTCTTAAAGACCATGAATGTATTTTATAATATGTGTAGTATTTGAAAACATAGGCGTGTCATGGCTAGGTTTTTCTTTTTCATTTCGAATATGTGATCCAAGGTAAGTATCAGAGTTATCTCCCATTGAAGTAAAACAGTATATTTCATTTACAAAAATGTAAGAATATTATCAAGAACGTGGTAAAAAGTTATTAAATACATGTGTTGGATTTAAAATATTAAAACCACGAAATATAATCGGCAATAACATTGTCATTGTAGCTGAATAACAAACCAAACTTTTACATTTTAAAATTACCTCCCTTTACACTAAAATAAGAACGAACTTAAAATATCTGTGAAGCAAGTATATTAAAACATGTTGGTATCTTTTCCTTAAATATCGTTTGTAAAGAATGTCCTACATACCCTTGAAACTTATCTTAATTAATTGTTCACATAACTGCTGCGGAAATAGCCTAGCATCTGTTCAATGGAATTTACCATGTTAGTTTATTAGACAAACATATTTGTATCAGTAATATATATTTACCAACATGATGTGTGATGGTAACGTGTTACCACGCGTACTATAATATGTTGTCGGGAACAGCATTAACTAATGTTGTTAGAACTTGTAGCCCAACCTTTTGCTATTATATACTGGCAATAAACTATGTTTAAATTAGGCAGCACGAGTTCCAAACATTATATTATGTCGAATATTTGGGTGGTCAAAGCCACCGTTCATAGAAGACCGCGAGACGTGTAGGAGTTCAATCGAGTAATAAAAACAGTTTTATTTTAAAGTAACTTTGATCAAAAATCTCGATTTATAAATATGTGTTCTGTGCTTTCCGAAATGTATAAGATACTATTTTAAGTAGAAAATGATCGACTCGAACACAATACCTGATTCACAGGGACCGTTCAAACTACTTATTATGCACGTGGCTTTTGGAGCAAAATTGATTTCCTATCAACTTAAATTATAAAGGGTAGCTATTTACTTTTAAAGACATTTTCAAAACCTTCATAGGACCGGAAAAAAATCCGTTAAAAGCAAATAAATTAGCACTCCAAGGTACTCATTGTGTTTGTCTTTTAATAAAAGCGGGACTTTAATACCAAGGGTCATGAAATCATATAAATGTTCAAATGCAAACACTCTTACAAACTGCCATACTTAAGGTAAGTAGGATAGTAAACAGTAATGTTAGGGTGTTACAAACATTGAAGAAATTACACAATGCAAAATCTGGAGGAAGCAGTATAAAGGAACAATTCTTAAATTGTGGACAGGATAATAATAATAATAATTCAAAGGGAGACATGGCAATCTTTCTGTATGTTCACACAACATTAGCTTAATAAAATCAAGAATCTGTCCATGCTGTTAAAGTGAAAATTATAGAGAGGTTATATAATCACTTTCTTTGAAAATGACGTGTTTACGTAAAGGAAAATAACTCTTGTCACAATCTAATACAATGTATTCAGATTTTATTCTAATCACAAAGTATTCTTGTACACAATGTATTTTGAGTGCAATCTATGACATATTATCGGCACTTACCATTATCAGTGTTTGAATAAGTTTTTCTACAGGAGAACATAATCGTTACCAAATTCTTTTATTCCTAGATTTTCCATGTGTAAAACGACCCTGGATATAATATACACTAAACCAAATAGCTAACGCACCAGTAGACAATACCTGTAATATCTCAATTATAACAATCACTAAATCAAAAAAATAAATATTCTCAACGAGACAAATATCTTGTCAATAACGAATGTAAATTTAAAAATATCATTCAAATCACCTTTAGTCGGTATATAATAATTTCATACATTAAAGGTATTGTCTACTCGTGCGTTAGCTGTTTGGTTCAGTATATAATACAATGGTAATGGGATTTCGCAAACTATTTCATAATAACTCAGCTCAGAGTAGGGAGTTGGAAAAAAGACCTTATGACCGTGCAATAAAATCTGGATAAATTGTAATCATCAGTTCAGTCGTACATTTCCCCCCACTCCCACTCTCCCACCCCACCCCACCCCAACCCTGGATAAATCATCAGTTTAGATGTACATGTTAAAGAAATAGAAGCATTTAATCCCCCCACTCCCCCTCTCCCCCACCCACCCCACCAACATAATGAATCGTTTTCTTCCTGACAAGAAAGTATATCATGTTGAGTTTATCATTTTGTTCAGTATAAGAAGTTAAACATACTCGTTTTATTCGCTGCGGCGGTGATGTAATGGTAGAGCATCCGCCTAGTATGCCGGAGGGTGTGGGTTCAATCCTTGTCGGGTCTAACAAAAGACTTGATAACACACACTAGTGGCTCCCTTGCTTGACGATAAGCACATTAAGGGTAGTGTTAGGCCTAGTCGGCTTGGTGTCAGTAGAATGTGAATGGGTGAGGTATGATGCCATGTGTCTACAGCATGATATTCCAGTGTGTCACCACTCAGTGGGTGAGGTATGATGCCATGTGTCTACAGCATGATATTCCAGTGTGTCACCACTCAGTGGGTGAGGTATGATGCCATGTGTCTACAGCATGATATTCCAGTGTGTCACCACTGTAACGTTGAACACATACATAGTTTTACAAGCAGACACCGTCGTGATATGACAGAAAGATTGCTCAATGCGACGTTAACCCCCATACATACATATTCCTCTTATGATAATCAAGTATAACTTATTGCTATAATCGATTAATTCAGGACAAGAACATGTAACATATTCAATCATATAAGCATACTGCTCAAAATAAGTTAAGGACCACAAATTAGAACATTCATAGTTGTATATGTGGTGATGGTTTTGAAGATGTTGAGCATTATTTGTTTAGATGTGTAATTTTCGGAAATGAAAGATGGCAATCATCTTTAGGCACTCGTATATTGCATCCTTTAAGTACTCACAAACGTTTATACGGCATCGACCAACTAACGGACGAGGAAAATCATATTCTATTTACTCAAGTTCAAAACTATATTAAAAATACTAAACGATTCCAAAATCCTTAACTTTGTATCAATATAACGTTGTATTTTGTCTATATCAACTGTCGCTATGTTTCTATCAGCCTGAACGGGGATATGTGGTGTTATTTCGATGGAGTTTAAAATTTTGGATATTTTTTTCTCTTCGTTTTTCCTTATCAAATTTATATTTATATATATTGTTACAATTTCAAACCGATAATCATGTACACCTTCTCAGCCACAATGGAGAGAACTGTAACTAATGTTGTAATAACTTGTAGTTCAATCCATTTGCATATGTTTCTATGAATATTGTGATGTTGAATTGATGTATTGTAACATATCTGCAATAAAATATTATTAAATTAAATAATACATGTGTGTAGCGTAACAGTTGTAAAACAATAAATTTAACTTAAACATTGCGAAGACAGTAAATCGTTCAATAACAGCACTTTAAAAAATGACACAAATCAAAACATGGTTCTTTAATTATTTTGTGGTGTATATGTAACATGAATCATTTTGTTTACATCTGGCACTTACATTTTCTCACGAAATTTCAGTTTACCTTAGTAATTTATTAAAACTTGCACGTTTATTATTAATCCAGGATCATGCAGACGTTAAAGCTTAAAGATAGTCTGAGTTCATATTGCTTTCGTTATTCTACCGTTAAATATATTATTCGTGTAATGCAATCAACACTTAGTATTCAATAAGTGGAGTGCGTGGTCCAGTGGTAGAGCGTCGTACTTCAGGTCGAGAGATCGCGGGTTCGATCCTAGCCGTGGCCATGTTATTTATCCTTGAGAAAGATAAATAATCCACATTGCTTACTACTGGAAGCCATCGAAAGTGATCAATATAAGTTGCAAGAACATGCTTCGCAATCGATGTAAAAAAAAAATATGTTTAAAAAAACAATTTGCTTTGAACTTTTCAAATAATTATTAATGGGTATTTAAAAACATGCAAATTATGTATGAAAAACAAACGGGAGACCGCAAGTTTTAAAAACAATTCAGGATGTCGCTTTACATCTAAACACGTAGTATTAGCTTTTAATTTTGTTTCCACCTCAGTAAAGTAAATTGCCCGTTAAGGTATTCATTATTGATCATTTGTGTTGCTTAGTGATGCGTAATGTCAGAAACAGTCAGAAACGGTGATCAAAGTGCGACAACAATGTTCGTATGAACATATATTGATGGGTTTTACTGATAGAACGTTGAGCAGTAAACAAGAAATTAGTCATGCTGTTGAATTATGCAAATATGATAAATTGGTTTAAATCGATATTGTGTGACAAATAAGCAGATAAATTCATACGTTTTGGGTGTATACTAGTAATGTGTTTGTTTTGTTGTGTAATGGATTTGTTGTGTAATAATTTGTTAAGAAAAAGTACGTGTGTGTTCAGTTTAAAAACATATTTTCTTTGTACCACTAACTTACCTGTCCCCATTTCTTGATGAAATATCGCTGTACAGCAAATGTAATTATTAACTGAACGAAAAGGCATTCTTTTGGGAGAGAGTTAACGTTAAATCAATGTGTAAATCAATTAATATCGCAGACGACCGACATATTTGAAGAAGAATTTAATGAATGAATATACCAAATTTGGTATGTTTCGCTGTCTTTTGCACTGGTAAACACGGTAACTTTCTTTTATCATCAACGTCTTTGATTTTGCCGTGTATTTCATCATCAACGTCTTTCACCTTGCCGTGTATTTCATCATCACCGTCTTTCACCTTGCCGTGTATTTCATCATCACCGCAACTTGCCGTGTATTTCATCACCACCGCCTTTCACCTTGACGTGTATTTCATCATCACCGTCCTTCACCTTGCCGTGTATTTCATCATCCCCGTCTTTCACCTTGCCATGTATTTCATCACCACCGCCTTTCACCTTGACGTGTATTTCATCACCACCGCCTTTCACCTTGCCGTGTATTTCATCATCAACATCTTTCACCTTGTCCTGTATTTCATCACCACCGCCTTTCACCTTGACGTGTATTTCATCATCACCGTCCTTCACCTTGCCGTGTATTTCATCATCCCCGTCTTTCACCTTGCCATGTATTTCATCACCACCGCCTTTAACCTTGACGTGTATTTCATCAGCAACGTCTTTCACCTTGCCGTGTATTTCATCATCCCCATTTTTCACCTCGTCATGTTTCTTCATCAACCTCTTTCACCTTGCCGTGTATTTCATCATCAACACCTTTCACCTTGTCCTGTATTTCATCATCAACGTCTTTCACCTTGATATATATGTCATCATCCCCATCTTTCACCTCGTCATGTTTCTTCATCAACGTCTTTCACCTTGCCGTGTATTTCACCATCAACGCCTTTCACCTTGTCCTGTATTTCACCATCAACGCCTTTCACCTTGTCCTGTATTTCATCATCCCCATCTTTCACATCGTCAAGTTTATTCATCAACCTCTTTCACCTTGCCGTGTATTTCATCATCACCGCCTTTCACCTTGCCGTGTATTTCGTCATCACCGCGTTTCACCTTGTCCTGTATTTCATCATCACCGCCTTTAACCTTGCCGTGTATTTCATCATCAACGTCTTTCACCTTGCCGTGTATTTCGTCATCACCGCCTTTCACCTTGTCCTGTATTTCATCATCACCGCCTTTCACCTTGCCATGTATTTCGTCATCAACGTCTTTCACCTTGTCGTGTATTTCATCATCAACACCTTGTCCTGTATTCCATCATCAACGTCTTTCACCTTGTCATATATGTCATCATCCCCATCTTTCATCTCGTCATGTTTCTTCATCAACGTCTTTCACCTTGTCGTGTATTTCACCATCAATGCATTGCCGTGTCCAACGCTGACTTTATTTCATCTTGCTATTTTTTTCATCATTAACGTATTTCACCTTGTCGTATTTTTCAACGACAATGTCTTGCAGGTTTTAATGCTGACTTTCTTGCATCGTGCTGTGTCTTTCATCATCAGCGTCTTTCGTCGTGCCGTGTATTCGATCAATATCTTCACATTGTCGTGTATTTCACCATCAACGCCTTACCGTGTCCAATGCTTTCTTGTATATTGCTGTTTCTTTCATCATCAGCGTCTTTCGTTTTGCCGTGTGTTCCATCATCAACGTGTTTCACCTTCCTGTGTATTTCACCATCACCGCCTTGCCGTGTTTAACGCTGACTTTTTTTCATATTGCCGTGTCTTCCACAGTCTTATACATTTCCTTACACGCAGTACACACATACACATATTGTATGTACCTAGTATCAGCTACACGCCTACATACAATACACACAATACACACATCCATATATTGTAAGTACTTCTTTATCTTAATTGTTAACAAATACACTTAATTAAATCATCACTCAATGTCATTTTACATTCTCCGTTTAATAATATGCAAATACATCGTTTTTGTATCTTAATAACATTAAACGAGTTTGTTTTTTTCAGAAACTTTGTAGATTTAAGCGGAATCCGAGATACTAATGTGTTGTTGTTTTTTGTGGAGTTTTTCTGTTTTTTTTTGCAATAATGGCGACGAAATGCATGGGCATTGTAAGTGAAATATGACAGACCGGATTCAGATTGGAGTTTTATGAGACTCTCTTTTCAGTAAGTCTCCAAAAAAATCAAAGATTGGTATATACGCCGAATTTACATGTTTACTCCTATGAGCCGATTTAACGACCATATAAAGAGATTTAAAATACAATAAAATGTTTATTCAGACATGTAATACTCTAGAATAATTTACAGCAGGCGGTAGCGTTCCGACATACACCATGCTGAGCTTTCTTTGTAATACAAGTAGGGATACCCCGTGGCACATTTGTTGTAAAATATCTATTTGGAGGAGACATAGAGATGCCTCGCATAATTATGGTAGAAAAATCAAAATCGTTTCAATCTGTTTACGACAATGAAATGGCATATTATGTTACGTCAAGTTGTGTATATCTGCGAAGCCACGTCTTCAATCACGAAGGAGGCCCTAAACAATATGTATCATTAGACTTTTTAATCTGTTCTTTAATGCTTAAAAATTGATAAATTAGCTATAAATGTACTTTTTGTTGGAAAATTATATATCAGTCTACCATCAGTTGGTAATTAGCTCTCAATCTACTATCAGTTGGTAATTAGCTCTCAATCTACTATCAGCTGGTAATTAGCTCTCAATCTACTATCAGTTGGTAATTAGCTCTCAATCTACTATCAGTTGGTCAATCTACTATCAGTTGGTAATTAGCTCTCACTCTACTATCAGCTGGTAATTAGCTCTCAATCTACTATTAGTTGGTAATTAGCTCTCAATCTACTATCAGTTGGTAATTAGCTCTCAATCTACTATCAGTCGGTAATTAGCTCTCAATCTACTATCAACTGGTAATTAGCTCTCAATCTACTTTCAGTTGGTAATTAGCTCTCAATCTACTATCATTTGGTAATTAGCTCTCAATCTACTATCAGTTGGTAATTAGCTCTCAATCTACTATCAGTTGGTAATTAGCTCTCAATCTACTATCAACTGGTTAATTAGCTCTCAATCTACTATCAGTTGGTAATTAGCTCTTAATCTACTATCAGTTGGTAATTAGCTCTCAATCTACTATCAGTTGGTAATAAGCTCTCAATCTACTATCAGTTAGTAATTAGCTCTTAATCTACTATCAGTTGGTAATTAGCTCTCAATCTACTATTTAGCTCTCAATCTACTATCAGTTGGTAATTAGCTCTCAATCTACTATCAGTTGGTAATTAGCTCTCAATCTACTATCAGTTGGTAATTAGCTCTCAATCTACTGTCCGTTGGTAAAGCAACCCTCCTTCCGTAATCGGTTTCCGATTGTCAGACAGGACCATTTTGTTTGCCTTTTTTTGCTGGATCCGACTTGTCTGTAGTAATATTCTTCATTAAAAGTTTCAGACGTCAGCGTGTAGCGAATTATGAGAATCATTCATGGGTAAATGATTGATTATTTTTCTTGCGTATCATTTATATTCTGCGCGTTCACTTTGCCAACTACTAGCGTTTTGCGTGTTTACACAATGACGTCAGGCAACTATCAGCGCGATTGTTTTTATCATCTCCCATTTGTAAGATCAGGCTTTCCATCACCCATGTAAAACGCGGATAACCATATCCGTTATGCAAGAAAATGACATTATGTCGGCTACCATATGTCAACATTTTGACAGCTATAGTTCATGACAATTCAAAACGTATTAAAAAAGATAACACTCAAAACCGTACTGTTATCGCAAAACATCATCATAAAACGTAAAGAGAAAGAAAACAACAATTTATACGGCTTATTACGTTATGAACTATTTCTTGTAAGGTCGGTGTACTATTGTTACTTAATGTATTTTTTATTTCGGAAGGCGTCGTTTAATGTTCATTTAGATGTTATCTGTGACACTCGGATAATACAACAATGTTGATGTGCGCGATTAACAGTGATGATACATGACAGTTGCGACATGGTACAAAAGTTCAAGAATTTCCTTCAACTGGTTCATAGTTGAGAAATTAAATGAACACACGGCACCCTTTATAAAGCATTTATTTGAGCACCTCGATTTTTTAGTCCAGTATCATTTTGACTTCAAAGCTGCTTGCATATAAATAAATAAATGGTCATATATTTGGCTTTAAAGGGACACACGGCAATCTTGAAGTGTTTGAAATGGGTGTCTCGATTTATATATCCAGTATAATGTTTACTTTTACCCTGGTCACATTTAAATAAATCAAATTTTAAATATTCTCTATTTCGTCTTATTATACTACAAGTTATAATATATTATTGGTGCACTATTATCAAAAATTAATAATATGCAAAAACAAATTGCTTAATAGTAATACTAGTCTTCTAGTTAATATCAATGACTGAAAAAAAGAAGTTTTAAATGCGGAAAAACTAGCGGGACGCCGTGAGTTTTTAAAAAATAAAGATTGCCGTGTGTCCCTTTAAATTTTGTCTACGTTATTCTACCATAGGTTTACATATATTATTGGGTGTAATATAATCAGGCATCAATAAGTAATATACAAAACAAATTTGTTTTGAACTTTTTAAATAATTATTAATAATAATGAAAATAAAAGCTATCGGGACGCTGCGAGTTTTAAAAAATCAAGATTGCCGACATGTCGTCAAGATGTGATAATATTGTCATATTTACCATCTAAACGATTCGTAAGCATTGCAACATAAGCCTATTATAAACGCTATACCATCAATATGTAGAGGACATTGTTGAGTATCCCAAACTTAAGTTAATATGAAATCTTGAAGACTGAAATGGCATTTAAAAATGTCATGTTATAAAAGATAAGCGTTTGATGTTCTATTTTGTCGCTCGCGTTCGTGAAGGTGGTTTAAAAAATGTCCCAATTAGCAATGCAGTAGACAGGCACCAGACATGGTCAAGTTGATGAATGTTGTCTTGCCGTGCCCTTAACGATTTATTCTTTGTTGCTTTGATTTTTGACAAGTCATTGAGTACTTGCTGTGTGAATTTCTAGGCCTTTGTTTTGTTTTCATTTACATATACATGATCATCTTTGTGTTTTACGAAGTAAATATCCACGGCGGTATCCCGTGCCCGATCCACGGCGGTATCCCTTGCCCGTTCCACGGCGGTATCCCGTGCCCGTTCCATGGTGGTATAACGTGCCCGTTCCACGGCGGTATCCCGCGCCCGTTCCACGGCGGTATGCCTTGTCCGTTCCACAGCGGTATCCCTTGCCTGTTCCACGGCGGTATCCCGTGCCCGTTCCACGGCGGTAACTGCGGTATCCCGTGCCCGTTCCACAGCGGTATCCCGTGCCCGTTCCACTGAGGTAACGGTGGTATCCCGTGCCCGTTCCACGGCGGTATCCCGTGCCCGTTCCACGGGGGTATCCCGTTTACGTTTGCGGTGTCACATACTTTGTTTCCTCCTATCCTTGTAATTGTTGTTTGTTGTGAATGCGTGTTTTTGATTGATTGCGTTCTGTGAATGACCTATATGTCCCGTTCAACTTTAGTACCTACTTGCATATTACTGCATGCATAAATATATGTAATTAATAAAATGTAAATTAAATTGAAATGATATTGTTTACGAATCATCAACGCCTTATTAAGGTAATAAGGCAGCCGGTGTCACGATATTCTTAAATTTATGTTGTTTACTATACATGTATATCTGAATGAACGACTCCTGTACACCAGAATCCCTGTTTAAGACACCAGTACATTGAAATGCCTGTTTAAACTCCAGTAAGCCGAACTCCCTATGAACGACTCGGGTACATTGGACCTCCTGTTAAAGACTCCAGCACACTGCACCTCCAATTAAAGACTCTGGCAGCCTGAATCTCTTTTAAAGAATCCAGTACACTGGACACCCTGCTAAAGACTCCGGCACCCTGGACCCCCTTTTAAAGATTGCAGTACACTGGAACCCCTAATAAAGACTCCTGTTAAAGGTTTACGCACGCCTACCAATAGACCGCTGCGCCCTTGGAATCGGCATGAATGTGGGCATATTTTCTAATGGAAGTGTTTTATTGATGTTGGAATGAGACGGAAAATCAATATAAGCCTCGTCAGCTAATCACTTATAACAACCTGAGTGCAAACAATGCGTTTTAAGCGGTCTACTCACATGCACACCGTGTCATCCCCGATCTTCTAGTCGGAGAGGTATGTGCTAAACTCGTTCTAGGATCAGACCCAAGATTCAAAACCTTCGATGTCATTTACATTTAGGCAACCCCTGTGCTAAATATGAACAACCGTCTTCAACTGATGGAGGGGAAATTTAGGTTACGAGGAAGCAATACAAATGCATACTGACCCCCATTATAATGACTATAAGTCCCCTGCGTTATGTAGTCCTGCTAATATAAGCTTTCCCATCGCTTAATGGAATTAAGACGAGACAACGTAATGATCACAACATAGTGTGTATGCATTAAATTCGCTATCCCGCCAGCAACAGGCAAGATTTACAACAAATGTACACCGTTTCTAAACCTACTAATGATAAGATACATATGTAACTTACATATGTTGCGAATCCGAACTCTATTCTTAATTAATTTTACGCATTTTCAATTACGGATATTTTAGGTACTCGTGAATAAATCAGGGTTTTACTCGACACATATGCACTACTAGTACTTTATGACCTTAATGCATGGATAGAGTTTGGAAGAACAGTTTTGTAGTGAAATCTGGCGTTTTAGTTTCTTTACATATAGTATAGCCAACTACTAAACAGGGTCCACGTGGTATATAATTTCTTTCAAGCTGCAAATCCCATTTCTAAACGTAACATTTCTGATAAGATTTGTATTCTTTTGTCGGAACCTAATAACATACTGTCGGCGTGACAAATGGTTTGTGTACCCCGATATTCATTATACAAAACACTTCGCACATTTGAATAAAGAATGTGACAAAGTAATAGTTTAAAGTAAATCCGTTCGTGTATCTGACAAAATAAAGCATTGTACGTTGGTAAAACTATTTGAAATCTATTATGTACAAAACGCAACACTCTGCCCAGACATCAATCATTGCATTGAATTGGATTTTATAGTCGCACCAACAGTTAAGGTCATATGGCGACTTTCCAGCTTCCACTGGTGGAGGAAGACCCCAGGTGCACCTACGGGCAATTTTCGTGCACGGGCGGGCACCTGGGTAGAACCACCGACGTTTCGCAAGCCAGCTGGATAGCTTCCTTGGCCCCTGAGGGATCGAACCTACAGCGGTGAGGGGCAAGTGATTGCAAGTCGGAGACTCAAACCATTCGGCCACGGACATCAATCATATAACGGCGAAAGGTTTGAAACTGCATTTGTGCCCATTGAAACCAACGCTAAAACGAGTTCTGCTTCTGGAAAATGCAGTAGTGTAATTTCCTTTAGCAAATTCAAATATTAGAAAAAATATTCCTAAACAAGTCAAGAGTCCAGCTGTTTTCATTGAAAGCTGCTCACAAAGTGATTTAATATATTCGAATGTTTGAAAAATTCCGTCAATAACCCATTAAAACCTTTACACTTTTATAAATAAACAACAGAACAGAATACAATAGGGGCTATTTTCTCTTTCATTCGAAGTAAATACACAGTTTTCGGTTATATACCTAAATATATCAGTGACTTCCTTAAAGTAACAATCCAACATGCACATTTTACAACAAATGAAAATCGTTTCTAAGCTTACTAACCATACGGTATATATGTAAGTTACAAATGTTGCAAATCTGAACTCTAAAACTATGATATAACCACCTCAATTGGTAAGGCTAAAAATCGCCCTATCTTGCTTCGAATTATGGGTTACCAACTCTAAATTCGTTTTACGCATACGCAATTGCAATTGTTTCAGGTACCCATTACTAAATGTAGACTTTAAATCTTTTGCATTATTTTATAACCTCAGCACCTGGACAGAGTTTGAAAGAATGGTTTCGTGTTGTAAAATTTACCTGTTGTTGTCGGGAGATTGACTTTAACGTTTCGGGTCTTTGGTCTATTGTCCCATTGAATGTAATTTATAGTCGATTTGGATAATATATCTGTTCATCGTTCAGTAGCGATGACGATTATGTTTATTTATGAAGCGTATGATAATCGACTTAAACTTTCATAACATATTTGAACTGAATTACGGTAAATTATTTGCGATATTGAGCGCCGCCCACACGTGAAGGATGTGATAATTGGAGATCACCAAACCCTCATTACCGAATATAATTACACTGGTACTTTGATGAATCCATACCTTGAACAAGTCACGTGACTTCGACTAAAACCAGTGGAATAGTTGATAGCAATAGAAGAGCTGAGGTCGGCTATATCTGTATCATCTACCTCTCTAGGCAGTGATGGCGGATTTAGTTTACCTCCCTAGAGAGTGAGGCCGAATTTCGTTTACCTCCCTAGAGTGTGATGCCGAATTTCTCTGTATCTTTCCCTTCTTTGTGGCTAATGCAGGATTGCTCTGTTACCATATATTCCCTGTATCGTTCCCGTCTTTGTGGCTAATGCAGGATTGCTCTGTTATCATCTATACTCTGTATCGTTCCCTTCTTTGTGGCTAATGCAGGATTGCTCTGTTATCATCTATTATCTGTATCGTTCCATTCTTTGTGGCTAATGCAGGATTGCTTTGTTATCATCTATTCTCTGTATCGTTCCATTCTTTGTGGCTAATGCAGGATTGCTCTGTTATCATATATACACTGTATCGTTCCTTTCTTTGTGGTTAATGCAGGATTGTTCTGTTATCATATATTCTCTGTATCGTTCCCTTCTTTGTGACTAATGCAGGATTGTTCTGTTATCATCTATTCTCTGTATCGTTCCCTTCTTTGTGGTTAATGCAGGATTGCTCTGTTATCATCTATTCTCTGTATCGTTCCCTTCTTTGTGGCTAATGCAGGATTGCTCTGTTATCATATATTCTCTGTATCGTTCCCTTCTTTGTGGCTAATGCAGGATTGTTCTGTTATCATCTATTCTCTGTATCGTTCCCTTCTTTGTGGCTAATGCAGGATTGCTCTGTTATCATCTATTCTCTGTATCGTTCCCTTCTTTGTGACTAATGCAGGATTGTTCTGTTATCATCTATTCTCTGTATCGTTCCCTTCTTTGTGGTTAATGCAGGATTGCTCTGTTATCATCTATTCTCTGTATCGTTCCATTCTTTGTGGCTAATGCAGGATTGCTCTGTTATCATCTATTCTCTGTATCGTTCCCTTCTTTGTGGCTAATGCAGGATTGCTCTGTTATCATCTATACTCTGTATCGTTTCCTTCTTTGTGGCTAATGCAGGATTGTTCTGTTATCATCTATTCTCTGTATCGTTCCCTTCTTTGTGGCTAATGCAGGATTGCTCTGTTATCATCTATTCTCTGTATCGTTCCCTTCTTTGTGGTTAATACAGGATAGTTCTGTTATCATCTATTCTCTGTATCGTTCCCTTCTTTGTGGTTAAAGCAGGATTGCTCTGTGATCATCTATTCTCTTTATCGTTCCCTTCTTTGTGGTTAATGCAGGATTGTTCTGTTATCATCTATGCTCTGTATCGTTCCCTTCTTTGTGGTTAATGCAGGATTGCTATGTTATAATCTATTCTCTGTAACATTCCCTTCTTTGTGATTAATGCAGGATTGTTCTGTTATCATCTATTCTCTGTATCGTTCCCTTCTTTGTGGCTAATGCAGGATTGCTCTGTTATCATCTATTCTTTGTATCGTTCCCTTCTTTGTGGCTAATGCAGGGTTGCTCTGTTATCATATATTCTCTGTATCGATCCCTTCTGTGTGACTAATGCAGGATTGCTCTGTTATCATATATTCTCTGTATCGTTCCCTTCTTTGTGGCTAATGCAGGATTGCTCTGTTATCATATATTCTCTGTATCGTTCCCTTCTTTGTGGCTAATGCAGGATTGCTCTGTTATCATATATTCTCTGTATCGTTCCCTTCTTTGTGGCTAATGCAGGATTGTTCTGTTATCATATATACTCTGTATCGTTCCCTTCTTTGTGGTTAATACAGGATTGTTTTGTTATCATCTATTCTCTGTATCGTTTCCTTCTTTGTGGTTAAAGCAGGATTGCTCTGTTATCATCTATTCTCTATATCGTTCCCTTCTTTGGGATTAATGCAGGATTGTTCTGTTATCATCTATGCTCTGTATCGTTCCCTTCTTTGTGGTTAATGCAGGATTGCTCTGTTATCATCTATTCTCTGTATCGTTCCCTTCTTTGTGGCTAATGCAGGATTGCTCTGTTATCATCTATACTTTGTATCGTTCCCTTCTTTGGGGTTAATGCAGGATTGCTATGTTATCATCTATTCTCTGTATCATTCCCCTCTTTGTGATTAATGCAGGATTGTTCTGTTATCATCTATTCTCTGTATCGTTCCCTTCTTTGTGGCTAGTGCAGGATTGCTCTGTTATCATCTATTCTCTGTATCGTTCCATTCTTTGTGGCTAATGCAGGATTGCTCTGTTATCATCTATACTCTGTATCGTTCCCTTTTTTGTGGCTAATGCAGGATTGCTCTGTTATCATATATTCTCTGTATCGTTCCCTTCTTTGTGGCTAATGTAGGATTGCTCTGTTATCATCTATTCTCTGTATCGTTCCCTTCTTTGTGGCTAATGCAGGATTGCTCTGTTATCATCTATACTCTGTATCGTTCCCTTCCTTGGTTGCTAATGCAGGATTGCTCTGGTATCATATATTCTCTGTATCGTTCCCTTCTTTGTGGCTAATGCAGGATTGCTCTGTTATCATCTATTCTCTGTATCGTTCCCTTCTTTGTGGCTAATGCAGGATTGCTATGTTATCATCTATTCTCTGTATCGTTCCCTTCTTTGTGGCTAATGCAGGATTGCTATGTTATCATCTATTCTCTGTATCGTTCCCTTCTTTGTGGCTAATGCAGGATTGCTCTGTTATCATCTATACTCTGTATCGTTCCCTTCTTTGTGGCTAATGCAGCATTGCTCTGTTATCATCTATTCTCTGTATCGTTCCCTTCTTTGTGGTTAATGCAGGATTGCTCTGTTATCATCTATTCTCTGTATCGTTCCCTTCTTTGTGGCTAATGCAGGATTGTTCTGTTATCATCTATTCTCTGTATCGTTCCCTTCTTTGTGGTTAATGCAGGATTGCTCTGTTATCATCTATACTCTGTATCGTTCCCTTCTTTGTGGTTAATGCATGATTGTTCTGTTATCATCTATCTCGTCTGAGAGGGATGCCATAATCTCCTCTTCTCTGGGTTGATGCCGGAATCTTCTTCTCTCTGGATTTAATGCGGAATCTATATATATCTGAGAGTGATACATGCTCTCTCTGTATGGTCTACCTCTCTGTGAGTGATGCCTGAATCTACCTCACTCTGTGAAAAATGCCAGAGTCTCCCTCTCCCTCTCCCTGGGTTGATGCTGGAATCAACTTATCTCTGGATTTAATGCTGGAATCTACAACTCTCTCATGCTGGATCTCTCTGTATCGTTTACCTCTCTCTGCGAGCGGCTCTTAATAACCATATAAACGTATTGATTAGCTGGTAAACAGATAGTACATGCGATACACGTATGCGTGTGCTTTTGTAAACAGCAACTGCCTTATGAACAATGAGAAATCAATATATAAATTCTCAAATAACCCGAGTGAAAATTATAGTTTACTGATTTATTCATGCTGATATCATCCCTGCATACTGCACATAATTGATTGTGTATCCTTTATTCGCATTTCAAGGACACTCTTAATATATCGACTATCTACAACATTTGTGAGAAGTGCAGTTTAAATGAAGATATTAGTTTTCATGCATTCTCATATTCACGTAGCACTGTTAAGGCTTTCCTGGAAAATATGTGAAACTAACGGGGTATTCGTCCTACCTCTGATATAAATGCCTTATACCAGATATGGAAGAGAGTCGATGTTAATAATGGAAAAGTTTAAAATCTATTAAAATAACATAAATCAAAAAGTATGTTTTGTAATGTACATAATAATTATTAGTTTAATAATATTTTATTGCAGATGTGATACAATACATCAATTCCAACATCACAATATTCATAGAAACATATGCAAATGGATTGAACTGCAAGTTATTACAACATTAGTTACAGTTCTCGCCATAATAATTATCTGTTTTGTGATTTATATATTTTTTAAATATCTAAACATGAAGTTACAATGTGGTGTAACTACAGATCATAAAGATCGTCTAAAATGAAGTGTCGTTTGCGATTGTTATCAGGTATGCCTCCTCGACAATATTTAGTTTGAATAGTAAAATCGGTTATGTTTGTGTCTTTTTCACAATGATGGCGGCGTCAAATCTCTTCATATTTCGACTAAGGATTTATTCAAATCGAGATTGTATAAATCCTTGTTTCATAACATTTTCGTCAAGGTATGATGGACACATTTATGGTATCCCTATGAGTGCGAACCGTGCACCTCTTGTCGCAGATTTGTTTTTGTATTGCTATAAAAGCGATTTGGCAAAATGTTCACCAGAAGCTCACGCAGATGTAATTGAAACCTTTAATGTCACCTCTCTGTAACTGGATAACATATTGACCACACTTCTTTTTCTACTATGGTTAATACTGTCTATCCTAATGAACGTCAACTTAACAAAGCTTATATATTTGATACTGTCGCTTCTTGTCTTGATGTACATATCTCTTTTGAAAATTGAAAAATAATTAGTAAAATATATGACAAAAGAGATGATTTCAAATTTGATGTTGTTAATTATCCCAACTTAGATGGGGATGTTCCCCGAGCGACTTCTTATGGGGTCTATGTTTCTAAACTTTTTCGTTTTTCTAGAGCTTGTAGTCTAGTGGAGGACTTTAATATTCGTAATCTGTGTATAACTAAGAAGCTACTCCATTATGGCTGCCGTTATCATAAACTTTGAAAAACCTTGGCAAAATGTTATTATCGAACCCTGATCTACTTTTAAAATATAAAAGTAATTTAAGAACTCTTCTGCGACAAGTACTATCACAACCTAACTTCTATGGTGATGTGAATTACAAACTTCGTAAGATCCTAGGCCAGGTCATAAGCAATGTCATACAATCTTGACCCATTTACAGTTCGTCATTATGCTTTCCTCTTTGATTGTGCAATTACCGTACCCTTATTGGTTTTTTCTCTTGTTGTTATGCTTCTGCCAAGTCAATGTATTTGCTTTGTTGCTTTCTAAGTTTTATTTTTTATTTTGTTATATTCATATATACATGATCATCTGTGTGTTATATCTATATTGCCTATTTATGCTGCCTTGTTTGTTAACGAATATAACCTGGTGGTGATATATTTATTGACACTGTTCCGTTTTAATGGTATGACAATAGGGAAATAGTGAGGTCTGGTGAACCCTAGAATCTGGCTTAACCTCCCCCATCCCCGCCAACACCCACCCACCACCCCACACACACCACCAGCAGCAGCGGCAGCAGCCGTTTTTGTCACTGTCCGTTTCAAAGCGGTAGCCCTATTGCCATCCCTTTTACATTTGTGATGTCATATACCTTGCCTTTTAATCATCTTTGTAATTATTGTTTGTTTCTATGCGTGCTGTTGGTTGACTGTGGTCCTTGGTGCTACATTTCCTGTTCGACTTCTATATCTACTTTATAACTATATTTATCACATAACTTATGACGTGGGAGTGGAATAACACCATTCTATATTTTCAATATACAACTAGTTATATAACTATGCCTAGTACGCGCTGTCAAATAAAATCGATAATAACTATGATCGATGAAATTTTGTGTGAAAATCAAACAAAGATGTTATTAAAAGAAAATCATGCTACAATTGTTAGTTATTTCTTACTGTCTCAGATTTAGCAGGAAAGCAAAGTGGATACTTTTTATTTTTGCTGAGTATATAATATAAAATAAAAACTGGACAGATGGAATGTACGTAAATACTAATTATCTTCATATCAATATAAATCATCAATAAATGACATAAAGGCACAATGCCATATAGGGTAAATTACAAATTGCTATTTTTTACAGTATGAAATATGTTAATCAGTTTATTTTAAACATCTCCATTAAAAGAATATAAATTGAATTTTAAGAAGCACGCATTGAATTGTGCACGTGATGCTATCAGGTTGTCGCCATAACATCAGATAGTGACGGTACACACGCGCTATTAAAAACCGCATAACCAAAAAGGCTACATATCACTTGACTTGATGGTGTTTATATTACAGCAATTACGTTTATTTTTAGTGCGCAATTAAAACACAGAATTTGCCCTTTTCTTGAAGATAACCAAGGTATTTTATTTAGATTTTCACTAGATATAATTAAAAAAAGTTGTGGTACCAAGTGTTATGTAATCAAGTTATATCTGCATAGACATTGAAAAATACTGAGGGGGAAAACAGTCTATACACGCCCCACACCCACCCCACCCACGTTATTTCAGACCTTCCCAGATTGAAAATGTTAGCATGGGAATCTCAAATCTAATGCTCTTCCATTTAAATGCCAGAAATATAAGGTAAAATCATACATACACGCTTGTTTCTCTATGAAACTCAAATTCATCGGTAACGACGTCATCCAATGACGTTTCTTGTTACAACGTTATGTGATGTCAAGTACGTTTCAGACGGTAAATCGGGAGTTTTACGGTCGCAAATTTTAGACGTTAGCCAATGGAGAAACGTGTTACATAAATAGTGCATTTATTATGACCATTTATTATGACGCGAACATCATCGAAATTGATAACGTCATGCTTCATTGGCCAATAGAACTTCGGGTGCAGTGAATTTGTCAATACAATTGCAACGATGCTTCGTGCGGAGTTCTTTCAAGGTCGAATCATTTACCGACGTTTATGCGACGTTGACACCATACGTGGGGCAGATAAGAGTAAGAATGGCGCCGTGAGGCTCACGTAGAATATAAAAAATCGCGCGGGTAAATAACAATTGCTTCGTGATAAAGTTAACGCATTAATTTTCAGTGGTGTAGGTTCGTCCGTCTTGAATCGCCTTAAAAATAGTAAATTGTAATGTATTGTCCCATGTAAAAACTCGTCTTGCTTGCGTTCGGCAGTTTCAAGTATCTGTTTTTGCCATTGACTCCCGTTATTATTTGTATTTGTATGCGAAATCGTATTACATAAACAAACAAATGTGTGTTAAACCCCAATTACGGATAATATATTAGACAGCTTCATATTTCCATTAAACAGACAATCCCGCTATTATAATGTGATATGTCATTCTTATATGTCGCGATCAAAACAGATTGTATTTGAAGTATTAAAGAGGCAATCATATTATCATTAATAAAGACATTTAATATATACAATGGACTTTTCGGCGCCACCGGGTCATCTATGTTCTTGGGCAAATCACTTTCCCTTAGCCTTGTACGTCAGATGGGGACGGAAACCGGGCGTTTCTGTGTATCAGAGGCTATCCTCCGAGCTCGGAGATATCATATGTATCTTTCCTGTCTCTCTGGAGTAGCTGTGTTAATGAGCTATTAAACAGCATTCAGTTTAATATTTGGTCATAGTATATTCTCATGTTTTTATACTTACAATGTGTGTATAGACATATGTATGTAAATAACACATCTTACATCGGTGCCTGTTTAATATTGCAGTTTCAAACGAGTTTAATGCGAGGTTCTGCTGATATTCATAAAGTCTATATCAAATAGGCACGAATGTGAGATTCTAATTATCACATGACTCCAAAAATATTACATAACGCAGATGTATTAATGTAAGTGCCTCTATATTCCCCGTACCAGCCGAGCATTCAGAACTGTCTCCTCGATTTCGGAAACCCTTTAATAACCCGCGAACACCTACTTTTGAAGGTGTGTTTTAATACGATATCGGATGATTTCGACAATGAGAAAAATTGACTCTTGTGTTACGGAGTTATTGTCCTTGATACATGGACGTAGAAAAGTTTCAATTATTTGGTTGGGGTGGGCGCAAACTTTTTGAAAAAGATATTTGACAATCAAAAAAAGTATGTTTCAATAATTTGGGGGGCCAAACTTTTTTACAAACTTTTTGACAAGCTTAAACAAAAAAAACGTTATCCACGCTCAATAAGCTCAATTACACTAAAACATACGGCAACATTTTACAGGGAAAAAAGTAATTTTTGAGCGCCAATTATTTTTTTCTTCAAATTAATGCAGGGGTGCCAAAGTATACTCTGCTCCACCCCCACTCTGAACATTGGGGGACAGCCCCCCACCCCACTTGGAACAATGGGGGACCGCCCCCTCCCCCCAGCCCCCTCGGCTCCTACCCGGCTCCTATCCCTATGTGAAATTGTCATAATAAGGCGATTTCAAGTTGTCGATTGGCGGTCTTCCATATTTATTAGTCCCCTACCGGTGTGTCACCGGAGGGGACTTTAGGTTTGCCACCGCCCCCCTCCCCCCTCCCCCCCCCCCCTAAAACACACCCACCCGTTCGTCCGTCAGTACGTCAGTCCGTCCAACAAATATGGATCCTGCGATAATGAGAAAAGTATTGCACATATTTTTATGAAGCTTGATATGTTGGTAGAGGGCAAAGAAGGGATTACACGTTATTTTATTTTGTTAATTTGACAAAATAATATGGTTGCTTGGCGACGGAAATAGTAAAAATACACCAAATTATGGATCCTAAGTTGCTAAAAATAGAAAAATGGTTTCCGCTCAATAACTTTAGTTAAGAATGGCGTATTGGCCGGAAACTTGGTGTGTAGGTAGCTTACATGAAAAGCAAGTTTGGTACTGCATTTGGGGCCACTGGGGTCAAAGTCAAGGTAACTGTCACTGAAAATAGAAACATGGTTTCCGCTCAATAAATTTAGTTAAGACTGAAATATTGAAATGAAACTTTATGGGTAGGTAGCTTATATGAAAAGAAAGCTTGGGATTGCATTTGGGGTCATTGGGTTCAAGGTCAAGTTCACTGTTACTAGAAATAGAACACCTGTTTCTGCTCATTAACTTTACTTAGGAATGAGATATTGGCCTGAAACTTGGTGTGTAGGTGGCTTATATGAAAAGCAAGGTTTGGATTGTTTTTTTGGTCGTGGTTATGGTCAAGGTCACTGTTACTAAAAATACCCTGTAGGAGACGTGTATTGCTCTGCAATACTTGAGCATCTTATTAAACTAGTGTTTTGTGATATTAATGTCATAGCCCTATTGCATTCCCACATGGCACGTTATGTGATAATATATCTAAAGTGTTTGTTTGTAGTTTTTATCTATATTTGTTGATTTAATGGTAAATAACGGTAAGTATATAAAAATGAAAAAGCGTATGTGATTGGCTCTTTTGGGGATATTGCGAGTCACAGATGACACGGATACGGCAAAAGGTCCAACACAAATCCCATTAGTTATGTCAATCAAATGAAATGGTTAGCGAGGTTTCCAACTGTCTGTAACAAAAGCGCGTATATATAATTACAGGCGTTCGAAATATATGATATGTTATATGCAAACAATTGGTTTGGATGTTTAGAATTAATAACTAGTTTTTACATAATGACAATGCGTAACTGGATGACAGTTAGAGCGATCGACTTAATCTATTTGCACAAAACTTCAATTAATAACTGCCACAAACCATAGTTTAATACAAGATGGAGTACTTGCGATAACTATATATTATTTTTAATGCCGATGTAATTATATCACTAAATGATCTGCTACCTAGATGTTTACAAGTTACAACAGCATGACCATTAACACGTACAGCTCAAAAACCATACAACAAATGCTGGTACCAAAATTATTCGAGATCTTACTAAATATTAAACTCAAATGAAAATGGTATAGCATCAGTAAAAAATCCGGTGTGGTCACACATTTTATCACTCTTATTAACATTTTGCTAAATCAGCGTTCTCTAGATATTAAGAATCTTTTACTACCCAGGATTTAATGGCTTCAACCGTGGACACCATTGCCATGATTTGAAAGGTATGGATGGGTATGGATGTATCGGAGTTATTGCCTTGGTTATGTCAAAATAAGTTCACTATAGATTGTTTACAGATAAACTTAGTAAAAGACTTCTGATTTATTCAGGTTTGTTTAAATACGAGATTAGACGAGTGAGAAAGATAGATGTTGGACAAGTTCGACAATGATCCAAATTGACGAATGTGTTAATGAGTTATTTGCCTTTATGAAGCCATAATAAGGTTATTCAAGCTTTTTTTAGGCGGTAACTTTTAATAACAAATCTTCCGCTGTTCAACAAATTCGATTTAAACGTTTCTAAATAAAATCATAGATATGTGATAATGTAAAAAGCATGGAAGGTAAACTTTTTTTTTATTTTCACTAAATTTGATAACAGTTTGTTTCCATGAGAGCTTGAAAGTTGACGCTTGTCTTGCAAAGTTTTTGCCCTGATAACGTTAAGCGTTTCGTTTCCGGTCCATACTTTGCAAACCCGCATGTCATGTTGGTTGTTTTCTTTGTTTTTTGCTACAGCGGGCGACATATTTTGTTCCTTGCGAACCATATTTTAGAATTAAATAAATGACCTACACAGTAAAATGACAACAATCTTCAAACGATCCATTATACGTATCAGCCCATGAGAAACAATATACCCGTAGGGACATAAAGCTGTACACAGCGTTTTAAGTAAAAAATATTTGTTGCTTAAATGAATTCATGATGTATAATTATTGCAATTGTAAAATGAGAGAAATGTAAGAAATGTTTAATAAACAACTCGAGATGTTAATGAAGATATATG
This sequence comes from Cyrtodaria siliqua, assembly GCA_037043455.1. Classification (NCBI taxonomy): domain Eukaryota; kingdom Metazoa; phylum Mollusca; class Bivalvia; order Adapedonta; family Hiatellidae; genus Cyrtodaria; species Cyrtodaria siliqua. The sequence continues at coordinate 231,085 of JAWPHD010001356.1, forward strand.
GTAACATTTAATTTACATAAAATGACTGACGGCAATTTATCATTTTCAAGACTACCATCATTCACTGTGTCATGGTACACGAGTCTATTTCATTTACATTTGTCACAACAAGCAGTATTGATATCATTGCTAAATACCATATGATCTGATGTAAATAACAGGTGAAATGCTGGTTTAAGGGTACGTTAATAATTTGATACGTTTTAGAAATATCGGGTGGTATCAGGTTATCACAAAATTCTCTCTTATTATTTTTTTTACCTCAATTAACACTTAGACGAAGCGAAACATATATGTCCATTTAGAGGGATATAATGCCTCAGAATGAACATTAAGTAAAGGCAGACACATGCACATGGAATGAGGTCCTATCAGTCTGTGGGACTTCATTCCCGTGCATTTTGTAATCAGTTTCGTCGTGTTCCATATGACCTTTATCTGATAAATGTTTTGTTGATGCATGATAGACTTTCGCATTTTTATATTTATTGCATAATAAAACCAACGAAACAGATTTCCTCACTTATGTAGTCAAGTTTTGAGTATTGCAGTACATAATTATGCATATAAGCTTGTATATTTACGAAAGGAAACATACAATTAGCCAAATGCTTATTACATGTAATGAAGGTCGTTCTTCTGCATATTTTAGATATATATTTGTTTCTTTCAGTGGCCCATTCAGAGACATATGGATACGGATTTCGGCCGTACGAATATTCCCCACCACCGGCAGAGGGCGTCGATAACAGTACAATGTGTAGTGCGCATGCACAGGAAGTCAAGTTAGGAATGTACAGTCTGCGTTCATTTCTGCTTGTTAAAGTTATCGCCCTTATCATGGTAACCGCCGATTTCTGTGGAACTAAACTATCTCCTTTTATGGTACGCATTTATTCATTATATACTTCCTAATAATCTTTAAGTTTTAAGATAATAATTGAAAAAAGACTGTTTCCGGTCTGTAAAACGACGTCAGTAAATATATCCCATCAGGGGTATGTGAGACAGCCAGAAATACATCAGGGCCAGCTAATGCATTAAACAAATGACAAGGTTGACCCTCATTTTTGTCAACAACTAAAGGCCATTTTGTAAATACTTGGTGTCCAAATTACCAAAGTTCATACAAAATTATGCTTCATAGAAACTAGTGTAAAATGTTCATTTTACCATTCGTGTTGTAGAAAAAACATTCAATACATGTCAGCTCTAAGTCGTTTACCACCCATAATGTGTAATAACAAGTTTATTATATCTTTATTATATCTTATGTAACTTGATTTTCGTCCGTCGGATGGGGACGTAAACCGGGCGATCCCGTGTATCGGTCTATCCTCCGAGCACGTTAAAGAACCTAAAGGAATCTATTCGATAATAAGAGTAGGGCAGGTTCCCGGATTCTCTCTGGGGCGGCTCTAAATAACCTATACTGTGTTGATGAGCCGTTAAACAACATTCAATTCAATTCAATTCATGTAACTTGACTTAATACTTTTTGGTCAGTAAGTCATAACTTTAATTAGTCCAAACATGCTAGTATAATCACCACTGAAATATTATACTCAGTACATTTAAAAACGCATCATTTTTGATTTTCGATTATTTTTTGTTTGTTCAAATCAAGATTGTATTTATTTTATGTTAGTGCACAAGCCTCTTTGTCCCAAAGGTTAACATATGGCGATAAACAAGTACATAAGATTTGCTGTACTTCTTTCAGGTAAAACACGGTTAACTTTAACGTCTTTAACATCTCTAGAATTTCAAAAAATACCAATTGTTCCCTTTTCAAATGTACTGAGTGTATGTGTTTTGATAAATAAAATAACAATACAAATGAACTTTGTGTTACCCACATAGACCAACAGTGCACAAGCTAGCAACATAAATTTTTTAAAATATTTTATTCGCTAAAATATATTTTCAGCTAGAATGTTAATGTTTTACGCATTGTAGAAATATATTTGTAATACGGTCTGCGTATATGTTCTCTTTTAATTGTACTGACGTTATTTTTGTGTTTGTAGGTTACCAAGATATTCCATGCAGTCGTGACGTCAACTCTTCCATTAGCTGTGTTTAAATTTACCAAAGCATTGTCTGGATCACGTGACACGGGTACACTAGCCGCCATCTTTGTTAGCTGTTCAGTCTCGTTGAACGTTTTGGGGACGCACACATTAATTAATAGCTTCTTGTCTCCCCTTTTATTTTATTCACTTGTGATGTTTGTACAAATCGTTCTTTATAAACGCAGCTTAAATTATAATAACCCAAAAGAAACACGTGCAAATAGCAAAAGCACAGATTCTAAAAATGATATTCTCCCAACTCAGATGCGGGGACGTTATACTGGATTCGTGTCGTCAGCGAAAAAAACATTTGACACAATAATGAGCAACATTTCAAAGTTAGGCATCAATGCGAGTATAGTCTTGAAATGGAATACATCCGCAGCAAAGCGTTTTAGCATCAATTGTCGTAATACAATGCAAAATGGAACACCAATTGGTCATTCGAAGGCAAACGGAACTGTCCATGCACAATTTAATGACACAGCAAACGAAGGTTTTAAAACATCGAACGGTTTCAACGAAATAAACAACGGTTACGCAAATGAGCATTTGAAAACAACCAATGGTATCCAAGAAATTACAAATAAAAAAGAAAATGGACACTATAAACAAAGAGCATGCGATCATGAAACATTTAAACACACGCATAAACATTTGAAAACAAACAAAAGGTTGACAGATAGGACAGCAAAAGATCATGTTAAACCCCAAAACTGGCACACACTTTCATATTTGTATTCCGTTCTTAATAACGGAAGTCCTTGGAAAACCATCAATGCAAGTGAATATTTTTCAGGATTAACACTCGCCATGTGTGTCTACATTAGGCCAGATGTCATATTGATGCCGCTGCTTTTAGCTACGGTGCTCTACAGGTCATTCTTCGGCAATGTGCGCAATATTATACATAATTTACAGCTGTATGCATTGGGTTTTGTAACAGGTGTTTTCATTGGTGGATATGATGATGCCAGGATGTACGGCAGCTGGTTTCTCTCGCCTGTGCAATGGTTTAGGTTCAACGTTTGGAACAAATATGCGGGGGCGATATATGGAGCGTCGCCTGCATGTTTCTATATTGACAAACTTTTTGAGCATGAGCCTTTAATGTTCATCATAACTATCATAGTATCAGTTAGTTTAGTATTTACATGGGGTAAAAAATCAAAAGTGCTTTCTCCAGTCAGGTATTTATTGTCGAATGGTAGTAATTATTCTGTGTATGTTTGTGTGGTGCTTCTGTTTATTTATTCTTTAAATGAGCACAAGGAGGTTAGGTTTATGCATAGTGGTATTATAATGATGTACATATCGTTGGCCACTGCTATCATTCGCATATACAATTTTCTTTCGAGATTATTTTCAAATCAAAATAACGATCAGTATTTTATTTATTATGTTTACCTATTCATAACATTTTTTGTAACTAGTCATATTTATTCATTTATGCAAATACGAGACAAAGAACTTTCAAAATGGACTTTTGGCGGGAAAACACAATCCAGTGAAGTTAACATTGGTTTAGATTTCCTGCGACAACGAAATGACGTCACTGGAGTCTTTATGGACACGCCGTTACATATGACAGGGATATATTCCATTCTTCATAAAGATGTGCCTATGTTGTCTTTGAATAAATACGAATTCATGGAATATGACAAACATTCGCGTGTTAGCGAACAGTCGGGCTCTGTCAAAAGGGGTCACAAAAGCGTTTCAGTGTTTGGGCGAATTTCAGATTTTATATCGATCTACAATACGCCATATTTATTGAAATTGTTAATCAAAAAAACAGAATACAACTATCTAGTCTTAGAGGCAGATCGGAAGTTTATAGACATTGGATATCACGAAGTTTTTAGAGTCGGCAAAACAAAAATTCTCAAGCGTTCGTTTCTGAACGAAACCGAGGCTCGTTTAGCGGAAATAGGCCAAGGTATTCCGATTGGTACCAATGCAACTGTTCTGGAACACGAAGGCGCTTGGTTGAAGCATTATGGTCTCTATTTTAAAGCGGAGCAGAGATTGATTATATCAAACCGACTGGATCAAACAAGGCTCGGACCATTTCAGATTTTGCTGGACATGTACAAGAAGTTAGGGAACACTGATTATTATTCACAGGTGTTAAAGGCTTGCACTGAAGTCCACTCCCAAAAGCAGTGTTTGAAGCCATATACACATTTAAATCTGCATGGAAGTTATTATAGAAATGTGTTGTGAAGCATGCAAGTTTACGGTATCTGCTAAAGGGCACATCTCTCTATACAAGATTTTAGATTACATCAACAATGAGTGACTGGTTGTCCTATAAGATACATATAATATACCTAAGTGTCATATTAGCAGTCAAATATTACCTATTATTATATATCATAAAATATAAGGGTTTTTCATTGATCTGAAATCAGTCACGTGTGATTAAATTGTTTTGACCATTCTAATGGGAAATATGCACACGTTTTAGCGTGCAATAGTTCATCTGTTTGATTGACGCGCTTGTTTTATTACAGCAAAGATTCATGTGATCGTGAAATATTTCATTCTGTAACCGTGCAATAGTACAGTTAGCATGCAATAGTTCATCTATGTCACTGGTGCGCTTTTAAAAAAAATAATAAAGCATCATTTGACCACATAGGAAACATATGCTTTTTATATGACCTTACACTTGTTCAAATCACAATTCAATTGTATAAGTAAAAACATCCAAAAATATTTTATTTTATGATATTAAAAAACTAATTAATTCCTGAGAAGTCAATAAATTTGAACCAGTTATCCTCGGGAGTGACTACTCACCCTTCAAGGGTACTATAGCACTCAGTGTACAGCCACGTGCATTAGCACCCCTTTGGGGTCAGTAGTCACTCCCTCTGACAAATAGTTCTAAACATTAACTTCAAACGATTTTAAAAAATTGTATACTAATACACAGGTAGTTTTATATTTGGTGTTTCTTTTAAGGAAACTAATATTGCAAGGGCTTACTTAATTTTTACATTAAAATGTTGTCGTTTTATGAAACTATTCATGTGAATTTATCTAAATAAATCAAAATAAACAATTAAAAATTAAAGAAAAGTAAAGAGTTTCTCTTTTCTGTTGTGTTAAAGATACAAATGTATTTATTAATTATTTCAGAGTTTAATTCCATGAACACGTCAATTCTCGGCTTACATGTAGTTACATGAGTATGACTGGATGGATGTGTTGTTGTTGCTGTCGTCGTCGTTGTTGTTGTTGTTGTTGTTGTTGTTGTTGTTGTTGTTTGTTGTTGTTTCCCATTTAAAAATGCTATCCCGACAACAACAGCCACATTTTACAACATTTTACAACAGATGTTCGCCGTTTCTAAACCTACTGACGACGAGGTATATATATATATAATATATATATCATATTTTGAGAATCCAAGCTCTATAAACACATATAAACGGCTTTAACTAGCCAGGCCAAACTCCAAGGTTGGAGCGTCGAATTAAGTGTTACCAACTCTTTATTCATTTTACGCGTATTCAGACGTTTTAAGAACCCGTGAATAACCTCTACTTTTAATCAGTACATGTACATTATTATATGACCTGAACAACTGGATAGTGTTTTGATAGACGGTCTTGTAGTGTAAATTCCCGTTATTTGGCGGGTTAGTTTCTTTAAATATAGTTTCTTCGTGATTGATATTGCTTAAGATATACACACAACCGTATTACATCGTTTTCTGTTTTAAGTGACATTTTGATTTAAAGGGTAACTCCAATCAAAATAATATATAGGAAAGGTTATATGTCATTTTGTGTGTACATGCATGATAGATAACTTTATTCATCCAAAAGACAACACATGTCTATGAGTTACAAAACAATTTAAATTTAAATATGGCAAGCAAGCGATTGTATACACATAATTTAAATATTTTCACAAACCAGTATAATTAGTATTATCAATTAATAAATAATACACTACTTTTACATATCATACACGCGAGTATATAGACAATGTGTTCCCTTTCCCAAATACTGATGCATTCAAGCGATCAGTAAACAGCTTGTCCCTCACTCCCTCGCTCACTACCATCCTTACTCACTCACTCACTCACTCACTCATTCACTCACTCACTCACGATTTTTGAAAAATAATAATTCGGTGTGATTCTTAACTATTAGTTGCACACATCTCATTTCTTAATCTGAAAGACTTATAAATATATTGTCCTAAACATCGATGTACCTTCGTACTGTTTGACGTCATGATATCTATTAACTTCAACATGTTTGGGTGTTTCCAAAAATATTTCTTTAAATATTGTTTTCTAAGACTATAGTAAAGAGGGCATTTAAACAATAAATGGAATTCATCTTCAAGAATATTGCAAAGTTTGCACTTTCTTTCTTACAAAGGCATTTTTCTTTTTTTTTTGTACCTCCCTGCTTCTATCTCCAGTCTATGGGAAGAGAGTCTTAATTTCGACAGTGCAACTCTAAACTTTTGTATTGTAATTGTACTTAAGTAGAACTGAAAACCAAACTTTGCAAATAAAATACAAAATCTTGCTTTAGGAGACTCTGATAATCTTGAATTTCAGTTTTGAATAAATTGATCGGGCAGTCTTTGTTTAAAAAGTGATAAAAATGCATTTACATTTCCAACACCTTGATTTACCCAGACTTCAAAAAATCATAAGTTTGATAATAACGTTCGAACAAGAGATGCCCAGTTTTTTTGCATTAATTAGGGTGTGTCTCAATGTCTCTTAAAACTGGTTGTACGCACATTTAATATACTTTGTATTTTGGCTATATATTATTTTAAACCAAAATTTCATAACACGAAACAATCTATTGTTCTGAAGAGGAAAACGCCCCAATTCACCATAAATTAAATCTGTCTGAGTACTCTGTTTAGAATTAAGTAATCTCTTGCAAAACTGTATATGAACTTTCTCTGTATTGTCTGATTTACAAAATCCCCATACTTCACAGCCATAATTCAGAATAGGGGAGACCAACTTATCAAACAAATCCAAATAATGTTTTACTGATATATCTTTAAACTTATATAGATATTTATTAAGTTTGAAAATAGCTTTCTGTGCTTGACCGGACAATGTTTGCTGTGCATCTGCAAATGAACCTCCAGTAGTAAAAGATATTCCTAAATAGACAAAACGACTAACAATCTCAAGCACCTCGTCATTATAGTAAAAAATCAAATTTCGGGGCAAAATACCGCCTTTTCGAAATACCAGTACTTTTGTTTTCGCTACATTTACCTTTAGTTTCCATCTGATAGAATAATCATGAAGAATATTTAAACCAAAATGCCCTCTGAAGATTTAGCGAAAATAATTAGATCGTCAGCATACATTAACAAGCATATTCTGATCATTTCTTAATTCAACCCTTCTATGCCTTTTGAAACAATTCTTCCTCTAGATCATTTATATATATACAAAACAAAAAATACTATAGACATTCGCCTTGTCGCACTCCCATATGACAGGTAAATTCATCACTCATCTACCGGCATCGGTAGCTCAGTGGAAATGACCTTGGTAACCTTTATTGCTTAAGATATACACACAACCGTATTTCAACATTTTCTGTTTTTAAGTGATATTTTAATTTAAAGGGAAAACTTCCCTCTGAGGTTGTTGTTCCTATATAAGCAAATACACTCAGTACATTTAAAAACGCAATACTTGGTATTTTTTGAATTTTTAAAGAGGTTCAAGTTAAATGTGTTTTAAATGTAAGCAGTAGGGCAAATCCTATGCAACTGTTTATCGCCATATGTTAACCTTTGGGACAAAGAGACTTGTGTACTAACATAAAATACAATCTTGATTTCAACAAAACACCAGCGGACTAAAAATAATCTAAAATCAAAAATGTTGCGTTAAATGTACTGAGTTTATAACGTGTTAGTCCCATTTCGTATATACATCTACGTAAAATACAACATTAGTTTAGAGGGACACACGGCAATCTTGAAAAGTTTATCAACATTAAAAGTATCGTCTCAAATTATCAATCCAGTATCATTTTAACTTTAAACCTGCTTGCATATGTTTAAATACAAGTTTGAGTTTTCAACTTTTCTTCGTTATTCTATGACAGGTTTGAATATATTACTGGTGCAATGGAATCAACCAATAATATAATAATATGCAAAACAACTTGCTTTAAACTATTCTTATAATTAATGTTATTGATTGAACAACTGCAAGTTATATAGAAGAACTAACGGTACGCAGTGAGTTTTTCAAAAATCAAGTTTGCCGTGTGTCCCTTTAACACCGTGCAATAGGTTCAATAATAAGATGTTGTTATTCTCAAATAGTCACCAGAAAGGATTTTAAAGGGACACATGGCAATCTTGATTTTGTCAAAACTCGCGACGTCCCGTTCGTTTTTCTAAATAACAGGCATTATTTCAATCATTAATAATAATTATAAGAATAGTATAAACCAAATAGTTTTTGTATATTACTGACTTTTGATAATACTGCACCAATAATATATTTCAATATTTGGTAAAATAGCATAGAAAATTGAAAACACAAAATTTTATTTAATGAAATGCAAGCCGGTTTAAGGTCAAAATGTTCCTTGATAAATAAGTACAGACGCTAATATTGGTGCTTGATAAAAACATCAAGATTGCCGTGTGTCCCTTTAACTGAAAGTAAAAAGCAAGTGAACCATATAACTGCGTTTTATTTTTAAGTTTATATACATACTTGATAGATTAAAGATATAAACGATTTCCGTTATAGTGTGTCATTGTCATTTTTGTTGTGCATTTACGTTTATGCTTCTTCTTAATATGTAAAGAGCTTAATCAAGTTGCAATTTTACAACAAAACAACTATTACAGCCATTAATAAAGTCATGGAGTATATAAATCAATTGATAAAGTATATAACTATTAAAACCTGTTACGTATTGCGTATATATTACCAAAAACGTGGAAACCAACGATGCTTGCAATGATTTAAATAACGAATTGTTAATTTTCCCATCGATTTCGTGAGATAACGAAGTGTTAATTTTCCCACCGATGTCGCTAATATAAAAAAAAACACACACAAAAAAAGAAAACACCTCGAACTTTAGTGTACGATTGAAATATTTAAAAATCGCTAACGATCTTCATCCATATTATGTTTCCTATTTCGAGTTCATATGTATAACTAGTTGACTACATATATGTATCGTCTGTTCTTTGGCAGGGGCTATATTCAGTTCTTTTTTAGCACTAGTCAGGGTTAGGGGATGAGCAACTGTGATGGGACTTACTGGAAAATTGCCTAACCCTACCATGAAAACTGACTGTAATCTGTTTCAAAAAACGTGTGTGCGTGCGTGCGTGCGGTGCGTGCCTGCTTGCCTGCGTGCGTGTGTGTGTGGAAACTTCAGATAATATATACGAATATAAAAGACACAAATAGTATAGCTGAGTAAACGAGAACGAACTGCTAGCTAATAATTTAGAGATCAGTATAATATATACTACTGCAAAATTTGCTCAGGATCACTTTTTTGCTGTCTACATTTCTTGCTGAAATAAATAACATTATTTCTATTTTACATGAAATTATTTGGGGCAGTGTTTGGTCATGTGATCTCATGACTTGATTCAAATTGTGGAATTGTTGAAGTATCACTGAAATTAATATCGTTATTGTGAATTAATTTCTAATAAAATTATATGGAAGAATACAAATGATCCTTAGCAAATTTTGAGTAGTATATACATACTCTAGCTACGTAAAGAGATACCGATTTGTATGTAAGTACATATTATTAGTATAACACGACCTTATAGACTGTATAACACACGGTCGGTCAATTTATATAGATATGGCGTGTATACTCTGTATACACACTGATATAAACTTCATTCTAAGGAAAATGCGGATGTATCTCACTGCCAAACGTACTTTATAATACGAGCTCAATCGGCCAACAATCTCATTAAAATCAGACCCTTTATCACGCTACGATACTCTACGCTACTATTAAAGGATAGATCTGAAACATTACATTGGAGGTCACGTCAGATTGACCTTACAATAAGCCAATCAGATTCCAGCCTACAAAATTGCTCGGTATAGACTGCTTCACTGCGCATGTCGCATTTCAGTCGAACGCTGTGGGGCAGTCTACGCTCGGTATTGAAAGAGACAATGTTCGTCTCTTTTAGCTTATAAAACACACACAAAATTCGTTGACAAACATAACACATCAACCATTTTTGAATATTTGCTGAATAAAATCAAGAGTGTTAGATTGTTTGACGAAATTCAATAGCGGTACAAAAAAAGAGTACCACTGGGTAGGGTTGAACTCGTAACCCAAAATAAAAACACACTCGCGGGTAATACTACTACAACGTCGCAATCGCCTACATCGCTACCAACTGCGCTAGCGGGCCAAATGTTTTAGTAGTACCTTATAGAACATGTAATATTGTAAGAAACTACTCGGTAGAATAATGCTCCGAATGTTTTCAAAAAACGTGACTGAGCCTATGATTTTCTTCGTATTATTGCTATAAAACGTACCATTTAGTGCATTTCGTTAATTTATCGTGCAATCCACAGCATTAACACACGGCGACTATATACTTTTTCGGATATGTGTTTTATTTGGATTTTCGTTTGTTCAGTTCACTCGAACATCATCTGAAGACAAGTGAGCTTTCCGGACCGTAACTTCGAAACCATTACACTTACACGCACGAAACTTATGGATACATTGTCCGAGATGGGAGGAGGATCCCTAATGTTTTGGTAGATCAAAGGTCAAGGTCGCCATGACATGACGTTCATGACGTTATATGGAAATACGTATTCCGGATGGAAACCATTACATCTACACTCATGAAATTGTATAGGTACATTGCCCTAGGTGGGAGAAGGACCGCTATTGTTTTTGGGAGTCATTATGTCAAAGGTCAAGTATATGAACTACATATTTCGGGCAATAACGTCATAACACCTACACTCATGCAACTTTATTGGTGCATTGCCCTAGGTGAGAGAAGGATCCACATTGTTTTATGGGATATGTAGGTCAAAGGTCAAGGTCACCATGACAAAAACAGATTCTGGACGATAACTTCAAACCTATAACACCTACACTCATGGAACTTCATTGGCTCATTGTTCCAGGTGGGCGGAGGATCCCTGGTGTTTAAGGGGTCAGAAGGTCAAAAGTCAAAGGTTAAGGTTACGGACCCTATATGGAAATATGCATTCTGTATATGCATAAATTCAACCGTTACTGATCTTATCGTAATCATGCAGACATTTCGATATTTGTGATATTTTTAAATAAAAAACACATGAGACGTGAGCATATTCGTGTTAAATTTGTGTGCGCCATTAATTTCATGCAGTGTGCTATTTAGAGCTACAGTCGTAGTGCAGTATGTATAAGTGTCTGTCTGATAGCGTTGACAGAACATTCGTTTATGCAGGTATTCATATGAAGTCTAGTAGACGTTTATGGGATGGTCCGTTAAATACTTTATAAAGTTGGAGTAGATTTAGACACTTATTTGTTATATATAGGAATAAGTTGTTACATAAATTATATAAAGAAAAATGAAACGCATCTCAGGAACGTTCGCTGTATGTTATATGTATAATATGCTGCTGATGAAGAATGCTCATTAAAGGTCTTTATCATGACCCCGGCATTGTTTCAGGTGCCATCTCGCTCATATCACTAGAGCAGTGGCAGAAAACTATAACGTGGCTCCAGCATAAATGGAGTGTCTAAAATAAAATTTGCAGCAACTCTTCAGTTCAGGGTGAAAAGGTTCTAGGCCCGTTTTCCATATTTTATCTCGATGTACATGTCGGATGATTCTGGCATGTTCATTCCTGTTAGGCGCCATATAACCTTTCATGAATCCCAATTCAGTTCAATTCTTGATAGAATACGTGTTTGGCTCAAGCTGGTGAACAAACTTAGGATGTAAAACTTCGCACTCTCTTCACATTAAATACAGTACTGAAATGTCTCAAATGTTCAAAGCGGAACTTCAGCATTTACATATTTCGTGTTACAAAGTGTTCTCACAGTGATTAAAACGGCACATTTTTGTCCTTTCTCCATCTATACCTAGCTGCAACCCTTTTCTTACAAGCCATGTTCACAGTGTAGAAACGAACTGTATCACCTCCCGGATGTTGCGATGTGATTTTTAAATGGCGACCTAGAGTAAGTAAACATCCGTAAAGAAAAGATAAATTTTAAACAGTTTTTATCGATAAACAGTAATCAAATGATAATTGATAGCTAGCAGAGACATTCATTGTTTCATTACACTAGAATATATCATGTGACAGGATAACATTTTAGTAAAAAAAACATTATAAGCACTTACAACTTCGGGAATTGACACGGCCTCGTGCAGAAGAACTAGGCTATTCTCGAAAGAAATATATTATTTAGAATTATTCATACACGGGATTTGTGCTTCAGGGTATACATCATGCATACGCTATATATAGCATTGCCTATGTTTTGTCCTTTTCTCAGACATAAAGCAAAACTTCGTTCTTGTGTATTGTTCATACTGTATGACTTCTTGCCAGATATTAATAATCATTTGTATGACTTCTTGCGATGGTAATGTATGCCTTCTTGCGATTTAATATAATTGATTTCTGGTGTTAATTTGGTTACAATGTAATGTTCAGATATACTATAATACTTAAAAGTAGACATTCGGTCTCTTAAAGACGATTTCTGTAGTTTCCATTGCGTGTCTTTTGGTTAAAAACGTTTTTTGGAAATTCACATTTTTTTGGTATAACATTTTAAAGGATAGACTGAACCATATGATTGGAATGTTGAAAACAAATAACAGGAGGTTTTAGTTATTTTGTTGGGGTTGAAACACCCTTTCTTTGGTGATTTCGACATTTTTTGCCTAAACTTGTCATCAAAAGCCGTGTTTTCATTCCTTGAAGATGAATTGTGATCTCTTTTTTATTTTTAAAAACCTTTAGCAATGCAATATTTCCTAGTTTTTATTCCATAACTTGGTTTCTTAGATCGAAGTCTTACGAAAATAAATCAGATATTTCAATGATAGGACACAAACTATAGAAATCTTCTTTAACCGGGTGTAAGTCAATACAATTAATGCAGTATTTTCCGAATTCCTGAATGGCTGACTCATCTGCGATGATGTTCTAAAAATATCACCGATTGCTGTGTTGACTATACATGTAGTTACTTATACACAACGTGCTGTTAGTTTGTACATCAGAATTTCATTTGAACTTTTTCAATTAGTGCCTCGGTTATTATTATAAAGCCCGTATTCAGGCTTCGAAATTTACTTATTATACCCCCATCCCCCCCCCCCCCACCCCCCCTCCCCCAACCCCACGAACAACGGAGTTATAAGTGGGATATACTGGAATCGACTTGTCCGTCTGTCTATCTGTCCTTGACACATTCTTGTTCGCGCTATTTCTCAGCAACCACTGGCTGGAATTCAATGAAACTTCATGGGAAGCTTCACTACCAAGAGGAGATGCGTATATTGTCAGCATGTTCCGGCTCGATGATTTTTCACAGAGTTATGGCCCTTAAATTTGATTTTTTTATATATAGTATACTATGGAACAGTTATTGTCCGGGCTATTTCTCAGCAACCACTGGATGGAATTCAATGAAACATCATGGGAAGCTTCACTACCAAGAGGAGCTGCGCATGTTGTCAGCATGTTCCCGTTCGATGTTTTTCACAGAGTTATGGCCCTTTGATTTGGCTATATAGTATACTATAACACGATTTGTATTCCTTCGGCACAATTTTGAAATCTTTCGAGTATGATACTATTTGTTTTGTATTTAAATCATATTTTGAAATTTTAACTTTTACATTGCAGTCCTCGTGGTTTTCTGTACAATGGTTAATAGATTCACTAAAGTCTTTCGTCGAATGGTCACAGTAAATACATCTATATTCTTCCATTTTACCTGAAAAAGACGAAAACATTGACTAAATAAGTCATACACTTTTCTCAAAATCACAACAAAAAATTCGCAATAAGTCATACAATTGAATATCGGTAATCGCAATTGACATACACAATCAATGCAATAAGTCATACAGTCATTACACAAGACATCCCTCAGATTTTGGAACCGTCACACGGTAAAATATCAATATGAAAGCATTTCATACATCCGAAGTTTACCTCAATATGCTGGCTAACACGTTCTATATTATCAATGGTCTTAAACTTGCGTACGCTGGATGAAAATGGTTTTACACATGTCGGGGTGCCGATTTCATCAGAAAAGTCGGACGATGTTCAGTGATTTAACGTCACATGTGCCGATTTGACATTAATAAGCAGATGAGAACGTTAACGAAATCCATTAGGATAATAGCTAAAACAATTTTACTTACTGTCTTCAAGATATAATCCAAGTAACAAATACTTTTTTAACCACGTGTATTCGCTTTACTGAGCTCGCCATTGAAATCACATCGCAACATCCGGGAGGTGATACAGTTCGTTTCTACACTGTGATGTTGGGATTTCCCCGGAATATTACATGGAATTAAGTGTGCAGTATATAAATTATATAGCGGAAATTGCCGAGTTGCGTTTCTTTTTCCCTTTAGTTAGTCTCGGCCAGCTAAACCGTATCATGCATATGTCTTACTTGCAGATATGGTTCTGGATCCGTGTAGCATAGCGTAACGAAGAAATCAGAAGCGGGACGGATGACCGAGGCTACCCTTTAATTAGTATATGTAAAACTATAGGCAAAGTGGTAAAATATGTGGTATTAGTTATTATTTGTAACCTGTGGGTTCTTGTTTATGTATTTTGTCTGGCTTGTAGGTATTGTGGTTGACACGCGACTGAAATCCAGTAATATATTTATGTAAATACGCACAAATATCAAAGCTGTGATAAAATCTTCAAAGTCTTTGGTATTTTATTACAGACTAAATTAAGCTGTATTTGTTTCAAATAGTCAACATGTGTCTGTTGAAACAGGTCTAAGTGTTGCATCATCAGTGCATTTTATTATAAAATACCCTAAGGGAATTGTTAATGATTTGCAGTGGAGCAGTCTTTACTGTTAAGATGACGTGATTATTTCCCTTGAATATGTTGTTTGTAGGAATTAAAGATGTGATTCATGTACCTTTTTGAGATTTTGTTTGATCGATTTCTAATTAAACAGCTTCACGAAAAAAATAGTCTTAACATGTATTAAAGCTTTTATAGCATTGTTTAACCAGATGTTCTAACGCGAAACATCGCTAAATACATTTTAATATTATATCATAGCAATATGTTTTCAGAAAATTAGCTAAGTCAAATTTTAATTGTTGGTACTTTGCATGATAAAATGGCATGTAAAAATGTGCATAGATACAATTATATCAATCATACAAATTATATACAATGAAGGTGTGATATCACATGGTACCTGATTCAATTCATAAATCAAATTTACATTATTACTTATTATTATTGCAAATATCTTTGATTTTCATAAAATACATTATTTGATTTTTGGTGTTTTGTAATTTATTTTGCATCAGCTGTTGAATATTTCCATCAACACTATCTTCCCATATCTCTCCATCTGAATGGGGGTACCATTATTGTCCTGTTTACCATATTTGATTGTTCATGTCTTCTTCATTACTTGAAGGATTTGCACCAAAATAAACCAGATTGTTCCTTATATGGATCTAATTTCATGGGCAACATTTTGGATTACTGTGACATACTTTCGACGAAATAGGTATGTCACGTCTGGTCTCCGCTACGACATGCACATCTTGTTCTTTTCTTGAGGATTTTCACCAAACTCCACCAGAATATTCCTTATATGATCTATCATCATGTGAAAAATTTCGGATGTTGTGACCTACTTTGACACAATATAGGTCATGTCCGGTCTACTAAGTCATGCGTATCTTGCTTCTTGCAGGATATTCCAAACTTCACCACAATGTTCCTAACATGCATCTAATACCAACATTTCGAATCGCTGTGACCTACTTTTGACGAAATATGTCACGTTCGGTTTCAGCTACAGCTTCTTTCTCGCAACTTCAACACAATCCTTATATGCATCTTACATTATGCGCAACATTTTAGATTTCTGTGAATAAACGAAATATAGGTCACGTCTGGTCTGTTTCTGCTATGACATGCATCCCCAACTGTTAACGACATTTATTAAATTAAATATTAAGTACGCACGAAAGAATACCTCACGGGATTGATATTGGTGTTGATCAAATAAAAATTACAGACTTCTTTACCATAGGCTCAACATAGGCTCAACATGCAGGCCGTGGCCTTCAAGTTAATCTTTAATCAGGCACGTATCAACCTGTGCACAAGACGCAGCTGCGTACAAATAGTTTGGAAAAACAAAAATTTAAACGCAAAATTGTAACATACATAAAGGCGTAGGGGCCATCGCCGGATTTCAGAGAAACGTTGCAGGGATGATCAGTACCAAGCCTAGTGGTGCAAATCATCACCGTGTTCCGGTTAAAATATGTTTGGCGGAGTTATGGCCCTTTACAGGTTTTAATACACAAACTTTTTCCGGACTAGTGCTGCTGAACCCCTGGCCGAATTTCAACGATACTTAGCAAGAATGATCAGTATCAAGCCTAGTTTTGCATGTCATCTTTGTGATCCGGTTGAATGATTTTTGGCGGAGTTATGGCCCTTCAAAGGTTTTAATACACTAACTTTGTACAGACTAGTTCTCCTGATCCCCTGTCTGGATTCCACCGAAACTTGGCAGGAATGATCAGTACCAATCCTAGTTGCGCACGTCCTTGCCATGTTCCGGTTAAATGATTTTTGACAGAGCTATGGTCTCTTATACACAAACAATTTCCGGACTAGTTTTCCCGAACCTCTGGTTGGAGTTCAATGAAATTTGGCAAGAATGATCAGTACCAAGCCTCGTTGCGCATATCGTTGTCGTTTAAAATGTTTTAATACACAAACTTTGTCCGGACTAGATATCTCCAACCACCATTCAGCTTTCAACGAAACTTGGTTGCGTATATCATTATCTTGTTCCGGTTGAATGATTTATTTTTGGTGGAGTTTTGGCCCTTTAGGGGTTTTAATACATAAGCTTTGTCCCGACAATATATTGATCCTCTGCCTGGATTTCATGAAACTTGGCAGAGATGGCCTTTACCAAGCCTAGTTGCACATGTCTTCGTCGTGTTGCAGTGTAATGATTTTTGGCGGATTTATGGCCCTTTCTCCTGTAGTGGAGACATCTGTTTTTACTCAAAACAACCCCTAGTTCTAATTTAGTATGGTTATTTAGGGACTCGAGGCACAACAATTGTATAAATGGGTTTTGACCGCCTTCATAAAGGGGACCCTCTACAGGCTTTCAAAACCTATTTTATACAATTGTTGTGCCTCGAGTCCCTAAACTAGGGCCGCTTGTTTAAATTGTTAGATTTGGTCAAGTGTTTAAGTTTCTGTTTTGGTGTCTTTTTTGTGTTTGTTTAGCTCTGCTGGCCGCAGGACAGCAGAGCTTATGGGATGGCGAGTTGTCCGTCGTCCGTCCGTGCGTCCTTCAGTCGGCCGTTAACATTTTGCCTCGTTAACACGATAGGGCCTTCATGTTTCATCCGATCTTTTTCAAACTTCAACGATTTATTGACATCAATGATAGATCTGACGAGTTTGAAAACAAGCCATTTCTGACCCGTTACACTGGAGTTATGGCCCTTGATTTACTTAAAATACTATATTTTGCCTCGTTAGGGACTTCATTTTTCATCCGATCTTTTTCAAACTTTACCAGATTGTTGATATCAATGAAAGCTTGGATGAGTTTGAAAACCAGCCAGATTGGACAATTTACACCGGACCCTTGATTTTCTGAAATATGCTTCCATGTGGCCTCGTTAACACGATAGTTTCTTAATTTTTCATCCGGTCTTTGTCAGACTTTACAAGATTGTTGATATCAATGAAATCTCGGACGAGTTCGAAAACGAGCCGGATCGGACCATTTACACCGGAGGTATGGCCCTTGATTTTCTGAAATAAGCTATAATGTTCACTCGTCAACAGGATAGAGCCTTCGTTTTTAGCTCTACTGGCCAAGGGCCAGCAGAGCTTATGGGATGGTGGGTTGTCTGTCGTCCGTCGTCTGTCTGTCTGTCGTCTGTCGTCTGTCTGTCGTCCGTTAACTTTTCTTCAAACGACTTCTTCTCAGAAACCGCTTGGCTAATTTTGACCAAACTTCACATGGATGATCCTTAGATGAATGCTTTTTAGATTTGTTAAAATTAGGTCAGCACTACATCCAAGATGGCTGCCATTACCATATATAATCGAAACCTTAAAAAATCTTCTTCTCTAGAACCGCTGGACAGATTTCAACAGTTTTTCTTTTAAAATGATCGCCAAGGCCTAGACTATCAAGATTATTGAAATAAAGTCCCCGGGGTCAAAAATGGCCGTGCCCCGGGGGTCCAAAGTTTGTATATTGAGGTTTTGCATGTTTTTCATATTGACATATAGGAAAAAACTTTAAAAAATCTACTCCTCTGAAACCACAAGGCACAGAGCTCTCATGTATTACATGGAGCATCAGCTTATGGTCCTCTACTAAGTGTGTTCAAATGGTGACCCTGGGATCGATATTCGTCCCCGCCCCGGGGGTCACACTTTTACATAGACTTATATACGATTTTTTTTTTAAAAATCTTCTTCTCGGAAACTACAACAGCCAGAGGTTTGATATTTTGCATTTACTATAAGCTTATGGTCCTTTACCAAGTTTGTTCAAATGGTGACCCTCGGGTCACATTTGGCCCCGCCCCAAGGGTCACATGTTTTACATAGACATGTATAGGGAAAAACTTAAAAAATCTTCTTCTCTAAAACTGCAAGAGCCAGAGGTTTAATATTTTGCATTTGCTATTAGCTTGTGGTCCTCTACCAAGTTTGTTCAAATGGTGACCCAGGGGTCACATTTGGCCCCACCCCGGGGGTCACAGTTTTACATAGGCTTGTATAGGGAAAAACTGAAAAAAAAATTCTTCTCTGGAACCACATGGCACAGAGCTCTCATGTATTACATGTAGCTTATGGTCCTCTACTAAGTTTGTTCAAATGGTGACCCTGGGGTCAAATTTGTCCCCGCCCCGAGGGTCACAGTTTTACATAGACTTATATAGGATTTTTTAAAAAAAAATCTTCTTCTCGGAAACTACAAGAGCCAGAGGTTTGATATTTTACATTTATTATAAGCTTATGGTCCTTTACCAACTTTGTTCAAATGGTGACCCTGGGGTCACACACATTTGGCCCCGGCCCAAGGGTCACATGTTTTACATAGACATGTATAGGAAAAAAACTTAAAAAATCTTCTTCTCGGAAACTGCAAGAGCCAGAGGTTTAATATTTTGCTGTTGCTATAAGCTTATGGTCCTTTACCAATTTTGTTCAAATGGTGACCCTGGGGTCACATCTGGCCCCGCCCCGCGGGGGTCACTGTTGTACATAAATGCTTGTTTTAAATTATATTTTTTTTACTTTTTATTTTTTACTTTTTTTTTATTTATTTTTTTCATTTTTTTTTTATTTATTTATTTTTTATTTTTATTTTTACTTTTTTTTTTTTTACTTTTTTTTTTACTTTTTTTTTTTTTTTTATTAACTTGGAAAACCAGCCAGATCGGACCAGTAATGGCGTAGTTATGGCTATATTTTGCCTCTTTAAGACGATAGACACTTGCTTCATTGATGTCATAAGAGCCATATTAGCCAGTAGAGCGTCCACAGGCCCTCTTGGGCCTCTTGTTTTCAAACGTTACCAGATTGTTGATATCAATGAAAGCTCGGAGGAGTTTGAAAACCAAGGAGTTTGGATCAGTAACACCGGAGTTATAGCCCTTGATTTAGTTAAAACTGGTGTAGTTTGCCTTGTTAACACGATAGGGCCTTCGTTTTTCATCCGATCTTTACCAAATTCTACCAGATTGGTGATATTAATGAAGGCTTGAATGAGTTTGAAAACCAGCCATATCGACCGGTAACACCAGAGTTATGGCCCTTTACCTGATTGTTACTATCAATGAAAACTTGGAAATTTTGAAAACCAACCAAATCAGATTAGTAACACCGGAGTTAATGCCCTTGATTCATTGCAAAGATGCTGCATTTTGCCTCGTGAAGACGACAGGACCTTCATTTAGCCGGATTTCAGTGAAACTTTGCGGTGATGATCAGTACCAAGCCTAGTTGTACTTATCGTCACTGTGTTCCGGTTGAATGATTTGGCGGAGTTATGTCTTTTTAAAGGTTTTAATACTCAAACTTTGTCTGGACTAGTTCTCCTGTACCCATGGTCGGATTTCAACGAACCTATTTAGGGATGATCATTACCAGGTGTCGAAAGATGACCCTAGTGGTTGGGACTAATTCCGAAAAGAATAAATGTCGGTGACTGCATTTACATAAAGTTAATGCAACTTTTAAATATGTTAAATATATATACAATTATCAAGAAAAACAAGCGAATACACAGATGAAATATGAAAAAGACTGTTATCATGAACGTATAAGACGTTCGTAGTATTATCACAAATACTGAATATGTCGACTGTCATATATATGACACGAAAGTGTTGTTGAAGTTACAACAATGTTGATGATCAGAAACGACAAAGAATGATGATCTAACGCGATGTATTTGATGCGCGATAGCTTACGAACATGACGCGCGACTCCAATGATCGGTGATTGTTACCAAAAGCCTTCTATAAGGGTTGATGACGCGATGAACAGCCTCCAACGAGGTTGTGTGTTGAAGTTCCTCCACTGAGGTCTGATGACGGGTCCACCAAGTGTCCCGGGGGTTGTTGCTCCTATGAGAACCTGACCACGTTGTCCAGATACGGGGACCGTCTCCACCCGCGCATTACGTTATGCGATGAATCACCTAGAGGGCCTACACACTCCGGGAGGTTTAGGCTGTAATGATACATACTTTTAGACGTAGTTTCATTAACACAACAATCTTATACAATCATCGTTACACAAACAAATCATTATCTAGTAAATATATGTGAGTCACTCTCTAATTATGATGTGTAGCAATGTATACGTTTTCTACAATGTCATTTATACGCATCGGCATATATACAGGTATATCATCTCACCGTTAACCACCGTTAACCTATGCACCTAATATACAACGTTACCAGTTTAATCTTGTATTACAATTAATTATCGACTACAATAAGTATATCTAATAAAGTTAACTTCAGAATCATATGCTAGTTGTATCAAGTTAATGTTTGAGAAACATATAAAGGTTGACCAGATGAAGTTACATCACGAAACAACATGGCGATGCCCATTGAATACACATGTACAATAACATTTCATAAAAACGATATACTGACCACATATTGCCTGTGAATATCACCCTTTCGGTTTAATTCCACTAAATCAGCCAGATGTGCTTGCCTGGTGCAGTCGAAAGTACTTTAAAACCTTTTTTTAGTGCAATTTCCTGTTAATTTTTGGCTGTAACTGTATTCTGAACATGTTGTTGATATTTGAAAAGGGAGCTCATCATGTTTTTGACAGTTTTTGATATAAATTTCAGAAGTGAAAGTAGACAGGGTACGAAATTGCAAGGGGTAAAAATAGCTTTGACCTTTGACCCGGTGTTAGTATACAACTGAAGAAATGTTTCTTAGAAGGTATTAAACCCCCTATTTCCTTGTTGATGTTTAATAGCAGACATGTTTATTTGCATGATAAAGTAAGTTTCCCAGAATTCTAACCAGGTTTGAGTTTTTAACAGGTTGTCAACATTCTGACTTTACTATGGAAGGGCAATGGAGACTCATTTACGCTATTATAACCTTTCCAAACGACTGCTCCAATCAAACAACTTTCAATATTCCCGGTCACGACTGGAAAACAATGCACTTTATAACCCAACGTTCCGCCCAGACCATCATTTCCCACGTTCATTTCGTGGCCCACGTGGCAACAGACGCAATTTTCATATCTACACGAAAGGACCCTTACACAATTTTTCCCTTTAGAGAGATAGATTGTAAAATACCTATAATTTTAAACTTATTGAACGGCCCTGCCTAACTCCGTCCAACAACGCTTTAAAATGCTCGCTTCCCATTGGTACATAAATCTATCATGCAAATGGTGAATATGTTTCGACTGAACATTGATTCGCATGTGACTGACAGATGTCGTCAAATGCTTACAAGAGCTATGTACGACCAATACGCTCTACCCAAGATCATTTTGTGACACCAGGTCTAGTGGTGCATATCATCGCCGTGTTCTCGCGGAATGATTTTTGGTGGAGTTATGACCCTTTAAAAGTTCGAATACACACATTTTGTTTGAACTAGTTCTCCCGAACCCTTGGCCGGATTTCAGCTAAACTTTGGTACCAAGCCTAGTGTGCATATCATCTCCGTGTTGCGGTTGAAAGATCTTTGACGGAGTTTTTGCCCTTTAAAGATTTTAATACACAAACATTTTCCGGACTAGTTCTCCTGAACCCTGGCCAGATTCAATATGAGACTTGGCAAGGAAGATCAGAATCAAGCCTAGTTTTGCATATCATTGCCAGGTTCCGGTCGAATGATTTTTGGCGGAGTTATGACCCTTTAAATGTTTTAATACACAAACATTGTTCAGAATAGTCTCTTCTGAATTCCTGGCCGCATTTCACCGAATTTTGGCGGGGATGATGAGTACCAAGCCTTTTGGGAATGTCTTCACCTTGTTTCGGTTGAATGATAGTTTGACAGAGTTATCCATGGCCCTTTTAAGGTTTTAATACACAAACTTTCTACATACTATTTTTGGTGAACCTCTGGCCGGATTTCAACAAAACTTGGCAGGGATGATGAGTACCAATAGAAATATAAAAATCGAACAGGAAAAGCAGCATTTAAGGACGACAGTCAACCACAAACACACACAGAAACAAAGAACAAATTTAAAGATGAATAAAAGGCTAAATAAGACATCACAAACACAAAAGGGTTGACAAAAGGTCTACCGCCTTGGAACGGTCAGTAGCAAAAAAAAACGCTGTGGGGGTGGGGGGGATGGGGGTTCTAGGGTTCGCAAAACCTCACACTTACCCTACTGTTATCCCAATTAAATAAAGTGTAAATAAAGTCATACCCGCCATGAACTATTCTCTAACCAAGCCTAGTTGCGCATACAATAGTTGTGTTCTAGTAAAACCGAAGAAATGCTGATTAAAGAAATTGATATTTTGAAAAAACAAAACGGTGTAGATGGAGACATCCTTGGACAAAAACAAAAACAATTACTTGAATTAAGACAAGAAAAAATGAAGGAGTCAAAATAAGATCCAGAACACAATGGATTGACCATACTTCTATGATATACTTCTGCACCTTAGAAAATGTAAGTCAATGACAAAACTTCAGTCTAGTCAAGGTATCACTTCATAATCACAATAATTAAAGAAACAAAAACATACTATGAGAATCTATACATCTTCCATGATGTGGGAAATGTTGATCTAAACCAACTGTTTATCACCAATAATATAAACAACTTAACAGATGAACAACAACTTTCTATTGATGGCAAAAGTACATATCTAGAAGCCGGCAAATCATTAAGGTCATTCCAGAACAATAAATCTCCAGGCTCTGACGGATATACAGCAGATTTCTTATTTGGAAGGATTTGGGTCACTTTATAGTCAGATCTCTAAATTATGGTTATCATAGAAGAACTGTCAATCACCCAAAAGGAATGTGTAATTACATGTATCCCAAAAGGTGATAAAGATAAAATAGTACTGAAAAACTGGAGACCCAAATATCTACTGAATACTACATATAACATAGGTTCAGCTTGTATAGCAAACAGAATAAAACCATGTTTACCATTAATTATTGATCCATATTAGATAGGTTTTATTTTATGACGTTATATGGGTGAAACCACAAACACTATCTGTGACATTTTTCATTTTGCAGACACACACAAGTGTAAGTCTATTAATTATGATAGATTTTGAAAAGCATTTGACTCCTCTCATGGTCTTTTAATAAAGTAGTTCTTACTTTTTTAATTCTGGCAAATACATTAAAAGACTGGTAAGAACGTTTGATAATAATATTAAATCATGTGTTGTAGTAAATGGCCATTCATCACCTATCATTGGCGTAGCTCTGCATAGGCCCTGTAGGCCGAGCCTACGCCTAATTTTCAGAAATAGAAAAATTCAAAATTCAAAAAATGCAATAACAATCGGGGGTGGGGAGGGGTTGGGTGGGGTGGGGGCTGTATAGGCGGCGTAGTAACCAGAAAATATTATTTTCATATATATTTGTTTAGTTATTTTTGCCCTTCTTAAAGTCTAAAATATACATCAGCACGCACCTAATGCATTCTAACATAACAAAACATTGGGGTGTGTGGGGGGTTGGGGCATGTCCCCGAACCCCCCTAGCATAATAACTTTAACTGCGGGCCTATGCTGTCAAAAAGGCCAAGCTACGCCCCTGCCTATTTTAATATACATAGAGGTTGCAAACAAGGGGGCCCTTTATCTCCTCACGTATTTGTAGCATGTGCTGATCTTGACTAGAACGGATGAAAATAGCACAGGTATATTGAGTTACTGGTAAATCAATATGCGGACGACACCAGTCTCACATTAGCTGGCTCTGAAAAGCCATTAAAGAATACGTTATTGGTTTTAAAATTGTATGCAACGATTTCTGGTCTTAAATGTAACATTGAGAAGAAGAGTTGTCTGATTTGGAGCAAAACAGGGAAGTAATAAGATATTATGCCCAGAGACTAAATTAAACTGGGACCAAAGCAATTTCAAACTACTGGGAATCAACTTTTCAACAAATCTGGTAGATATAACTTTAAACTTTGATAATAAGATTAAAGAAATCAAAGAACTTATGTCTAGATTGTCAATAAGAAGGCTCACCCCATAAGGTAAACTCATTGTGATCAAAAGCCTTGCTCTGTCAAAATCAAAGATAGACCGTTTTTGAGTGAAGAATATATAGCATTGAGCCAGTTAAAAAAAGAACTTACTCCAAATTCATGGAATGATATATTAATGGAACCAGTTTGTTCAATGATACAATTAAGACTGGAAGTAATCATTTATATAGTAAACATTATATAGTTAGAAATATTATTTTTGTTAATGATTTTGTAGATGAAAATGGTGACTTTCCGTCTTTTGACTTGTTTCAAGAAAATATGGATATTTTTTCGGACTTTATTGAGTATGAACGTGTTATAAGGGCAAAAAAATCAACAATTAACCAATTATAAATCAAAAACGATAAATATAAAATAGTTCAAAACTTAGTCTTACATCTAAGTAAGAAAGAAAGAAAGATGACAAGGAGTGCAAAACTATTTACAAAAGTCTGAATAGAAAAACAACTGATCCAAAAGCAATACTAAAATGGAATCAAGAAAATTTAGAGGAAAAATATGAAGAATGGAGAAATATATTTTCACTCCCTTTTAACATAACAAAGGTGGTTACACACACGGTTATTACAGCGTATCTTAGGGACCGACCATTTTGATTTCAGTGGGGTGGGCCTGGGATTTTCTTTCAGCCGGAATATATTTTTTTCATTTCTTTAAAGCCGGGATTTTTATTTCGCCTAGTGCACTGGCCAGATTATTTTTTTTCGTCAACTTGAAAGCCAGAATATATTTTTTTAAGTTTTTCTATTCGTAGAATAAGAAGAGCTGTTGTAGATCTATCTACTCAACGTCTGCGTCGACATTGGTTTTCAGTTGTAGTAACTAAAAGAAATAGTCCAATTATTTCAGCAACCACTGGACCGTGAATCTTGAAATATGTCATCAGTAACATTAATGACACTGGTAGACACATGTTCCATAACTCTGTATTAGCATGACTCTTTTCTTACTTTGAATTTCTGGTTTAAATGTTCTTTTTTGACAAGTCCATATATTTTAAAAACTGAAAGTCGTACATCAACAAAACTTCAGTAAAGCTTGGAATAACACGGGCGCTAGTAGACACATGTTCATATTAACTCTATATTGCATTTGAGCAAAGTTATGTTCCTTTTTCAACTTCAAAAATCTGGTTAAAGTTTTTAGGCAAGTCCTTGTATGTCAATAGACGATTATTACTTATTAATACAACTTCAGTAAACATGGATGCTAGTAGACACATGTTCCATAACTCTGTATTGCAATTTAGCAAACTTGTGGCCCTTTTTTCTGAATAAATATTTTCTGTATAGTATTTTAGAAAAGGTGTAGCCCCTTTTTGACTTAGAATTTCATTTATTTTATTTTCTGGCAATCCATTTATTTCAATACCCACTAGCCATATATCTCTGTCAAAGGAGTTTGACAAGTGTCACTCAGAGTCAAAGACACAGACACATGTTTCATAACTGTTTATTTCATTTTAGCCAGATGATGTGGTGTGTTTTTTTTCAACTTAGAATTTCAGTTAAAGTTTTTTAATCAGCTTCATATATTTCCATGAAACTCACTGCATACATCAAATGAGAATCGCAAGCCTGTAAATATCATTTAGCACCATAACCACCCACACCTTCCCCACTCCTACACCAACATCACCACAGATAAATAGACAAATTTTTGTTATATTCTTTTGGTTTCTCTTCAGTTACCATGTCTGCACCCTGTTCTCTTCCCCACACCCTCACTCATATTCATTCTGGGTCTTTCTTCGATATTTGGTATATGTTTACTGACCAATAGTGTTGTTCCGATTAATCGATTTGATCGATCATCAATCAATTATGCTTTTGATCTGATTATTCGATTAAAAATGTTCATGGTGGACTTTACTCGGTTGTTGAAAATTATGGCTTATTTCATTCTCTTGTACTGAAGTATACAAGAAATAAAATGAGTTATAATTGTGCAACAAGTAATCACACATTAATAGCAGTTATCACAATTTATTTTTTAAAATATATGTTGGTCAGTTTTATGCTGTTCCTTTATTACCAGAACATACTTGAAATGTGATTCTTTTCTTCATTTTAGTCTGAACAAGGCTTACACTTGTCTTTTATAGCAGCCATGTTTAATCGATTAATGATCGATCATCGGTCGGTTAAATATTCAGATAATCGATCATGAATTTTCATCCAATTCCCAACACTACTGACAAATACCTCCGCGCACCCCCTACACACTCACCTCACCACCACCTAAACTCCACAATTAAGACTAACTGGCACCATGGTTGGTGAGACAGAAGTGTCAGTGGCCTTGTTTAAAATTGACAACTCTTGTTTAATATGGATCTTTCGATATGTGGTGGATGGAACTCCATGTGCTAGTTTTAATCTTTAGTTATGCTTGTCCTTGTCTGCCACTTTTGCTCTTCTAAATTACTACCATGACCACTAAATACCCCATTCATTACTACCATGACCACTAAATACCCCATTCATTACTACCATGACCACTAAATACCCATGTATTACTACCATGAGCTATGCATACTATATTTATTATTACCATGACCACTGATATCATATTTAATATTTATTAATAATGAATGTCAAACACCAATGTTAAATACTGTTATTTTCACATTTTTGTAATATCTCATATCAATTGTAATGTCGCCATGGAGTGAGTCACTGAATGATAGTATTTTTGTAATGTCACCCCAGTATAATTTGTACTGTCTTATGATTGTGAAGTCAAAGCAATGTCCTATGCTGAACAGTGTATGTATGTATATACATATGCAAATAAAAATCAGTGAACATTTACTAAAATGGCGAACACAGTTTGCACATCCTTCTGAAGATGATTTGAAAATGTTACGCATGAGATCACAGCTGAAGATTTCGAAAGAACACAAAATAACCATCCGCAGAAATTTATTTTCTAGCTAGGTGCTGAGAATAGTGCTTTGGAACTGACAGATTAGTAACAATTTTACAGATTACTAACATTGTGGTAGGAGGGTTCGTAAAACAAATTTATATCAAAAAAATGGCCTTATTACAACCATGACTTATGTATACCACATTATGACCATGACTTTACATGAATATCACATTCATTACTACCATGACCAATGTATACCAAATTTACCACCATGACCACTTTATAACAAGTTATACAACACATTCACTACCACCATTGCCAGTGTATACCACATTTATCCCATTTATAACTACCATGACTAATGTAAACTATATTTATTACTACTATGATCTATGTACATCACATTTATTACAACCATGAATACTATCACTCACAGTCTTCTAAACTTATTTCAACTGGAGATTTCGATAAACTTCTGACCAGAAGCTGTGGATGTAGCCAGATTGTAGTTAAACATTTTCATGTTGAATCCAGTTGCTAATGGAGTATATCTACATTTATCATAGACTGAATATCACATTCATTACTACCATGACCAATGTGCACCAAATTTACTACCATGACCACTTTATAACACGGTATACAACACATTTACTACCACCATTGCAAGTGTATACCACATTTATCACATTTATAACTACAATGACTAATGTAAACCATATTTATTACTACTATGATCTATCTGCATCACATTTATTACAACCACGAATACTATCACTCACAGTCTTCTAAGCTCATTTCAACTGGAGATTTCGATAAACTTTTGAGCAGAAGCTGTGGATGTAGCCAGATTGTGGTTAAACATTGTCATGTTGAATTCAGTGGCTAATGGAGTAGATCTACATTTATCATATACTGAATATGGAGCCAGATTATCTTTTTCCTCTAATTGGACTCACAACAAGATTATTTTTTTCGAAGAATATGAGAGAAGGCTGGATTTTTTTTTCAACAATTTGTGGGACTGTTTATTTTCTTCCCTCAAGTCAGAGCAAGGATATTTTTTTCAACAATTCAAGGGCCAGAATATTTTTTCAAAAAAAAATCCCAGGCCACCACACCCCCCACAGAAATCAAAATGGTCGGTACCTTAGCAACAAATAAACGTCTTGTTTAAATGAATATACTAACAATGACAGATGCTCTCTCTGTAATACTGACACAGAATCGTTAATTCATTTGTTCTGGCACTATAGAAATGTGCAATCATTTTGGAATAGTGTTTGCAACTGGTTTAAAGAACGGACATCTTTATAATTTAACATTAGACATAAGACATAAGTAAAATTATTTTTGGAGATATTACAATAGATAATACAATTAACACACTTCCAAGCCAAAACTTGTCCCTTTGCACATAGTTCTGAGTTTGTTTCACGATACCGATTAAATCAATAACCATTGAACTTTTGACTTTTGACTTTTGACCCCTATCCCAGAATCCCATTGTGACCCTGGAGCAAATTATACTGTTATTCCCAAAACCATTACATTTTATTAAGGAAGGAAAATAGATATTTGACACAATTTACATAGTTCCCAACCCCCACCACACACTAACCAGCCCCCTCACACCCACCCCCCACCTCCCACACACACACCCACACGTCATGGATACACGTGCCAAATGTGTTGAACATTGAAGCGTTAGTCTGTTATATTGTGTGACATTTAGTGGACGGACAGACAGACGGACGGACGGACGGACATATGGGAACTTAACCTATAACATACCGTAAGGATACACAAAAGCATATGTAATAAATGAACGATAGTCGCTATGTATATATGCCTGTCATAGTGCCTTTCAGCAAACTACATGTATATCGTTAGTTGCTGTCTTTACAAAACATGATCTAGACAACTGATTTTTTTAATACCATACGCATATTTATACGTTTACTGTGTTATGGACTTTAACATTTGCTATTTAGATTCACTACACTTTTGTGAACTGGACGATACTTCTATGACTATATTTGAATCCTGCATGTTAATACAACGTAAATATATGGATGTTGTAGAACTCAGTGTGAAACACTATTTAGCATTATGTTTACTAATCACTTCAATATTTGTTATCATTTGGTGACACTTATTTTGAAATATAACAAATACCACGCAATGTTAGGCTTTTTTAAATGTCTATGCCGACGCCAACGACAGTCTAGTTCCGACTTCGTCGACTGTCCATTTTCAATACTGACCGACTGCAACGACTGCCAAATTTCATTCATCTCGTTCAAAGAAATGTTAATATCTCCTTTACTACTGGGTGGAAAACTCTGAAATTTCACACTTGTGCTCTCCAATGGTTATAGATGTAATCGGTATTGTGAAACGAACCAGAACTATGTGCAAAGAGCCGAGTTTTTGGTTTGAAAGTGTGTACATTGTGCTTCTTATGTAAACCTTCTTAAGGTTACAGACAATAACTCGTCTAGTTTCCACTGATATGGACTAAAAACGTATTGACATAATCCGCAAACATATCTGAACATCCTAGCGTACGAAATGTTTGTAATATCAATGAAGATGCAGAGCGTTGTCGGGTATGTAGTTTCTGTCCGGCCGTCATTACTTTTCAAGAACATATTCTTTCGTGATTACTACTTATCAGAATTAAAAAAACAAGTGACCCACTACTTACAATCGTAAACCTGCCACTGCCAGAAGGTCAAGTAAGTACAACTTTTCCCCCAATATTTACATTTTGACAATAGAAATTTGGCCTCCTTAAGATGTTTATAAGAAACCGAAATATAAAGGTTTATCCCTGACACCGGTGACGTTTGTATTTTCCGGGCACAAGAAGAAATATGCGGACGCAATTACATAGGAGCGTCTGCATGGCATTTGCACAACTCGATTAGTTGCTTTAAATGGTTCCAAAATACCCGACAACATTGTTTTGCAATCGGGTGTTTCTGAACCAATTCAAGTTGTTTTACAAATTCATTTTAAAATGAAATAACACATGAGGTGGTGTGATAACAGAACAGAATTATATTTGCTAAGATAGATGAACCCTATTATATAATTGTTTTTAACTGAGCCTACACCATACCTGCTATGCATGTGAAGCTGCATTAGACAAAAATACCTGCAACTTGATACTCTGTCAATAATTAATGTGGAAGGTGGCTGCATCAGGCTTGTGTAAGAACAATTGATTTGAGGGTAAAGTTGCAGATTTCGAATGCGACTACTATTAGCGGGGATAGCATGTTTTTAGTTGTTAATGTTAAAGTTATAATGAAATGTTATTCAATTATTGTTTAAGGTTTTATTGCCATCTTTTAAAGGTGTTTAATTATACTATGCCATACATGTTCAAGTATGTTAACGAAATATTTATAAAATAATATGAAATAGGCAGTGCCTAGATAAACGGGAAAAGTACTTCGATATAATTAATTGTGTGTAGGAGGGAGGGAGGGGTGTTTGTGTTTGTGGGGGTAGAATTTGATGATAACAGGTAATAAAGATTAAATAAATACTCTCAATAACAGATAACAAAAAAAGAAATTTCGCCAATAACAGCCTAACAGACCCCCCCCCCCCCCCCATCCACCTCCCCCACCCCCCCACTCCCCCCTTAACTACCTACCTACTACTACCTATGAGTCATTCATTAAACATAGTAAAACATCCTAAGTATTTTGATGGTTGTTAATGCCAAACGAATATAATCTTGCTATTCAAATTTTATGTATACACTTACATGCACTTAAGGGAGGATTCAAGTTAAGCAGACCCCACGTCTCCCCATAATACCTCCACCATCCCCAACCCGCTCTCCCCACACAAAGAATAAATAATAAATCAATCTGGTATTCTATAAATGCGAGAGTATTACTATTAACAAAATGCCATGTTGCTGCATGATTTCACTCACTCTAAAAAACATGGATCTGCACACGTTTCTAGATACTGATTCATTGAGATTATCTACAGCATTGGAACTTTTCTAACACGAGATTGACATTTAAATAATTAGGCTAAATAAACTAATACCTGTGTTTACTGTGACCCGACCGACTCCTTTAAAATGTCGCCGACACATCTTTTTGAGAATAAAACAAATCTAGTTATTCCGACAATATTAATTAAGATTATGATGTGATTAGTTATCACCCTTAAAATGGTGACAGGCATATATACTACTCAAAATTTGCTAAGGATCACTTTTTTGCTGTCTAAATTTCTTGCTGAAAGAAATAGCATTATTTCTATTTTACATGAAATTATTTAGGGCAGTGTATGGTCATGTGGTCACATGACTTGATTCAAATTGTGGAATTGTTGAAGTATCAATGAAATTAATATCGTTATTGTGAATTAATTTCTAATAAAATTATATGGAAGAATAAAAGTGATCCGTAGCAAATTTTGAGTAGTATATTTAAGGCTTTAATTTAACTGTACAACATGTACTTTTTATCGACGTGCTTTGTCCGTTACATAGCCTATTTAATATTATTCTGTAACATGCAGTTCTCTTTGAAAATGTCAACTACGCTCAACCAAGGAATTGAAGAAATGGGCGACTAATGGATAATTGATTGGGAATCATAGAATCGTAGTTAGCTGTTTATTTGTGTGTGTTTTTTTTAAACTCTCAAGGTGTCCACAAATACCCTACAAAGGGTTCTCAAATACCAGATTGCCTCCACGACATGTACGTAATTGTTTATATGTGTAGTATTTACGTTGCTATATGCCCATCAACTGTCCGCAAACTATCGAAAGCAATTTAATTTGCGATCCTATTTTGTTATATCCTTAACCTACTATGACTATATGAAACAGCTGTGCAAAAAAGAAATGGCTTAATTGTCCCAAAATACCCGAAACCGCTCTCTAGCTATAAGTAAAATAAAAAACCTACCGTTTCTTCATCGCGTAAAACTCGGAACCGATTTGAAACAACGCCCGACTTGGTGATTGCCGGTTTTACGGTGTGGATAAGAGATTACCATGTTTAACAATGTATAAAAGCTCAGTTCTCTACCAATATAACACAGAAAAAGTAACAGCTTTCAAAACAGATTTAAAATATTGAACAAAATTAGGGAAACAACCCGTTCATGAAAATATGGACGGAATATGGCATGAATTACCTCCCTTTCTTTTACTAAGGGGTCGACCATTTTATCTCAGGATGGGGCCTGGCCTTCGAGTTCGCCTACGTTCTCACCCAATTGTTTTTTGTACGAGATTATTTGTTTAACCTTCAGAAATTGGGCCGGGTTATTTATGCATTTAATTTTTCAGTAAAATATCAACACCCATCCCCCACCCACCCCACCCCCTTCCTCACCACCAAAAGATAAAATGTCCGGTGCCTAACGTGTATTATCTCCCATTTACATATAGCGGGTTATTTGTGACAACAAAAAGAATAGGAACAAAAAAATTCTCCATCATAGCATCATAGCATAGATGATATGTCATTTTCGTCCCAGATCATAGCAATGGTTAAACTTGATCGTAATTTAATGCGTTTAATGTGTGTATATTATGATAAATGCTAGCCGAATATAAATCATCTTACTATAGTGAGACATTCATCTTTTAACTTATTCGTATTTTGGGCATACAATAACAAGATTAGAATTGTGAGCTTGATCTTGTATACTTATTTATTTGGCTGGCATGTAGTATGAATGCTTTGTTGGTTAGATATATCAGTAGGAAAGCCACGGACCTATAACATATAATTTCTGTTCGCAAACAT
Source organism: Cyrtodaria siliqua (assembly GCA_037043455.1). Lineage (NCBI taxonomy): Eukaryota > Metazoa > Mollusca > Bivalvia > Adapedonta > Hiatellidae > Cyrtodaria > Cyrtodaria siliqua. Next base: position 264,914 of record JAWPHD010001356.1, read on the forward strand.
GGACTATTTCTTTTTATCACATACTTCTCTATACTTACGTTGTTTTTGAATATACGATACGATATAGACCAAACAAGTCATATCAATCAGGATTTTGTTGCCGGGCAATAAAGCTTTTATCACACGCGTGAAATAAAGGGTAAAAAACGTCATATCACGGAAATAACCGATTGTTCTTTATAACTCTTTCAGCGGAGTGATACGGAAATTACCGATAAGTTACGATTGTATACGATTTGTCACGCGTATGGTTTGTCGTCTGCATTCCATCCTGTTTTCACGCCAGATTATTGACTATACATAGATGATCTACATGTGTATGTTGAGCTGCCATCTTTGACCATAAGTCAACGGAAATGACTTTACTAGATTAGTAATGCTAAGAAGATGAAATAAATGAGATAGATAGAAGTAAAATAAAGAAAGAAAGAAATAAGGCGTAATACACGGACCATAAAGAGAGTTTAACGAATTTATAATAAACTCAATGACATAGAATCATCCGTGGATGAAATTACTACTTGTGACCATTCATTTTCTGAATTAGACAATTTCAAATTCAATGGTATTCATTTTACATCAAATTTCGGGGGAAAAAATGTCGTGTGATCTACACTTACACGACCGACGAGAACACATCAGAATGGGATTCCATCTATTAATAATATTATTGTTTTCTGGAAAACAGCGTAGTATGTTAGCTGAAGTTAACAAAGTCCTTGCTGAAGTATATGATAAATAGAATAAAACAATTTTATTTTCATATCACACCCCGTATCAGGCCCTCGACCCATATTATCCCTCGAGCTAAAGCTCTCGGGCTGATATGGTGTCTCAGGCCTGATATATGGTGTGATATGAAAATACCCATTTATCATTCAGTTATGTATTTAACGGACTATTTTACGATTTTTCAATTAAAACAGACGCCATTTTTTTACACCCGAAAAAGATGATTCAGAGTTTGGCGCGCTACGTAGGCGAGAACTACGAGTATAGATAGTCTTAAGCACGCGTACAGTGTTCCATGCAGTGAAATATTTAAACTTTAATATAACTTCGGGACAGATAGCGTCCCCTTTATGTGTAAACACAGCTGCAGTGAGTTGTTTGACAGTTCGCCGTGACATAAATTGACACTGTTGGCGCAAATTGGATTTGGGATTACTGTCACTATTGCTATAGGTCCATTTTCAAGGTATTTGTTTTGTTATTAATAAATAATTGTAAATAAATATCAGTCAATAATCGTCAATGCCTAAATATGTACGATCCAGCTGAGCCCTGTTTTATTAAAAATCTTATGATGCCTTAAATTTTTAAAATCGTTCACCTTTTTCACCTAAGCATTCACATGTATATGAAAATGAATTGAAATCACGTTTATTTGAAAAGTGTCATTTATAGTGAAGCATTTAATAAATCCGATCAAAATGGTCGTAAGTTGTTTCATAAAACAGGGCCCAGAGGACCCTGAGATGTAGAAACCGAATAACTTCATTACAGAAAGTTCTATGGAATAATAATTCTGATAAATTCTGATAAACTCTGGGGTGAACCTTGCATCAGTATTTTTCGATGTGCTCCGAACTTTCAAAGGGGGTGAACGTGTAGAAGTTTATGGCTGCTTAAACGCCATTGGTTTAATCTGTACAAAATGGCGGACGAGGACGTTTGAACGACAACAGTGTGAGAACATTTTGTAACTTTATTCATCAATGAAAAAGTATTTGTGTTAATCATCGCGGCCATCATGTGGAGACATGCATGCGTTATTAGCGGCAGTCTCATCATGTGGAGACATGTATGCGTTATTAGCGGCAGTCTCATCATGTGGAGACATGTATGCGTTATTAGCGACAGTCTCATCATGTGGAGACATGTATGCGTTATTAGCGACAGTCTCATCATGTGGAGACATGTATGCGTTATTAGCGGCAGTCTCATCATGTGGAGACATGTATGCGTTATTAGCGGCAGTCTCATCATGTGGAGACATGTATGCGTTATTAGCGGCAGTCTCATCATGTGGAGACATGTATGCGTTATTAGCGACAGTCTCATCATGTGGAGACATGTATGCGTTATTAGCGACAGTCTCATCATGTGGAGACATGTATGCGTTATTAGCGGCAGTCTCATCATGTGGAGACATGTATGCGTTATTAGCGGCAGTCTCATCATGTGGAGACATGTATGCGTTATTAGCGGCAGTCTCATCATGTGGAGACATGTATGCGTTATTAGCGGCAGTCCATCATGTGGAGACATGTATGCGTTATTAGCGACAGTCTCATCATGTGGAGACATGTATGCGTTATTAGCGGCAGTCTCATCATGTGGAGACATGTATGCGTTATTAGCGGCAGTCTCATCATGTGGAGACATGTATGCGTTATTAGCGACAGTCTCATCATGTGGAGACATGTATGCGTTATTAGCGGCAGTCTTGTTGTGGAGACATGTATGCGTTATTAGCGGCAGTCTTGTTGTGGAGACATGTATGCGTTATTAGCGGCAGTCTTGTTTGTCGTGGTAAATTAATAACAAAAAAGTTATTGAAGGAAAATCACAACTGTTTTGAATTCTCTTCCGAAGCATGCGCCTGTTTCAACGGCTTTATGTCGGTGTTTTTAGTCAAATTTGCCTTTTTATACAACACATATAGAAAAATAGCAAACATTACAATATTCCGAACCGTATTTTTGTAGTCTAACTTTCTTATTTGTCCGCCAAGAAATCGTTGTGTATGCCTTAAACAAGTGTATGGATTCCACTGTACACCAAAAAAGTTGAATGTGCTAAACTTTTCTATTGTTATTTTCGGTATATTTCAGGTCTGAAAGAATGCTTCGTTACAAAAAAATACAAATCTGACCTTGTACAGAAAAAGAAAAGTAGAAAGACCGCCACCATTCTCGCCATGCATGAGGTCAGTTAAGAAACGATGCCATATTCTATCTCCTGCACGTATTTCTGTGTCGATTTCTACAGGACCATCCAATCCATCGCATCTAATTTCTAGAAAATCAGGTACAAAAGAAGTCTTGATTTTTCGGAAATATCAAAGTTATCAACATTACGTTCACCCTTAAACATCCTGTTAGTAAGCGACAATTACAATTTTCCAATTTTCTTGTGGGTACATGAGCCACGGCGTCAACCCAAGATAGTGATGACGTAGAGGAAACGGTTTGTCTTTTAAAAAGTCTGGTTGAGGAAAACGCATTCTCAACCCAGAACATTGCGTATAACCTGTTTAAAGATACACTAAGATGGCATGCTCTAGAAAATACGTCAGACATGCGGTACTCTGAAGAGACAAAGGAATTTGTTTGGACAGGGAGAAGGTTATTAGGTGGTCAATTATTGCGATTTATGAAGGGCTTTGCATACAAGGAGCTACCAAAAGAGGTCATTACAACCCAGCTGAAACAAGCATAAATTGTCCAGTCCCTTCAGATGCCAGCTTGACACACTTTTGCCCTTCCGACATCTTTGTTGAAGAATCTAACCAGGAATTTTACGCAAGAACATAGAGAACATGGAACATAGAGATAACAGCAAAACGCTGTCACATGTGTCCCTTGTAGTTATGTTTGATGGGAAAGAGATCACCCCACACTCGGCAGAAGTATGTCTGCTAGATCAAGAGGAAGAACAAACAGCTTCACAAATAAAAGCATCTTTTGACGAAAAGGCCACGCAAATTCAGGAACTTATGGACACTGTAAATGTGTTGGAAGAATGTGGCTTCAGTAATATAAGCGACATACAGTCTGTCGAAAAAGAAATTGTATTGGGCAAGTGCAAAGCTGTTATTAGTGGTATCGTTAAAACACTTAGACAGGGATATGCTAAGAAATCGGTATACCTTCAATCCATTGAGAAAAAGTTAATTGAAACAAATGACAGAAAATTCGAACCCTTCAGTATCAGCTCAATATATGTGTTAAAGAATTACTGCCTGCCATAAGGCCTTAAGTCTTTTTCGGACCGTACAGTCAACTCTATCCAACAAAATGTAGGTATACAGTGTTTCCTTTAGTCATAACTTGATTCATGATAGCAACCGAGCAGTATTGTCTTTTTGTTTATGTAAAATGATGCACATTCATTGCATCAACAACTTTACTCTGTTTTAATACGCGACATGTATGGTGATAATTCACCAGAAAGACGAGGTCACATTGACCTGTCAAACTTTGCATCAGTGAATTTATTCCTTTGTACCTTCAATAACTTGTTTAATATTGCTGATATCGTAGATATTTAAACTGCTGGTGAATGAGAAACGTTGTCATCACTCGATGCACACAATGATTAGCACCAATTCGAGGCAGTAAATTCAAAATAAGAAAATAATGACTCACCTTGGTGATGTTTCTCCTTGTTTTTCCGTCATTTTGTACGCCTTCAACCCTAAGCAGCGCTATAAACATCTACACATTCACCCCTTGATTTAATTAGATTTAGTTACTGTTTTTTCTGTTGATACGTTGAGTATTGTCAAGTAGTTGGAGATGAATGTATTAATCCATTTTTATCATGCAGATATGCACTTTTCTGCCCAATAATGGGGAGACCTATTAAATTTTGCTTTATTAGCCACTGACCAATAGAGCAAATCAATGCGGAATCCCTCGGCGTTTATTGTACGTAACGTTATCTGACGTCATGCTCGTAACGTTGCCTCACGTCATAAAACAAACAAAAAACAACAACATGGCGGCGTCCTCGATAAGCGTAACATTCGGAGAAATAATAGTAATTCATACAGAAAATGTGGATAATCTACATGATAAATAGAATATTATGTCAGTGCCTTTTACTATCAAGTTTATTAGGCTCGGCACGAAAACGAAGAATGGCTCGGCAGAGCCTCACCATTCTTCGTTTTCTAAGCCTCGCCTAATAAACTTGATAGTAAAAGGCACTGACATAATATTCTCTATTTATCCCGTTTTCTTTGTTAATTTGTTTCTGTACATCTGGAGGTCTAATATTAATTGTTCACGTTTTATGATGAACAATTATTATAAGTCAATATTGTTAAGTTTCAATTAAAATGGACTTACAACGCCCATCTTTTTATCCAGTTAATATCCATTAATTCACAACAGTTAAATTTGACAAAACTATTATCAGTCTTTTATAATAGGACTGCAATATCGACACACCGATACGGATTCTACATCGGTGTAATGGTAAGTACGACGGCTTAGTGATCCAGGGATCGTGAGATCGGTTTAGTGATCCAGAAATTGTGAGATCGGCTTAGTGATTCAGGAATCGTGATATCGGCTTAGCGATCCAGGAATCGAGAGATCGGCTTAGTGATCCGCGTATCGTGAAATGACGCCTTAGTGATCCCGGGGTCGTGAAATCGACTTAGTGATTTAGGGATCCTGAGATCGGTTTAATTATCATAGAATCTTGAGATGACGGCTTAATGATCAAAGGATCGTTATATGACGGCCTATTGATCCGGAAATCGTGAAAAGACGGCATTAAGATCCAGGGATCGTGAGATGACGACTTAGTGATCTAAGGATCGTGAGATGACGGCTTAGTGATCCTCTGGCGTGATATGAAGACTTGGTAATCCACGGATCGTCAGATGACAACTTAGTGATCCATGGATCGTGAGATGATGGCTTAGTGATCCAGGGATCGTGAAATGACGACTTAGTGATCCAGGGATCGTGCGATGACTTCTAAGTGATCAGGGATCGTGAGATGACGACTTAGCGATCCTGGGATCGTGATATGGCGACTTAGTGATCCAAAGATCGTGAGATGACGACTTAGTCATCCGGGGATCGTGAGATGACGACTTAGTGGTTCAGGGATCGTGAGATGACGCTTTAGTGATCCAAGTATCGTGAAATGATGTCATAGTAATTCAGGGATCCTGAGATGACGACTTAGTGATCCTGGGATCGTGATATGACAATTTAGTGAGCCGGGGATCGTGAAATGACGGCCTAGTGATCCAGGTATCGTGATAAAATGGCTAAGTGATCCAGGGATCGTGAGATGGTGGCTTAATATTCCAAGGATCGTGAGATGACGACTTAGTGATCAGGGATCGTGATATGACGGCTAAGTGATCCAGGGATCGTGACATGACGACTTAGTGATCCAGGGATCGTGAGATGAGGACTTAGTAATCCTGAGATCGTGAGATGACGTTTTAGTGATCCAGTGATCGTAAGAGACGACTTAGTGGTCCAGGGATCGTGATATGACGGCTAAGTAATCCAGAGATCGTAAGATGACGGCTAAGTTATCCAGGGATCGTGAGATGAGGACTTAGTGATCCATGAATTGTTAGATGACGACTTAATGATCCAGTGATCATAAGATGATGACTTAGTGATCCAGGGATCGTGAGATGAGGACTTATTGATCCATGGCTAAGTGATCCAGGGATCGTGAGATGGTGACTTAATATTCCAAGGATTGTGAGATGACGACTTAGTGATCCAGGGATCGTGATATGACGGCTAAGTGATCCAGGGATCGTAAAATGACGATCTAGTGATCCCGAGATCGTGAGATGACGGCTTAATGATCCAGGGATCATGTGATGACGACTTAGTGATCCAGAGATCGTAAGAGACGACTTAGGGGTCCAGGGATCGTGATATGACGGCTAAGTAATCCAGAGATCGTAAGATGACGGCTTAGATATCCAGGTATCGCGAGATGAGGACTTAGTGATCCATGGATTGTTAGATGACGACTTAATGATCCAGTGATCATAATATGACGACTTAGTGATCCAGGGATCGTGAGACGAGGACTTATTGATCCAGGGATCGTTAGATGAGGACTTAATGATCCAGAAATCGTGAGATGACTGATTAGTTATCCTGGGATCGTGAAATGACGACTTAGTGATCATGAGATCATGAAAAAACGACTTAATTATCCAGGAATGGTGAGATGCCGGCTTAGTGATCCAGGTATCGTGCGATGACGACTTAGTTATCCTGTGATCGTGAGATGACGACTTAGTGATCTTGAGATCGTGAGATGACGACTTAGTGATCCAGAGATCGTGAAATGACGGCTTAATTATCATGGGATCGTGAGATGACGATTTATTGATCCCGAGATCTTGAGGTGAAGGCTTCGGTTTCCTGGGATCGTGAGACGACGTCTTAGTTATCATGTGATAGTGAGATGACGACTTATTGATCCTGAGATCTTGAAATAACGACTTAGTGATTCAGAGATCGTGAAATGACGGCTTAATTATCATGGGATCGTGAGATGACGACTTAGTGATCCAAAGATCGTGAGATGACGACTTAGTGATCCAGGGATCGTGATATGACGTATAAGTGATCCAGGGATCGTGAGATGACAACTTAGTTATCCAGGGATCGTGAGATGACGGCTTAGTGATCCTGGGATCGTGATATGACAATTTAGTGAGTCAGGGATCGTGAAATGACGGCTTAGTGATCCAGTGATCGTGAGATGACCACTTAGTGATCCAGAGATCTTGATATCATGGCTAAATGATCCTGGGATAGTGAGATGGTGACTTAATGATCCGAGGATCGTGAGATGACGACTTAGTGATCCAGGGATCGTGAGATGACGACTTAGTGATCCAGGGATCATGATATGGCAACTTAATAATCCAGGAATCGTATGATGACGACTTAGTGATCATGGGATCGTGAGATAACGACTCATCTAGGTGACGACTTTGTGATCTAGAAATAGTGAGATGACGGCTTAGTATCCTGGGATGGTGAGATGATGACTTAGTGATCCTGAGATCGTGAGATGAGAACTTAGTGGTCCAGCGATCGTGAGATGACGGTTTAGTGATCCAGGTGTCGTGCGTTGATAGCTTAGTTATCCTGGGATCTTGAACTTACGGCTTAGTTATTATCTGATCGTGAGATGACGACTTAGTGATTATGAGATCGTGAGATGAGGTCCAGGGATCGTAAAATGACGGCTTAAATATCATGGGATCATGAGATGACGATTTAGTGACCCCGTGATCGTGAGATGACGACATAGTGATCCAGGGCTCATGAGATGATAGCTTAGTGATCCAGAGATCGTGAGATGACGACTTAGTGATCCAGGGATCGTGATGTGACGGCTAATTAAGTGATCCAGGGATCGTGAGATGACGTCTTAGTTATTCAGGGAACTTGAGATGACGACTTAGTAATCCAGGGATCGTTATGACGAAATCGTGAAATGACGACTTAGTTATCCTGAGATCGTGAAATGACGATTGAGTGATCCAGGGATCGTGAGATGACGGCTTAGTGATCCATGTATCGTTTGATGTCGGCTTAGTTGTCCTTGGATCGTGAGATGACGGCTTAGCTATCATGTCATCGTGAGATGACGACTTAGTGATCCTGAGATCGTGAGATGACGGCTTAGTGATCCAGGTATCGTTTGATGACGGCTTAGTTGTCCTGGGATCGTGAGATGACGGCTTAGTTATCATGTGATCGTGAGATGACGACTTAGTGATCCTGAGATCGTGAGATGACGGCTTAGTGATCCAGGTATCGTTTGATGACGGCTTAGTTGTCCTGGGATCGTGAGATGATGGCTTAGTTATTATGTGATCGTGAGATGACGACTTAGTGATCCTGAGATCGGGAGATGACGGCTTAATGATCCAGTGATCATGAGATGACGGCTTCGTGATCCTGGGATCGTGAGATGACAATTTAGTGATCCTGAGATCGTGAGATGACGACTTAATTATCATGGGATCGTGAGATGACGATGTAATGATACCGAGATCGTGAGATGACGGCTTAATGATCCAGTGATCCTGATATGACGGCTAAGTGATCCTGGGATCGTGAGATGACGATTTAGTGATCCTGAGATCGTGAGATGGCGGCTTATTGATCCAGGGATAGTGAGATGACGGCATTCTGATCCAGTGATCGTGAGATGACATCTTATTAAATCAGAGATATGAGACGACGACTTATTAGTCCAGGGATCGTGAGATGATTATTTATTATCCAGGGATCGTACACTCGCCTTAGGCCCGGTACACACGGTAAGATTATCTCATAGGACAAATCTTATAAGACAAATCTTATAGAATCTATCTTATGAGATTGCCTGTACACACGGTGTGATTAATTTTATGGGATTTTCTGGTGACCTTCATAAATAAGTGCATACTGGATCTTTTCGGAATGTAAACATTGCAGAAAATGGTGACACACAGCAAGGTAGCACTGCAAAAAGCTTTTGCTTGCACGTCCATTATCTTGAGAACATTTGCAAAGAAACGGCGTGCACGTGCAAGAAGAAGAAGAACTAAATGGGTGCGAGAATGGATTAAAAATAGAAGTAAACTTGGAGCTTTCCACTCATTACAGAAAGAGCTTGAAGAGCAAGATTCTGCCTCATTTAGATTTTTTTTGCGAATGGACAAGGAAACGTTCACGAAGCTTTTGAACATGGTTTCACCCTACATCACAAAAAAAGATACCGTTATGAGAGAAGCTATTTCACCCAAAGAACGGCTTGCATTGACATTACGCTACTTGGCATCAGGTACATAGCTTTATTTTTATAATGAATATTGGTAACTTTGTTGCTTAATATGTCTCATTATCCCTGATAATCTAATTATCTCTCTATCTTATGCATATACAGGTGTTCTTAAATTATAGATAGCCCCTGTGGTTCGGGAATGGGGCCCCACTGTCAGGTCTCGGGGCTTTCCTAAACCCCAATCAATCGATCAATACTGTATATAAATCCAAACAACAATTATGTTTCTGCCATGAAACTTTATACATGGTGTGTTAATTGTGATAAGGTTGACCGTTTTTGGCTAAGATGATAACATATTGAGTTAATAGCGTTTAGTAAAACAAACATATCCAAGATAAGAATATGAAAATTAACACATATAAGCATGTCAATACAAAATAAAATGTCTATACCATCATCACTATATTTCAGGAAACAGTTACCAGGATCTGTCTTATCTGTACAGAGTCCCGAAAACAACTTTAAGCATGATTATACCAGAAACATGTGCAGCCATATACGATTCACTCTGTGAGAAATACATGAAGGTAAATATTTCATGATGTTATTAGCTTCTATTCATCGCCATCATCATGTTCATTTAAGCTTCATATGCCAGTGATTTCATAAACATGGTAAACTAAAGATATGCAGCTAGAACAGTACTTCGGGCATTTAGAATGGTACTACTATTCGTTTGATTCCTGGCTAACGATTTGGTAGGAATTATGTTGTCCATCAAAAGCAGGTGTTTGGCTGGATGTCATGGGAGACTGGTATGCGGATCCTCCATAGCTTAATGAAGGAGAAGGAATTGCAGATCCTCCATAGCTTGATGAGGGAGAAGGCATTGCAGATCCTCCATAGCTTGATGAGGGAGAAGGCACTGCAGATCCTCCATAGATTGGTACATGAGCAGGCATTGTAGATCCTCCATAGCTTGATGCAGGAGCATACATTGCAGATCTTCCATAGCTTGATGCCGGAGCATGCATTGCAACTGATGGCATGGTTATAGGAAAAAAACCACCACACTGTGCTTCAAACAATAGTCCTTGTATTCTGTACTTTATATATTGCTTAGCCCGTGGATCCTTAATCATTCGCATTTCCGTGCCGATATATTTTCCATATATATCATCATCATCATCTTCTTTCACTGTCTTGGTGGAGGAGACACTGTCAGCAGTCAGTGCCTTTAAAACAGAACTTGACTCTCTGAGCAAATATCTTCGGCCTTGACTTGTTTCTTCTTGTTCATTAATCGGTCGGTTGCCTTTCTTTTCCCCAAAATTCTTGTAGATTCTTGTGATACTCTGGTGCCAGTACTTGTCTGTGAATCATTATCATCCTCAACATTGAGAGACAAGAAGGTGAACGCAAAGGACTAGCACCACTGAGAAGACAGAGTGGAAACAGCATGCAGCTTATGCAAAGTCTGTCCAACAGGAATACTGTGACTATTTCAACTCAAATGGTGATGTGCCATGGCAGTGGGATAAAATTAACTGAGTTAAAATAGTATGACCTTCTGATAGTTCTGGATAACGTTAATCGAGTTAAAATGCTACAATCTTCTGATTGTTCAAGATATTGTATTTTCATACCATTTTAGAAATGGCCTTCCTGGGCATGACCTGATCTCTGAGAAATGCGTCCATGGTCACATAAAACGGCCACTTGGAACGGTAGATCTGATCGGTGCCACTTCCACTGACTTTTGACTTTTTTTCCTTTGACAACTCTTTATTGTAGTAAGTGCGTAAGTTGGTGATCTTTTTGGAGATATCAACAACTGAAATATATATGTTATCATTGTAACATACATACACATATACATACACATAATAATAATACATACATGCATGAACACACACACGCACGCACGCACACACGAACGCACGCACACACACACACACACACATAAACATGGTAAACTAAAGATATGCAGCTAGAACAGTACTTCGGGCATTTAGAATGGTACTACTATTCGTTTGATTCCTGGCTAACGATTTGGTAGGAATTATGTTGTCCATCAAAAGCAGGTGTTTGGCTGGATGTCATGGGAGACTGGTATGCGGATCCTCCATAGCTTAATGAAGGAGAAGGAATTGCAGATCCTCCATAGCTTGATGAGGGAGAAGGCATTGCAGATCCTCCATAGCTTGATGAGGGAGAAGGCACTGCAGATCCTCCATAGATTGGTACATGAGCAGGCATTGTAGATCCTCCATAGCTTGATGCAGGAGCATACATTGCAGATCTTCCATAGCTTGATGCCGGAGCATGCATTGCAACTGATGGCATGGTTATAGGAAAAAAACCTGATGGCATGGTTATAGGAAAAAAACCACCACACTGTGCTTCAAACAATAGTCCTTGTATTCTGTACTTTATATATTGCTTAGCCCGTGGATCCTTAATCATTCGCATTTCCGTGCCGATACCGTGCATGCAATAGTTCATCTATGTCACTGGTGCGCTTTTAAAAATAAAATAAAGCATCATTTGACCACATAGGAAACATATGCTTTTTATATGACCTTACACTTGTTCAAATCACATTGTATAAGTAAAAACATCCAAAAATATTTTATTTTATGATATTAAAAAACTAATTAATTCCTGAGAAGTCAATAAATTTGAACCAGTTATCCTCGGGAGTGACTACTCACCCTTGAAGGGTAATATAGCACTCAGTGTACCGCCACGTGCATAAGCACCCCTTTGGGGTCAGTAGTCACTCCCTCTGACAAATAGTTCTAAACATTAACTTCAAACGATTTTAAAAAATTGTATACTAATACACAGGTAGTTTTATATTTGGTGTTTCTTTTAAGGAAACTAATATTGCAAGGGCTTACTTAATTTTTACATTAAAATGTTGTCGTTTTATGAAACTATTCATGTGAATTTATCTAAATAAATCAAAATAAACAATTAAAAATTAAAGAAAAGTAAAGAGTTTCTCTTTTCTGTTGTGTTAAAGATACAAATGTATTTATTAATTATTTCAGAGTTTGATTCCATGAACACGTCAATTCTCGGCTTACATGTAGTTACATGAGTATGACTGGATGGATGTGTTGTTGTTGCTGTCGTCGTCGTCGTCGTCGTTGTTGTTGTTGTTGTTGTTGTTGTTGTTGTTTGTTGTTGTTTCCCATTTAAAAATGCTATCCCGACAACAACAGCCACATTTTACAACATTTTACAACAGATGTTCGCCGTTTCTAAACCTACTGACGACGAGGTATATATATATATAATATATATATCATATTTTGAGAATACAAGCTCTATAAACACATATAAACGGCTTTAACTAGCCAGGCCAAACTCCAAGGTTGGAGCGTCGAATTAAGTGTTACCAACTCATAATTCATTTTACGCGTATTCAGACGTTTTAAGAACCCGTGAATAACCTCTACTTTTAATCAGTACATGTACATTATCATATGACCTGAACAACTGGATAGTGTTTTGATAGACGGTCTTGTAGTGTAAATTCCCGTTATTTGGCGGGTTAGTTTCTTTAAATATAGTTTCTTCGTGATTGATATTGCTTAAGATATACACACAACCGTATTACATCGTTTTCTGTTTTAAGTGACATTTTGATTTAAAGGGTAACTCCAATCAAAATAATATATAGGAAAGGTTATATGTCATTGTGTGTGTACATACATGATAGATAACTTTATTCATCCAAAAGACAACACATGTCTATGAGTTACAAAACAATTTAAATTTAAATATGGCAAGCAAGCGATTGTATACACATAATTTAAATATTTTCACAAACCAGTATAATTAGTATTATCAATTAATAAATAATACACTACTTTTACATATCATACACGCGAGTATATAGACAATGTGTTCCCTTTCCCAAATACTGATGCATTCAAGCGATCAGTAAACAGCTTGTCCCTCACTCCCTCGCTCACTACCATCCTTACTCACTCACTCACTCACTCATTCACTCACTCACTCACTCACGATTTTTGAAAAATAATAATTCGGTGTGATTCTTAACTATTAGTTGCACACATCTCATTTCTTAATCTGAAAGACTTATAAATATATTGTCCTAAACATCGATGTACCTTCGTACTGTTTGACGTCATGATATCTATTAACTTCAACATGTTTGGGTGTTTCCAAAAATATTTCTTTAAATATTGTTTTCTAAAGACTATAGTAAAGAGGGCATTTAAACAATAAATGGAATTCATCTTCAAGAATATTGCAATGTTTGCACTTTCTTTCTTACAAAGGCATTTTTCTCGTTTTTTTGTACCTCCCTGCTTCTATCTCCAGTCTATGGGAAGAGAGTCTTAATTTCGACAGTGCAACTCTAAACTTTTGTATTGTAATTGTACTTAAGTAGAACTGAAAACCAAACTTTGCAAATAAAATACAAAATCTTGCTTTAGGAGACTCTGATAATCTTGAATTTCAGTTTTGAATAAATTGATCGTGCAGTCTTTGTTTAAAAAGTGATAAAAATGCATTTACATTTCCAACACCTTGATTTACCCAGACTTCAAAAAATCATAAGTTTGATAATAACGTTCGAACAAGAGATGCCCAGTTTTTTTGCATTAGGGTGTGTCTCAATGTCTCTTAAAACTGGTTGTACGCACATTTAATATACTTTGTATTTTGGCTATATATTATTTTAAACCAAAATTTCATAACACGAAACAATCTATTGTTCTGAAGAGGAAAACGCCCCAATTCACCATAAATTAAATCTGTCTGAGTACTCTGTTTAGAATTAAGTAATCTCTTGCAAAACTGTATATGAAATTTCTCTGTATTGTCTGATTTACAAAATCCCCATACTTCACAGCCATAATTCAGAATAGGGGAGACCAACTTATCAAACAAATCCAAATAATGTTTTACTGATATATCTTTAAACTTATATAGATATTTATTAAGTTTGAAAATAGCTTTCTGTGCTTGACCGGACAATGTTTGCTGTGCATCTGCAAATGAACCTCCAGTAGTAAAAGATATTCCTAAATAGACAAAACGACTAACAATCTCAAGCACCTCGTCATTATAGTAAAAAATCAAATTTCGGGGCAAAATACCGCCTTTTCGAAATACCAGTACTTTTGTTTTCGCTACATTTACCTTTAGTTTCCATCTGATAGAATAATCATGAAGAATATTTAAACCAAAATGCCCTCTGAAGATTTAGCGAAAATAATTAGATCGTCAGCATACATTAACAAGCATATTCTGATCATTTCTTAATTCAACCCTTCTATGCCTTTTGAAACAATTCTTCCTCTAGATCATTTATATATATACAAAACAAAAAATACTATAGACATTCGCCTTGTCGCACTCCCATATGACAGGTAAATTCATCACTCATCTACCGGCATCGGTAGCTCAGTGGAAATGACCTTGGTAACCTTTATTGCTTAAGATATACACACAACCGTATTTCAACATTTTCTGTTTTTAAGTGATATTTTAATTTAAAGGGAAAACTTCCCTCTGAGGTTGTTGTTCCTATATAAGCAAATACACTCAGTACATTTAAAAACGCAATACTTGGTATTTTTTGAATTTTTAAAGATGTTCAAGTTAAATGTGTTTTAAATGTAAGCAGTAGGGCAAATCCTATGCAACTGTTTATCGCCATATGTTAACCTTTGGGACAAAGAGACTTGTGTACTAACATAAAATACAATCTTGATTTCAACAAAACACCAGCGGACTAAAAATAATCTAAAATCAAAAATGTTGCGTTAAATGTACTGAGTTTATAACGTGTTAGTCCCATTTCGTATATACATCTACGTAAAATACAACATTAGTTTAGAGGGACACACGGCAATCTTGAAAAGTTTATCAACATTAAAAGTATCGTCTCAAATTATCAATCCAGTATCATTTTAACTTTAAACCTGCTTGCATATGTTTAAATACAAGTTTGAGTTTTCAACTTTTCTTCGTTATTCTATGACAGGTTTGAATATATTACTGGTGCAATGGAATCAACCAATAATATAATAATATGCAAAACAACTTGCTTTAAACTATTCTTATAATTAATGTTATTGATTGAACAACTGCAAGTTATATAGAAGAACTAACGGTACGCAGTGAGTTTTTCAAAAATCAAGTTTTCCGTGTATCCCTTTAACACCGTGCAATAGGTTCAATAATAAGATGTTGTTATTCTCAAATAGTCACCAGAAAGGATTTTAAAGGGACACATGGCAATCTTGATTTTGTCAAAACTCGCGACGTCCCGTTCGTTTTTCTAAATAACAGGCATTATTTCAATCATTAATAATAATTATAAGAATAGTATAAACCAAATAGTTTTTGTATATTACTGACTTTTGATAATACTGCACCAATAATATATTTCAATATTTGGTAAAATAGCATAGAAAATTGAAAACACAACATTTTATTTAATGAAATGCAAACCGGTTTAAGGTCAATATTTTCCTTGATAAATAAGTACAGACGCTAATATTGGTGCTTGATAAAAACATCAAGATTGCCGTGTGTCCCTTTAACTGAAAGTAAAAAGCAAGTGAACCATATAACTGCGTTTTATTTTTAAGTTTATATACATACTTGATAGATTAAAGATATAAACGATTTTCGTTATAGTGTGTCATTGTCATTTTTGTTGTGCATTTACGTTTATGCTTCTTCTTAATATGTAAAGAGCTTAATCAAGTTGCAATTTTACAACAAAACAACTATTACAGCCATTAATAAAGTCATGGAGTATATAAATCAATTGATAAAGTATATAACTATTAAAACCTGTTACGTATTGCGTATATATTACCAAAAACGTGGAAACCAACGATGCTTGCAATGATTTAAATAACGAATTGTTAATTTTCCCATCGATTTCGTGAGATAACGAAGCGTTAATTTTCCCACCGATGTCGCTAATATAAAAAAAAACACACACAAAAAAAGAAAACACCTCGAACTTTAGTGTACGATTGAAATATTTAAAAATCGCTAACGATCTTCATCCATATTATGTTTCCTATTTCGAGTTCATATGTATAACTAGTTGACTACATATATGTATCGTCTGTTCTTTGGCAGGGGCTATATTCAGTTCTTTTTTAGCACTAGTCAGGGTTAGGGGATGAGCAACTGTGATGGGACTTACTGGAAAATTGCCTAACCCTACCATGAAAACTGACTGTAATCTGTTTCAAAAAACGTGTGTGCGTGCGTGCGTGCGGTGCGTGCCTGCTTGCCTGCGTGCGTGTGTGTGTGGAAACTTCAGATAATATATACGAATATAAAAGACACAAATAGTATAGCTGAGTAAACGAGAACGAACTGCTAGCTAATAATTTAGAGATCAGTATAATATATATTACTGCAAAATTTGCTCAGGATCACTTTTTTGCTGTCTACATTTCTTGCTGAAATAAATAACATTATTTCTATTTTACATGAAATTATTTGGGGCAGTGTATGGTCATGTGATCTCATGACTTGATTCAAATTTTGGAATTGTTGAAGTATCACTGAAATTAATATCGTTATTGTGAATTAATTTCTAATAAAATTATATGGAAGAATACAAATGATCCTTAGCAAATTTTGAGTAGTATATACATACTCTAGCTACGTAAAGAGATACCGATTTGTATGTAAGTACATATTATTAGTATTACACGACCTTATAGACTGTATAACACACGGTCGGTCAATTTATATAGATATGGCGTGTATACTCTGTATACACACTGATATAAACTTCATTCTAAGGAAAATGCGGATGTATCTCACTGCCAAACGTACTTTATAATACGAGCTCAATCGGCCAACAATCTCATTAAAATCAGACCCTTTATCACGCTACGATACTCTACGCTACTATTAAAGGATAGATCTGAAACATTACATTGGAGGTCACGTCAGATTGACCTTACAATAAGCCAATCAGATTCCAGCCTACAAAATTGCTCGGTATAGACTGCTTCACTGCGCATGTCGCATTTCAGTCGAACGCTGTGGGGCAGTCTACGCTCGGTATTGAAAGAGACAATGTTCGTCTCTTTTAGCTAATAAAACACACACAAAATTCGTTGACAAACATAACACATCAACCTTTTTTGAATATTTGCTGAATAAAATCAAGAGTGTTAGATTGTTTGACGAAATTCAATAGCGGTACAAAAAAAGAGTACCACTGGGTAGGGTTGAACTCGTAACCCAAAATAAAAACACACTCGCGGGTAATACTACTACAACGTCGCAATCGCCTACATCGCTACCAACTGCGCTAGCGGGCCAAATGTTTTAGTAGTACCTTATAGAACATGTAATATTGTAAGAAACTACTCGGTAGAATAATGCTCCGAATGTTTTCAAAAAACGTGACTGAGCCTATGATTTTCTTCGTATTATTGCTATAAAACGTACCATTTAGTGCATTTCGTTAATTTATCGTGCAATCCACAGCATTAACACACGGCGACTATATACTTTTTCGGATATGTGTTTTATTTGGATTTTCGTTTGTTCAGTTCACTCGAACATCATCTGAAGACAAGTGAGCTTTCCGGACCGTAACTTCGAAACCATTACACTTACACGCACGAAACTTATGGATACATTGTCCGAGATGGGAGGAGGATCCCTAATGTTTTGGAAGATCAAAGGTCAAGGTCGCCATGACATGACGTTCATGAAGTTATATGGAAATACGTATTCCGGATGGTAACCATTAAACCTACACTCATGAAATTGTATAGGTACATTGCCCTAGGTGGGAGAAGGACCGCTATTGTTTTTGGGAGTCATTATGTCAAAGGTCAAGTATATGAACTACATATTTCGGGCAATAACGTCATAACACCTACACTCATGCAACTTTATTGGTGCATTGCCCTAGGTGAGAGAAGGATCCACATTGTTTTATGGGATATGTAGGTCAAAGGTCAAGGTCACCATGACAAAAACAGATTCTGGACGATAACTTCAAACCTATAACACCTACACTCATGGAACTTCATTGGCTCATTGTTCCAGGTGGGCGGAGGATCCCTGGTGTTTAAGGGGTCAGAAGGTCAAAAGTCAAAGGTTAAGGTTACGGACCCTATATGGAAGTATGCATTCTGTATATGCATAAATTCAACCGTTACAGATCTTATCGTAATCATGCAGACATTTCGATATTTGTGATATTTTTAAATAAAAAACACATGAGACGTGAGCATATTCGTGTTAAATTTGTGTGCGCCATTAATTTCATGCAGTGTGCTATTTAGAGCTACAGTCGTAATGCAGTATGTATAAGTGTCTGTCTGATAGCGTTGACAGAACATTCGTTTATGCAGGTATTCATATGAAGTCTAGTAGACGTTTATGGGATGGTCCGTTAAATACTTTATAAAGTTGGAGTAGATTTAGACACTTATTTGTTATATATAGGAATAAGTTGTTACATAAATTATATAAAGAAAAATGAAACGCATCTCAGGAACGTTCGCTGTATGTTATATGTATACTATGCTGCTGATGAAGAATGCTCATTAAAGGTCTTCATCATGACCCCGGCATTGTTTCAGGTGCCATCTCGCTCATATCACTAGAGCAGTGGCAGAAAACTATAACGTGGCTCCAGCATAAATGGAGTGTCTAAAATAGAATTTGCAGCAACTCTGCAGTTCAGGGTGAAAAGGTTCTAGGCCCGTTCTCCATATTTTATCTCGATGTACATGTCGGATGATCCTGGCATGTTCATTCCTGTTAGGCGCCATATAACCTTTCATGAATCCCAATTCAGTTCAATTCTTGATAGAATACGTGTTTGGCTCAAGCTGGTGAACAAACTTAGGATGTAAAACTTCGCACTCTCTTCACATTAAATACAGTACTGAAATGGCTCAAATGTTCAAAGCGGAACTTCAGCATTTACGTATTTCGTGTTACAAAGTGTTCTCACAGTGATTAAAACGGCACATTTTTGTCCTTTCTCCATCTATACCTAGCTGCAACCCTTTTCTTACAAGCCATCTTGGGATTTCCCCGGAATATTACATGGAATTAAGTGTGCAGTATATAAATTATATAGCAGAAATTGCCGAGTTGCGTTTCTTTTTCCCTTTAGTTAGTCTCGGCCAGCTAAACCGTATCATGCATATGTCTTACTTGCAGATATGGTTCTGGATCCGTGTAGCATAGCGTAACGAAGCAATCAGAAGCTGGACGGATGACCGAGGCTACCCTTTAGTATATGTAAAACTATAGGCAAAGTGGTAAAATATGTGGTATTAGTTATTATTTGTAACCTGTGGGTTCTTGTTTATGTATTTTGTCTGGCTTGTAGGTATTGTGGTTGACACGCGACTGAAATCCAGTAATATATTTATGTAAATACGCACAAATATCAAAGCTGTGATAAAATCTTCAAAGTCTTTGGTATTTTATTACAGACTAAATTAAGCTGTATTTGTTTCAAATAGTCAACATGTGTCTGGTGAAACAGGTCTAAGTGTGGCATCATCAGTGCATTTTATTATAAAATACCCTAAGGGAATTGTTAATGATTTGCAGTGGAGCAGTCTTTACTGTTAAGATGACGTGATTATTTCCCTTGAATATGTTGTTTGTAGGAATTAAAGATGTGATTCATGTACCTTTTTGAGATTTTGTTTGATCGATTTCTAATTAAACAGCTTCTCGAAAAAAATAGTCTTAACATGTATTAAAGCTTTTATAGCATTGTTTAACCAGATGTTCTAACGCGAAACATCGCTAAATACATTTTAATATTATATCATAGCAATATGTTTTCAGAAAATTAGCTAAGTCAAATTTTAATTGTTGGTACTTTGCATGATAAAATGGCATGTAAAAATGTGCATAGATACAATTATATCAATCATACAAATTATATACAATGAAGGTGTGATATCACATGGTACCTGATTCAATTCATAAATCAAATTTACATTATTACTTATTATTATTGCAAATATCTTTGATTTTCATAAAATACATTATTTGATTTTTGGTGTTTTGTAATTTATTTTGCGACAGCTGTTGAATATTTCCATCAAAACTATCTTCCCATATCTCTCCATCTGAATGGGGGTACCATTATTGTCCTGTATACCATATTTGATTGTTCATGTCTTCTTCATTACTTGAAGGATTTGCACCAAAATAAACCAGATTGTTCCTTATATGGATCTAATTTCATGGGCAACATTTTGGATTACTGTGACATACTTTCGACGAAATAGGTATGTCACGTCTGGTCTCCGCTACGACAAGCACATCTTATTCTTTTCTTGAGGATTTTCACCAAACTCCACCAGAATATTCCTTATATGATCTATCATCATGTGCAAAATGTCGGATGTTGTGACCTACTTTGACTCAATATAGGTCATGTCCGGTCTACTAAGTCATGCGTATCTTTCTTCTTGCAGGATATTCCAAACTTCACCACAATGTTCCTAACATGCATCTAACACCAAAATTTCGAATCGCTGTAACCTACTTTTGACGAAATATGTCACTTTCGGTTTCAGCTACAGCTTCTTTCTCGCAACTTCAACACAATCCTTATATGCATCTTATATTATGCGCAACATTTTAGATTTCTGTGAATAAACGAAATATAGGTCACGTCTGGTCTGTTTCTGCTATGACATGCATCCCCAACTGTTAACGACATTTATTAAATTAAATATTAAGTACGCACGAAAGAATACCTCACGGGATTGATATTGGTGTTGATCAAATAAAAATTACAGACTTCTTTACCATAGACTCATCATAGGCTCAACATGCAGGCCGTGGCCTTCAAGTTAATCTTTAATCAGGCACGTATCAACCTGTGCACAAGACGCAGCTGCGTACAAATAGTTTCACTGGGTGCTGACGGTGTCATACCGAGAGCCGTTTGGTTACGAGAACAGGTCATGGTTATGCAGTGAGTATTTGTTTACATACACGTCTAACACACGCTGTGGACTGGAATAACATAACTGTGTACATGTAAAGGTAAGGGTATTTATGTGAAACATAAGCTGTTAATATTTACCAATTGTTAGAAAAACAAACATGTAACTATTTTGTAGTTGTTTTGGTTGTGTGTTTAATAAAAACAGACAATTTCTCTTTGAATGTGTGCTTTTATATAGTAAATTCATGATAAAAACAAGCATCCGTTATTAAATGTAATTATTTTGCTTAAACTTTCAGCTTTTGAAAACGAGTTCAACATATTTTTTTACTGTTCATGTTTTCGTTTGATTTTATGCTTTTATTCCTACAAAAATTGCCTTTAATACTCGGTCGTGTTTATAAGAAATGAGTATAGGTTTTCTATCGAAGTCATTACATTGGGTATGCGTTTTCAACTGAAGGTGTATATGTTTTCTATTGAAGACGTCAACAGAATATGTCTAGGTGTTCTTCTGAAGCCATTAGATAATTATGTGTGCTGTTGATCTGTAACATTATTTGTTTAGTTATGTTTTAAAAATTAGGGAAAGATAATTCCTTCTCGTCTGTAAGTTTCACTTAAAAACAATTTGGTCTTGGTAACTTTTTGTATTGATTTAAATCAATTAATAATTTAATTGTTTCATTCATTTCAACTGTTTTAATCATGTTGATACGCCACTCCATTTTTAACCGAAATCATTTTGTCCATATCATTCTACATGTATTTTGGTAATTCATGATCTTAAAGAGTAAGCTATACATGTGTGCATAACTTAGTCATTGTAAGAACTTTTAATTTGCATTTTCAAGGATTCATTCCAGAGTCAATCAAATAAAAGAAATTCATCCATTCATGTAAACGACCACAATCGGCTAAATGAGCGGTAACAGACGGCAATAACGTTTTCAGTTGCTGAACCACCATTTGTACAGTTTGTGTGTCCGCCATTACGTCATCAGGCATGTCATTTGCATTTTCCATCAGTTCAGACTCCTCAATGTCGGGCTCTGAAGTAGAATATAACACTGTGGTGTCCAACAGTTCTGATAAATCAGTTGAAGCGATGGTTTCGACATGTTCTTGGTCGACTTCCAAATGTGAAAATTATTGACAATGAACTGATTTTGATGGTGTGTTGATTTTTTGAAGTTTTCGAACTGGGCTGTCGCTGGCTGAAGATTTGGTTGGTACTATCATTTTCTCAGATTGAGGATCAAAATTGATTTCTTTGCCGGTAACATTAGAACCCAACACATTATATGCCCTTTGGCGATTATTCCCGTCAATTGATCTCCACATGTAGGACACCTTTTCTGCCGGGTGCTCCTCGACACAATGACGCACCATGTCTGTTATCATCTCAAATGTAGCGCAACAATAGCTGCACATAAGATTCTGAAAAAAAGAAAATCGACTTTGTAACAAAACACATACTACTTTGTTGTACTTCGTATGAAAACCTAGACACACTCTGTCAGAAACACAGACACAAAAAATGATGTAAATTGCCGATTTAAATAATGATTTCGTAATAACAGAGACATCTTATTGTAGCAGAAATGAATATTCACTAATATCACGACAAATGACTCTTTCTTTGATTATTTTGTCTTACTTTTATACAGTTTTGCAAATAAACAAGGTTTTTTTATGTAACACATGGTAATTAAAACACTAATAAACACAAACAGATTTAAGAAAAAAACAAAATGATAGATATAGAGCATACACAAACATAACATACACATTAACTCACCATTTCTCTGTAAATATCCAAAGATCCTAAGCCGAAAAAAAGTAAAATACATTAAATATTTGTAAAACGAAACTATTCCACTCTCTATGTGTAAACAAATAATCACTGCGAAACCATGACCTGTTCTCGTAACAAAACGGCTCTCGGTATGACACCGTCAGCACCAAAAATTTAAACGCAAACATTTAACATACATAAAGGCGTAGGGGCCATCGCCGGATTTCAGAGAAACGTTGCAGGGATGATCAGTACCAAGCCTAGTGGTGCAAATCATCACCGTGTTCCGGTTAAAATATGTTTGGCGGAGTTATGGCCCTTTACAGGTTTTAATACACAAACTTTGTCCGGACTAGTGCTGCTGAACCCCTGGCCGAATTTCAACGATACTTAGCAAGGATGATCAGTATCAAGCCTAGTTTTGCATGTCATCTTTGTGATCTGGTTGAATGATTTTTGGCGGAGTTATGGCCCTTCAAAGGTTTTAATACACTAACTTTGTACAGACTAGTTCTCCTGATCCCCTGTCTGGATTTCACCGAAACTTGGCAGGAATGATCAGTACCAATCCTAGTTGCGCACGTCCTTGCCATGTTCCGGTTAAATGATTTTTGACATAGCTATGGTCTCTTATACACAAACAATTTCCGGACTAGTTTTCCCGAACCTCTGGTTGGAGTTCAATGAAATTTGGCAAGAATGATCAGTACCAAGCCTCGTTGCGCATATCGTTGTCGCTTAAAATGTTTTAATACACAAACTTTGTCCGGACTAGATATCCCCAACCACCATTCAGCTTTCAACGAAACTTGGTTGCGTATATCATTATCTTGTTCCGGTTGAATGATTTATTTTTGGTGGAGTTATGGCCCTTTAGGGGTTTTAATACATAAGCTTTGTCCCGACAATATATTGATCCGCTGCCTGGATTTCATGAAACTTGGCAGGGATGGCCTTTAACAAGCCTAGTTGCACATGTCTTCGTCGTGTTGCAGTGTAATGATTTTTGGCGGATTTATGGCCCTTTCTCCTGTAGTGGAGACATCTGGTTTTACTCAAAACAACCCCTAGTTCTAATTTAGTATGGTTAATTAGGGACTCGAGGCACAACAATTGTATAAATGGGTTTTGACCGCTTTCATAAAGGGGACCCTCTACAGGCTTTCAAAACCTATTTTATACAATTGTTGTGCCTCGAGTCCCTAAACTAGGGCCGCTTGTTTAAATTGTTAGATTTGGTCAAGTGTTTAAGTTTCTGTTTTGGTGTTTTTTTTGTGTTTGTTTAGCTCTGCTGGCCGCAGGACAGCAGAGCTTATGGGATGGCGAGTTGTCCGTCGTCCGTCCGTGCGTCCTTCAGTCGGCCGTTAACATTTTGCCTCGTTAACACGATAGGGCCTTCATTTTTCATCCGATCTTTTTCAAACTTCAACGAATTATTGATATCAATAATAGATCTGACGAGTTTGAAAACAAGCCATTTCTGACCCGTTACACTGGAGTTATGGCCCTTGATTTACTTAAAATACTATATTTTGCCTCGTTAGGGACTTCATTTTTCATCCGATCTTTTTCAAACTTTACCAGATTGTTGATATCAATGAAAGCTTGGATGAGTTTGAAAACCAGCCAGATTGGACAATTTACACCGGACCCTTGATTTTCTGAAATATGCTTCCATGTGGCCTCGTTAACACGATAGTTTCTTAATATTTCATCCGGTCTTTGTCAGACTTTACAAGATTGTTGATATCAATGAAATCGGACGAGTTCGAAAACGAGCCGGATCGGACCATTTACACCGGAGGTATGGCCCTTGATTTTCTGAAATAAGCTATAATGTTCACTCGTCAACAGGATAGAGCCTTCGTTTTTAGCTCTACTGGCCAAGGGCCAGCATAGCTTATGGGATGGTGTGTTGTCTGTCGTCCGTCGTCTGTCTGTCTGTCTGTCGTCTGTCTGTCGTCCGTTAACTTTTCTTCAAACGACTTCTCCTCAGAAACCGCTTGGCTAATTTTGACCAAACTTCACATGAATGATCCTTAGATGAATGCTTTTTAGATTTGTTAAAATTAGGTCAGCACTACATCCAAGATGGCTGCCATTATCATATATAGTCGAAACCTTAAAAAATCTTCTTCTCCAGAACCGCTGGACAGAATTCAACAGTTTTTCTTTTAAAATGATCGCCTAGGCCTAGACTATCAAGATTGTTCAAATAAAGGCCCCGGGGTCAAAAATGGCCGTGCCCCGGGGGTCCAAAGTTTGTATATTGAGGTTTTGCATGTTTTTCATATTGACATATAGGAAAAAACTTTAAAAAATCTACTTCTCTGAAACCACAAGGCACAGAGCTCTCATGTATTACATGGAGCATCAGCTTATGGTCCTCTACTAAGTGTGTTCAAATGGTGACCCTGGGGTCGATATTCGTCCCCGCCCCGGGGGTCACAGTTTTACATAGACTTATATACGATTTTTTTTTAAAAAATCTTCTTCTCGGAAACTACAACAGCCAGAGGTTTGATATTTTGCATTTACTATAAGCTTATGGTCCTTTACCAAGTTTGTTCAAATGGTGACCCTCGGGTCACATTTGGCCCCGCCCCAAGGGTCACATGTTTTACATAGACATGTATAGGGAAAAACTTAAAAAATCTTCTTCTCTGAAACTGCAAGAGCCAGAGGTTTAATATTTTGCATTTGCTATTAGCTTGTGGTCCTCTACCAAGTTTGTTCAAATGGTGACCCAGGGGTCACATTTGGCCCCACCCCGGGGGTCAGAGTTTTACATAGGCTTGTATAGGGAAAAACTGAAGAAAAAAAATCTTCTCTGGAACCACATGGCACAGAGCTCTCATGTATTACATGTAGCTTATGGTCCTCTACTAAGTTTGTTCAAATGGTGACCCTGGGGTCAAATTTGTCCCCGCCCCGAGGGTCACAGTTTTACATAGACTTATATAGGATTTTATTTTAAAAAATCTTCTTCTCGGAAACTACAAGAGCCAGAGGTTTGATATTTTACATTTATTATACGCTTATGGTCCTTTACCAACTTTGTTCAAATGGTCACCCTGGGGTCACATTTGGCCCCGGCCCAAGGGTCACATGTTTTACATAGACATGTATAGGAAAAAAACTTAAAAAATCTTCTTCTCGGAAACTGCAAGAGCCAGAGGTTTAATATTTTGCTGTTGCTATAAGCTTATGGTCCTTTACCAATTTTGTTCAAATGGTGACCCTGGGGTCACATCTGGCCCCGCCCCGCGGGGGTCACAGTTGTACATAAATGCTTGTTTTAAATTACTTTTTTTTTACTTATTTTTTATTTATTTTTTTACTTTTTTTTTTTTTTTACTTTTTTTATTTTTATTTTTATTTTTTTTATTTTTATTTTTAATCTTTTTTTTTTACTTTTTTTTTTTTACTTTTTTTTTTTTTTTATTAACTTGGAAAACCAGCCAGATCGGACCAGTTATGGCGTAGTTATGGCTATATTTTGCCTCTTTAAGACGATAGACACTTGCTTCATTGATGTCATAAGAGCCATATTAGCCAGTAGAGCGTCCACAGGCCCTCTTGGGCCTCTTGTTTTCAAACGTTACCAGATTGTTGATATCAATGAAAGCTCGGAGGAGTTTGAAAACCAAGGAGTTTGGATCAGTAACACCGGAGTTATAGCCCTTGATTTAGTTAAAACTGGTGTAGTTTGCCTTGTTATAGGGCCTTCGTTTTTCATCCGATCTTTACCAAATTCTACCAGATTGGTGATATTAATGAAAGCTTGAATGAGTTTGAAAACCAGCCATATCGACCGGTAACACCAGAGTTATGGCCCTAGATATAGTGAAAAATGATGTCTTTCACCTTGTTTAAACGATAGGGCCTTCATTTTTCATCCGATATTTACCAAACTTTACCTGATTGTTACTATCAATGAAAACTTAGAAATTTTGAAAACCAACCAAATCAGATTAGTAACACCGGAGTTAATGCCCTTGATTCATTGCAAAGATGCTGTATTTTGCCTCGTGAAGACGACAGGACCTTCATTTAGCCGGATTTCAGTGAAACTTTGCAGTGATGATCAGTACCAAGCCTAGTTGTACTTATCGTCACTGTGTTCCGGTTGAATGATTTGGCGGAGTTATGTCTTTTTAAAGGTTTTAATACTCAAACTTTGTCTGGACTAGTTCTCCTGTACCCATGGTCGGATTTCAACGAACCTATTTAGGGATGATCAGTACCAGGTGTCGAAAGATGACCCTAGTGGTTGGGACTAATTCCGAAAAGAATAAATGTCGGTGACTGCATTTACATAAAGTTAATGCAACTTTTAAATATGTTAAATATATATACAATTATCAAGAAAAACAAGCGAATACACAGATGAAATATGAAAAAGACTGTTATCATGAACGTATAAGACGTTCGTAGTATTATCACAAATACTGAATATGTCGACTGTCATATATATGACACGAACGTGTTGTTGAAGTTACAACAATGTTGATGATCAGAAACGACAAAGAATGATGATCTAACGCGATGTATTTGATGCGCGATAGCTTATGAACATGACGCGCGACTCCAATGATCGGTGATTGTTACCAAAAGCCTTCTATAAGGGTTGATGACGCGATGAACAGCCTCCAACGAGGTTGTGTGTTGAAGTTCCTCCACTGAGGTCTGATGACGGGTCCACCACGTGTCCCGGGGGTTGTTGCTCCTATGAGAACCTGACCACGTTGTCCAGATACGGGGACCGTCTCCACCCGCGCATTACGTTATGCGATGAATCACCTAGAGGGCCTACACACTCCGGGAGGTTTAGGCTGTAATGATAAATACTTTTAGACGTAGTTTCATTAACACAACAATCTTATACAATCATCGTTACACAAACAAATCATTATCTAGTAAATATATGTGAGTCATTCTCTAATTATGATGTGTAGCAATGTATACGTTTTCTACAATGTCATTTATACGCATCGGCATTTATACAGGTATATCATCTCACCGTTAACCACCGTTAACCTATTCACCTAATATACAACGTTACCAGTTTAATCTTGTATTACAATTAATTATCGACTACAATAAGTATATCTAATAAAGTTAACTTCAGAATCATATGCTAGTTGTATCAAGTTAATGTTTGAGAAACATATAAAGGTTGACCAGATGAAGTTACATCACGAAACAACATGGCGATGCCCATTGAATACACATGTACAATAACATTTCATAAAAACGATATACTGACCACATATTGCCTGCGAATATCACCCTTTCGGTTTAATTCCACTAAATCAGCCAGATGTGCTTGCCTGGTGCAGTCGAAAGTACTTTAAAACCTTTTTTTAGTGCAATTTCCTGTTAATTTTTGGCTGTAACTGTATTCTGAACATGTTGTTGATATTTGAAAAGGGAGATCATCATGTTTTTGACAGTTTTTGATATAAATTTCAGAAGTGAAAGTAGACAGGGTACGAAATTGCAAGGGGTAAAAATAGCTTTGACCTTAGACCCGGTGTTAATATACAACTGAAGAAATGTTTCTTAGAAGGTATTAAACCCCCTATTTCCTTGTTGATGTTTAATAGCAGACATGTTTATTTGCATGATAAAGTAAGTTTCTCAGAATTCTAACCAGGTTTGAGTTTTTAACAGGTTGTCAACATTCTGACTTTACTATAGAAGGGCAATAGAGACTCATTTACGCTATTATAACCTTTCCAAACGACTGCTCCAATCAAAGCAACTTTCAATATTCCCGGTCACGACTGGAAAACAATGCACTTTATAACCCAACGTTCCGCCCAGACCATCATTTCCCACGTTCATTTCGTGGCCCACGTGGCAACAGACGCAATTTTTATATCTACACGAAAGGACCCTTACACAATTTTTCCCTTTAGAGAGATAGATTGTAAAATACCTATACTTTTAAACTTATTGAACGGCCCTGCCTAACTCCGTCCAACAACGCTTTAAAAATGCTCGCTTCCCATTGGTACATGAATCTATCATGCAAATGGTGAATATGTTTCGACTGAACATTGATTCGCATGTGACTGACAGATGTCGTCAAATGCTTACAAGAGCTATGTACGACCAATACGCTCTACCCAAGATCATTTTGTGACACCAGGTCTAGTTGTGCATATCATCGCCGTGTTCTCGCGGAATGATTTTTGGTGGAGTTATGACCCTTTAAAAGTTCGAATACACACATTTTGTTTGAACTAGTTCTCCCGAACCCTTGGCCGGAATTCAGCTAAACTTTTCAGGGATGATTGGTACCAAGCCTAGTGTGCATATCATCTCCGTGTTGCGGTTGAAAGATCTTTGACGGAGTTTTTGCCCTTTAAAGATTTTAATACACAAACATTTTCCGGACTAGTTCTCCTGAACCCTGGCCAGATTTAATATGAGACTTGGCAAGGAAGATCAGTATCAAGCCTAGTTGTGCATATCATTGCCAGGTTCCGGTCGAATGATTTCTGGCGGAGTTATGACCCTTTAAATGTTTTAATACACAAACATTGTTCAGAATAGTCTCTTCTGAATTCCTGGCCGCATTTCAACGAATTTTGGCGGCGATGATGAGTACCAAGCCTGTTGGGCATGTCTTCACCTTGTTTCGGTTGAATGATAGTTTGACAGAGTTATCCATGGCCCTTTTAAGGTTTTAATACACAAACCTTTTACATACTATTTTTGGTGAACCTCTGGCCGGATTTTAACAAAACTTTGCAGGGATGATGAGTACCAATAGAAATATAAAAATCGAACAGGAAAAGCAGCATTTAAGGACGACAGTCAACCACAAACACACACAGAAACAAAGAACAAATTTAAAGATGAATAAAAGGCCAAATAAGACATCACAAACACAAAAGGGTTGACAAAAGGTCTACCGCCTTGGAACGGTCAGTAGCAAAAAAAAACCGCTGTGTGGGGGGGGTTCTAGGGTTCACAAAACCTCACACTTACCCTACTGTTATCCCAATTAAATAAAGTGTAAATAAAGTCTTACCCGCCATGAACTATTCTCTAACCAAGCCTAGTTGCGCATACAATCGTTGTGTTCTAGTAAAACCGAAGAAATGCTGATTAAAGAAATTGATATTTTGAAAAAACAAAACGGTGTAGATGGAGACATCCTTGGACAAAAACAAAAACAATTACTTGAATTAAGACAAGAAAAATGAAGGAGTCAAAATAAGATCCAGAACACAATGGATTGACCATACTTCTGCACCTTAGAAAATGTAAGTCAATGACAAAACTTCAGTCTAGTCAAGGTATCACTTTATAATCACAATAATTAAAGAAACAAAAACATATTATGAGAATCTATACAGCTTCCTTGATGTGGGAAATGTTGATCTAAACCAACTGTTTATCAGCTATAATATAAACAACTTAATAGATGAACAACAACTTCCTATTGATGGCAAAAGTACATATCTAGAAGCCGGCAAATCATTAAGGTCATTCCAGAACAATAAATCTCCAGGCTCTGACGGATATACAGCAGATTTCTTATTTGGAAGGATTTGGGTCACTTTATAGTCAGATCTCTAAATTATGGTTATCATAGAAGAACTATCAATCACCCAAAAGGAATGTGTAATTACATGTATCCCAAAAGGTGATAAAGATAAAATAGTACTGAAAAACTGGAGACCCATATATCTACTGAATACTACATATAACATAGGTTCAGCTTGTATAGCAAACAGAATAAAACCATGTTTACCATTAATTATTGATCCAGATCAGACAGGTTTTATTTTTTGACGTTATATGGGTGAAACCACAAACACTATCTGTGACATTTTTCATTTTGCTGACACACACAAGTGTGAGTCTATTAATTATGATAGATTTTGAAAAGCATTTGACTCCCTCTCATGGTCTTTTAATAAAGTAGTTCTTACTTTTTTAATTCTGGCAAATACATTAAAAGACTGGTAAGAACGTTTGATAATAATATTAAATCATGTGTTGTAGTAAATGGCCATTCATCACCTATCATTGGCGTAGCTCTGCATAGGCCCTGTAGGCCGAGCCTACGCCTAATTTTCAGAAATAGAAAAATTCAAAATTCAAAAAATGCAATAACAATCGGGGTTGGGGAGAGGTTGGGTGGGGTGGGGGCTGTATAGGCGGCGTAGTAACCAGAAAATATTATTTTCATATATATTTGTTTAGTTATCTTTGCCCTTCTTAAAGTCTAAAATATACATCAGCACGCACCTAATGCATTCTAACATAACAAAAAATTGGGGTGTGTGGGGGGTTGGGGCATGTCCCCGAACCCCCCTAGCATAATAACTTTAACTGCGGGCCTATGCTGTCAAAAAGGCCAAGCTACGCCCCTGCCTATTTTAATATACATAGAGGTTGCAAACAAGGGGGCCCTTTATCTCCTCACGTATTTGTAGCATGTGCTGATCTTGACTAGAACGGATAAAAATAGCACAGGTATATTGAGTTACTGGTAAATCAATATGCGGACGACACCAGTCTCACATTAGCTGGCTCTGAAAAGCCATTAAAGAATACGTTATTGGTTTTAAAATTGTATGCAACGATTTCTGGTCTTAAATGTAACATTGAGAAGAAGAGTTGTCTGATTTGGAGCAAAACAGGGAAGTAATAAGATATTATGCCCAGAGACTAAATTAAACTGGGACCAAAGCAATTTCAAACTACTGGGAATCAACTTTTCAACAAATCTGGTAGATATAACTTTAAACTATGATAATAAGATTAAAGAAATCAAAGAACTTATGTCTAGATTGTCAATAAGAAGGCTCACCCCATAAGGTAAACTCATTGTGATCAAAAGCCTTGCTCTGTCAAAATCAAAGATAGACCGTTTTTGAGTGAAGAATATATAGCATTGAGCCAGTTAAAAAAAGAACTTACTCCAAATTCATGGAATGATATATTAATGGAACCAGTTTGTTCAATGATACAATTAAGACTGGAAGTAATCATTTATATAGTAAACATTATATAGTTAGAAATATTATTTTTGTTAATGATTTTGTAGATGAAAATGGTGACTTTCTGTCTTTTGACTTGTTTCAAGAAAATATGGATATTTTTTCGGACTTTATTGAGTATGAACGTGTTATAAGGGCAAAAAAATCAACAATTAACCAATTATAAATCAAAAACGATAAATATAAAATAGTTCAAAACTTAGTCTTACATCTAAGTAAGAAAGAAAGAAAGATGACAAGGAGTGCAAAACTATTTACAAAAGTCTGAATAGAAAAACAACTGATCCAAAAGCAATACTAAAATGGAATCAAGAAAATTTAGAGGAAAAATATGAAGAATGGAGAAATATATTTTCACTCCCTTTTAACATAACAAAGGTGGTTACACACACGGTTATTACAGCGTATCTTAGGGACCGACCATTTTGATTTCAGTGGGGTGGGCCTGGGATTTTCTTTCAGCCGGAATATATTTTTTTCATTTCTTTAAAGCCGGGATTTTTATTTCGCCTACTGCACTGGCCAGATTATTTTTTTTCGTCAACTTGAAAGCCAGAATAATTTTTTTTAAGTTTTTCTATTCGTAGAATAAGAAGAGCTGTTGTAGATCTATCTACTCAACGTCTGCGTCGACATTGGTTTTCAGTTGTAGTAACTAAAAGAAATAGTCCAATTATTTCAGCAACCACTGGACCGTGAATCTTGAAATATGTCATCAGTAACATTAATGACACTGGTAGACACATGTTCCATAACTCTGTATTAGCATGACTCTTTTCTTACTTTGAATTTCTGGTTTAAATGTTCTTTTTTGACAAGCCCATATATTTTAAAAACTGAAAGTCGTACATCAACAAAACTTCAGTAAAGCTTGGAATAACACGGGCGCTAGTAGACACATGTTCATATTAACTCTATATTGCATTTGAGCAAAGTTATGTTCCTTTTTCAACTTCAAAAATCTGGTTAAAGTTTTTAGGCAAGTCCTTGTATGTCAATAGACGATTATTACTTATTAATACAACTTCAGTAAACATGGATGCTAGTAGACACATGTTCCATAACTCTGTATTGCAATTTAGCAAAATTGTGGCCCTTTTTTCTGAATAAATATTTTCTGTATAGTATTTTAGAAAAGGTGTAGCCCCTTTTTGACTTAGAATTTCATTTATTTTATTTTCTGGCAATCCATTTATTTCAATACCCACTAGCCATATATCTCTGTCAAAGGAGCTTGACAAGTGTCACTCAGAGTCAAAGACACAGACACATGTTTCATAACTGTTTATTTCATTTTAGCCAGATGATGTGGTGTGTTTTTTTTCAACTTAGAATTTCAGTTAAAGTTTTTTAATCAGCTTCATATATTTCCATGAAACTCACTGCATACATCAAATGAGAATCGCAAGCCTGTAAATATCATTTAGCACCATAACCACCCACACCTTCCCCACTCCTACACCAACATCACCACAGATAAATAGACAAATTTTTGTTATATTATTTTGGTTTCTCTTCAGTTACCATGTCTGCACCCTGTTCTCTTCCCCACACCCTCACTCATATTCATTCTGGGTCTTTCTTCGATATTTGGTATATGTTTACTGACCAATAGTGTTGTTCCGATTAATCGATTTGATCGATCATCAATCAATTATGCTTTTGATCTGATTATTCGATTAAAAATGTTCATGGTCGACTTTACTCGGTTGTTGAAAATTATGGCTTATTTCATTCTCTTGTACTAAAGTATACAAGAAATAAAATGAGTTATAATTGTGCAACAAGTAATCACACATTAATAGCAGTTATCACAATTTATTTTTTAAAATATATGTTGGTCAGTTTTATGCTGTTCCTTTATTACCAGAACATACTTGAAATGTGATTCTTTTCTTCATTTTAGTCTGAACAAGGCTTACACTTGTCTTTTATAGCAGCCATGTTTAATCGATTAATGATCGATCATCGGTCGGTTAAATATTCAGATAATCGATCATGAATTTTCATCCAATTCCCAACACTACTGACAAATACCTCCGCGCACCCCCTACACACTCACCTCACCACCACCTAAACTCCACAATTAAGACTAACTGGCACCATGGTTGGTGAGACAGAAGTGTCAGTGGCCTTGTTTAAAATTGACAACTCTTGTTTAATATGGATCTTTCGATATGTGGTGGATGGAACTCCATGTGCTAGTTTTAATCTTTAGTTATGCTTGTCCTTGTCTGCCACTTTTGCTCTTCTAAATTACTACCATGACCACTAAATACCCCATTCATTACTACCATGACCACTAAATACCCCATTCATTACTACCATGACCACTAAATACCCCATGTATTACTACCATGAGCTATGCATACTATATTTATTATTACCATGACCACTGATATCATATTTAATATTTATTAATAATGAATGTCAAACACCAATGTTAAATACTGTTATTTTCACATTTTTGTAATATCTCATATCAATTGTAATGTCGCCATGGAGTGAGTCACTGAATGATAGTATTTTTGTAATGTCACCCCAGTATAATTTGTACTGTCTTATGATTGTGAAGTCAAAGCAATGTACTATGCTGAACAGTGTATGTATGTATATACATATGCAAATAAAAATCAGTGAACATTTACTAAAATGGCGAACACAGTTTGCACATCCTTCTGAAGATGATTTGAAAATGTTACGCATGAGATCACAGCTGAAGATTTCGAAAGAACACAAAAGAACCATCCGCAGAAATTTATTTTCTAGCTAGGTGCTGAGAATAGTGCTTTGGAACTGACAGATTAGTAACAATTTTACAGATTACTAACATTGTGGTAGGAGGGTTCGTAAAACAAATTTATATCAAAAAAATGGCCTTATTACAACCATGACTTATGTATACCACATTATGACCATGACTTTACATGAATATCACATTCATTACTACCATGACCAATGTATACCAAATTTACCACCATGACCACTTTATAACAAGTTATACAACACATTCACTACCACCATTGCCAGTGTATACCACATTTATCCCATTTATAACTACCATGACTAATGTAAACTATATTTATTACTACTATGATCTATGTACATCACATTTATTACAACCATGAATACTATCACTCACAGTCTTCTAAACTTATTTCAACTGGAGATTTCGATAAACTTCTGACCAGAAGCTGTGGATGTAGCCAGATTGTGGTTAAACATTTTCATGTTGAATCCAGTTGCTAATGGAGTATATCTACATTTATCATAGACTGAATATCACATTCATTACTACCATGACCAATGTGCACCAAATTTACTACCATGACCACTTTATAACACGGTATACAACACATTTACTACCACCATTGCAAGTGTATACCACATTTATCACATTTATAACTACAATGACTAATGTAAACCATATTTATTACTACTATGATCTATCTGCATCACATTTATTACAACCACGAATACTATCACTCACAGTCTTCTAAGCTCATTTCAACTGGAGATTTAGATAAACTTCTGAGCAGAAGCTGTGGATGTAGCCAGATTGTGGTTAAACATTGTCATGTTGAATTCAGTGGCTAATGGAGTAGATCTACATTTATCATATACTGAATATGGAGCCAGATTATCTTTTTCCTCTAATTGGACTCACAACAAGATTATTTTTTTCGAAGAATATGAGAGAAGGCTGGATTTTTTTTTCAACAATTTGTGGGACTGTTTATTTTCTTCCCTCAAGTCAGAGCCAGGATATTTTTTTCAACAATTCAAGGGCCAGAATATTTTTTCAAAAAAAAATCCCAGGCCACCCCACCCCCCACAGAAATCAAAATGGTCGGTACCTTAGCAACAAATAAACGTCTTGTTAAAATGAATATACTAACAATGACAGATGCTCTCTCTGTAATACTGACACAGAATCGTTAAGTCATTTGTTCTGGCACTATAGAAATGTGCAATCATTTTGGAATAGTGTTTGCAACTGGTTTAAAGAACGGTGCAGACATCTTTATAATTTAACATTAGACATAAGTAAAATTATTTTTGGAGATATTACAATAGATAATACAATTAACACACTTCCAAGCCAAAACTTGTCCCTTTGCACATAGTTCTGAGTTTGTTTCACGATACCGATTAAATCAATAACCATTGAACTTTTGACTTTTGACCCCTATCCCAGAATCCCATTGTGACCCTGGAGCAAATTATACTGATATTCCCAAAACCATTACATTTTATTAAGGAAGGAAAATAGATATTTGACACAATTTACATAGTTCCCAACCCCCACCACACACTAACCAGCCCCCTCACACCCACCCCCCACCTCCCACACACACACCCACCCTCCTCCACGTACACACATCCACTTCCCCCATCTAGGCACACATCTAAGGTGGAAACAACGAAATTGTTTGATATGCTTTGTACACCCACCACCTTCATCCCCCAATCCGAGGGATGACGTCCGAGAATTAAATATGTATTAATTTGACATGCTGTGTATCTCTTTCATAGACGACTATTTAAACCAATAAATGTGCAAAAGTATGGGAAATGAGACTGTAATTATATTATTAGTGTATCTGATGCTCCTTCCCTAAGTAAGGCCCCACCGATGACATATGAGGAAACAAATGTATACAGTGTAATCCCATCATTATAACATTATAACGTTTCATTTGAGACATAATTAAAAATGCAAATGACACCCCATATTGCCCCACACCCCTCTCCCCTCTCCCCCCTCCCGCCTACACCCCCATCCACTTCACCCCACCCCGCCAAACACATACACATACATACAACCAAACCATGGGCAGACGTCCAAGTTTCAAATAATAAAATCATTTGATATGATGTGTATCTTTCATAGAACATTACACATATCAAGTTATATGCAAAATAAGGAAAAAATACAGTGTAAATGAATTTTTAATGTGTTTGACCTTTTGGCACCCCTTTCACTGGGCCCCGCGATTGACGTAGGAGGGAAAAGATATGCAGTAATCCCATCAACATAACATTTAATTTGAGACATAATAAAAATAAACAAAACAAAAAATGACCTCACCCCTTCCACTCACCCTGGACTTCTAGGCAGACGTCCGAGTATGAAGAAATGAACTATGGTAGAATAACAAAGAAAAACCAAACCTCAGCATGTTATTTAATTAATATACGATATAAGGTTTATTTCAAAACGATGACCGATATATAAAAAGATGCTGATTCAATGCTTGATACAACTTCAAAACTGCCGTGTGTCCCTTTAAAGTTACAGTTTAATGAACTAACGAGCGCTGTAAGATAAAAACTGATTCAGTATAATTTGTACCAAAGGGGAAAAGTCAACTGTAAGTCGCTTTGAAAAGGACATTGTCGGTCGGCGTTTAAATAAGACACGGTTTTGAGACCCGCATTGTCATGGATACACGTGCCAAATGTGTTGAACATTGAAGCGTTAGTCTGTTATATTGTGTGACATTTAGTGGACGGACAGACAGACGGACGGACGGACGGACGGACGGACATATGGGAACTTAACCTATAACATACCGTAAGGATACACAAAAGCATATGTAATAAATGAACGATAGTCGCT
Source organism: Cyrtodaria siliqua (assembly GCA_037043455.1). Classification (NCBI taxonomy): domain Eukaryota; kingdom Metazoa; phylum Mollusca; class Bivalvia; order Adapedonta; family Hiatellidae; genus Cyrtodaria; species Cyrtodaria siliqua. Next base: position 302,854 of record JAWPHD010001356.1, read on the forward strand.
ATGTATATATGCCTGTCATAGTGCCTTTCAGCAAACTACATGTATATCGTAAGTTGCTGTCTTTACAAAACATGATCTAGACAACTGATTTTTTTAATACCATACGCATATTTATACGTTTACTGTGTTATGGACTTTAACATTTGCTATTTAGATTCACTACACTTTTGTGAACTGGACGATACTTCTATGACTATATTTGAATCCTGCATGTTAATACAACGTAAATATATGGATGTTGTAGAACTCAGTGTGAAACACTATTTAGCATTATGTTTACTAATCACTTCAATATTTGTTATCATTTGGTGACACTTATTTTGAAATATAACAAATACCACGCAATGTTAGGCTTTTTTAAATGTCTATGCCGACGCCAACGACAGTCTAGTTCCGACTTCGTCGACTGTCCATTTTCAATACTGACCGACTGCAACGACTGCCAAATTTCATTCATCTCGTTCAAAGAAATGTTAATATCTCCTTTACTACTGGGTGGAAAACTCTGAAATTTCACACTTGTGCTCTCCAATGGTTATAGATGTAATCGGTATTGTGAAACGAACCAGAACTATGTGCAAAGAGCCGAGTTTTTGGTTTGAAAGTGTGTACATTGTGCTTCTTATGTAAACCTTCTTAAGGTTACAGACAATAACTCGTCTAGTTTCCACTGATATGGACTAAAAACGTATTGACATAATCCGCAAACATATCTGAACATCCTAGCGTACGAAATGTTTGTAATATCAATGAATATGCAGAGCGTTGTCGGGTATGTAGTTTCTGTCCGGCCGTCATTACTTTTCAAGAACATATTCTTTCGTGATTACTACTTATCAGAATTAAAAAAACAAGTGACCCACTACTTACAATCGTAAACCTGCCACTGCCAGAAGGTCAAGTAAGTACAACTTTTCCCCCAATATTTACATTTTGACAATAGAAATTTGGCCTCCTTAAGATGTTTATAAGAAACCGAAATATAAAGGTTTATCCCTGACACCGGTGACGTTTGTATTTTCCGGGCACAAGAAGAAATATGCGGACGCAATTACATAGGAGCGTCTGCATGGCATTTGCACAACTCGATTAGTTGCTTTAAATGGTTCCAAAATACCCGACAACATTGTTTTGCAATCGGGTGTTTCTGAACCAATTCAAGTTGTTTTACAAATTCATTTTAAAATGAAATAACACATGAGGTGGTGTGATAACAGAACAGAATTATATTTGCTAAGATAGATGAACCCTATTATATAATTGTTTTTAACTGAGCCTACACCATACCTGCTATGCATGTGAAGCTGCATTAGACAAAAATACCTGCAACTTGATACTCTGTCAATAATTAATGTGGAAGGTGGCTGCATCAGGCTTGTGTAAGAACAATTGATTTGAGGGTAAAGTTGCAGACTTCGAATGCGACTACTATTAGCGGGGATAGCATGTTTTTAGTTGTTAATGTTAAAGTTATAATGAAATGTTATTCAATTATTGTTTAAGGTTTTATTGCCATCTTTTAAAGGTGTTTAATTATACTATGCCATATATGTTCAAGTATGTTAACGAAATATTTATAAAATAATATGAAATAGGCAGTGCCTAGATAAACGGGCAAAGTACTTCGATATAATTAATTGTGTGTGGGAGGGAGGGAGGGGTGTTTGTGTTTGTGGGGGTAGAATTTGATGATAACAGATAATAAAGATTAAATAAATACTCTCAATAACAGATAACAAAAAAAGAAATTTCGCCAATAACAGCCTAACAGACCCCCCCCCCCCCCCCATCCACCTCCCCCCCCACTCCCCCCTTAACTACCTACCTACTACTACCTATGAGTCATTCATTAAACATAGTAAAACATCCTAAGTATTTTGATGGTTGTTAATGCCAAACGAATATAATCTTGCTATTCAAATTTTATGTATACACTTACATGCACTTAAGGGAGGATTCAAGTTAAGCAGACCCCACGTCTCCCCATAATACCTCCACCATCCCCAACCCGCTCTCCCCACACAAAGAATAAATAATAAATCAATCTGGTATTCTATAAATGCGAGAGTATTACTATTAACAAAATGCCATGTTGCTGCATGATTTCACTCACTCTAAAAAACATGGATCTGCACACGTTTCTAGATACTGATTCATTGAGATTATCTACAGCATTGGAACTTTTCTAACACGAGATTGACATTTAAAAAATTAGGCTAAATAAACTAATACCTGTGTTTACTGTGACCCGACCGACTCCTTTAAAATGTCGCCGACACCTCTTTTTGAGAATAAAACAAATCTAGTTATTCCGACAATATTAATTAAGATTATGATGTGATTAGTTATCACCCTTAAAATGGTGACAGGCATATATACTACTCAAAATTTACTAAGGATCACTTTTTTGCTGTCTAAATTTCTTGCTGAAAGAAATAGCATTATTTCTATTTTACATGAAATTATTTAGGGCAGTGTATGGTCATGTGGTCACATGACTTGATTCAAATTGTGGAATTGTTGAAGTATCAATGAAATTAATATCGTTATTGTGAATTAATTTCTAATAAAATTATATGGAAGAATAAAAGTGATCCTTAGCAAATTTTGAGTAGTATATTTAAGGCTTTAATTTAACTGTACAACATGTACTTTTTATCGACGTGCTTTGTCCGTTACATAGCCTATTTCATATTATTCTGTAACATGCAGTTCTCTTTGAAAATGTCAACTACGCTCAACCAAGGAATTGAAGAAATGGGCGACTAATGGATAATTGATTGGGAATCATAGAATCGTAGTTAGCTGTTTATTTGTGTGTGTTTTTTTTAAACTCTCAAGGTGTCCACAAATACCCTACAAAGGGTTCTCAAATACCAGATTGTCTCCACGACATGTACGTAATTGTTTATATGTGTAGTATTTACGTTGCTATATGCCCATCAACTGTCCGCAAACTATCGAAAGCAATTTAATTTGCGATCCTATTTTGTTTGTCCTTAACCTACTATGACTATATGAAACAGCTGTGCAAAAAAGAAATGGCTTAATTGTCCCAAAATACCCGAAACCGCTCTCTAGCTATAAGTAAAATAAAAAACCTACCGTTTCTTCATCGCGTAAAACTCGGAACCGATTTGAAACAACGCCCGACTTGGTGATTGCCGGTTTTACGGTGTGGATAAGAGATTACCATGTTTAACAATGTATAAAAGCTCAGTTCTCTACCAATATAACACAGAAAAAGTAACAGCTTTCAAAACAGATTTAAAATATTGAACAAAATTAGGGAAACAACCCGTTCATGAAAATATGGACGGAATATGGCATGAATTACCTCCCTTTCTTTTACTAAGGGGTCGACCATTTTATCTCAGGATGGGGCCTGGCCTTCGAGTTCGCCTACGTTCTCACCCAATTGTTTTTTGTACGAGATTATTTGTTTAACCTTCAGAAATTGGGCCGGGTTATTTATGCATTTAATTTTTCAGTAAAATATCAACACCCATCCCCCACCCACCCCACCCCCTTCCTCACCACCAAAAGATAAAATGTCCGGTGCCTAACGTGTATTATCTCCCATTTACATATAGCGGGTTATTTGTGACAACAAAAAGAATAGGAACAAAAAATTTCTCCATCATAGCATCATAGCATAGATGATATGTCATTTTCGTCCCAGATCATAGCAATGGTTAAACTTGATCGTAATTTAATGCGTTTAATGTGTGTATATTATGATACATGCTAGCCGAATATAAATCATCTTACTATAGTGAGACATTCATCTTTTAACTTATTCGTATTTTGGGCATACAATAACAAGATTAGAATTGTGAGCTTGATCTTGTATACTTATTTATTTGGCTGGCATGTAGTATGAATGCTTTGTTGCTTAGATATATCAGTAGGAAAGCCACGGACCTATAACATATAATTTCTGTTCGCAAACATGGACTATTTCTTTTTATCACATACTTCTCTATACTTACGTTGTTTTTGAATATACGATACGATATAGACCAAACAAGTCATATCAATCAGGATTTTGTTGCCGGGCAATAAAGCTTTTATCACACGCGTGAAATAAAGGGTAAAAAACGTCATATCACGGAAATAACCGATTGTTCTTTATAACTCTTTCAGCGGAGTGATACGGAAATTACCGATAAGTTACGATTGTATACGATTTGTCACGCGTATGGTTTGTCGTCTGCATTCCATCCTGTTTTCACGCCAGATTATTGACTATACATAGATGATCTACATGTGTATGTTGAGCTGCCATCTTTGACCATAAGTCAACGGAAATGACTTTACTAGATTAGTAATGCTAAGAAGATGAAATAAATGAGATAGATAGAAGTAAAATAAAGAAAGAAAGAAATAAGGCGTAATACACGGACCATAAAGAGAGTTTAACGAATTTATAATAAACTCAATGACATAGAACCATCCGTGGATGAAATTACTACTTGTGACCATTCATTTTCTGAATTAGACAATTTCAAATTCAATGGTATTCATTTTACATCAAATTTCGGGGGAAAAAATGTCGTGTGATCTACACTTACACGACCGACGAGAACACATCAGAAAGGGATTCCATCTATTAATAATATTATTGTTTACTGGAAAACAGCGTAGTATGTTAGCTGAAGTTAACAAAGTCCTTGCTGAAGTATATGATAAATAGAATAAAACAATTTTATTTTCATATCACACCCCGTATCAGGCCCTCGACCCATATTATCCCTCGAGCTAAAGCTCTCGGGCTGATATGGTGTCTCAGGCCTGATATATGGTGTGATATGAAAATACCCATTTATCATTCTCTATGTATTTAACGGACTATTTTACGATTTTTCAATTAAAACAGACGCCATTTTTTTACACCCGAAAAAGATGATTCAGAGTTTGGCGCGCTACGTAGGCAAGAACTACGAGTATAGATAGTCTTAAGCACGCGTACAGTGTTCCATGCAGTGAAATATTTAAACTTGAATATAACTTCGGGACAGATAGCGTCCCCTTTATGTGTAAACACAGCTGCAGTGAGTTGTTTGACAGTTCGCCGTGACATAAATTGACACTGTTGGCGCAAATTGGATTTGGGATTACTGTCACTATTGCTATAGGTCCATTTTCAAGGTATTTGTTTTGTTATTAATAAATAATTGTAAATAAATATCAGTCAATAATCGTCAATGCCTAAATATGTACGATCCAGCTGAGCCCTGTTTTATTAAAAATCTTATGATGCCTTAAATTTTTAAAATCGTTCACCTTTTTCACCTAAGCATTCACATGTATATGAAAATGAATTGAAATCACGTTTATTTGAAAAGTGTCATTTATAGTGAAGCATTTAATAAATCCGATCAAAATGGTCGTAAGTTGTTTCATAAAACAGGGCCCAGAGGACCCTGAGATGTAGAAACCGAATAACTTCATTACAGAAAGTTCTATGGAATAATAATTCTGATAAATTCTGATAAACTCTGGGGTGAACCTTGCATCAGTATTTTTCGATGTGCTCCGAACTTTCAAAGGGGGTGAACGTGTAGAAGTTTATGGCTGCTTAAACGCCATTGGTTTAATCTGTACAAAATGGCGGACGAGGACGTTTGAACGACAACAGTGTGAGAACATTTTGTAACTTTATTCATCAATGAAAAAGTATTTCTGTTAATCATCGCGGCCATCATGTGGAGACATGTATGCGTTATTAGCGGCAGTCTTGTTGTGGAGACATGTATGCGTTATTAGCGACAGTCCATCACGTGGAGACATGTATGCGTTATTAGCGGCAGTCTGATGGAGACATGTATGCGTTATTAGCGGCAGTCCATCATGTGGAGACATGTATGCGTTATTAGCGGCAGTCTGATGGAGACATGTATGCGTTATTAGCGACAGTCTTGTTGTGGAGACATGTATGCGTTATTAGCGGCAGTCTGATGGAGACATGTATGCGTTATTAGCGACAGTCTTGTTGTGGAGACATGTATGCGTTATTAGCGACAGTCTTGTTGTGGAGACATGTATGCGTTATTAGCGACAGTCTTGTTGTGGAGACATGTATGCGTTATTAGCGACAGTCTTGTTGTGGAGACATGTATGCGTTATTAGCGACAGTCTTGTTGTGGAGACATGTATGCGTTATTAGCGGCAGTCTTGTTGTGGAGACATGTATGCGTTATTAGCGGCAGTCTTGTTGTGGAGACATGTATGCGTTATTAGCGACAGTCTTGTTTGTCGTGGTAAATTAATAACAAAAAAGTTATTGAAGGAAAATCACAACTGTTTTGAGTTCTCTTCCGAAGCATGCGCCTGTTTCAACGGCTTTATGTCGGTGTTTTTAGCCAAATTTGCCTTTTTATACAACACATATAGAAAAATAGCAAACATTACAATATTCCGAACCGTATTTTTGTAGTCAAACTTTCTTATTTGTCCGCCAAGAAATCGTTGTGTATGCCTAAAACAAGTGTATGGAGTCCACTGTACACCAAAAAAGTTGAATGTGCTAAACTTTTCTATTGTTATTTTCGGTATATTTCAGGTCTGAAAGAATGCTTCGTTACAAAAAAATACAAATCTGACCTTGTACAGAAAAAGAAAAGTAAAAAGACCGCCACCATTCTCGCCATGCATGAGGTCAGTTAAGAAACGATGCCATATTCTATCTCCTGCACGTATTTCTGTGTCGATTTCTACAGGACCATCCAATCCATCGCATCTAATTTCTAGAAAATCAGGTACAAAAGAAGTCTTGATTTTTCGGAAATATCAAAGTTATCAACATTACGTTCACCCTTAAACATCCTGTTAGTAAGCGACAATTACAATTTTCCAATTTTCTTGTGGGTACATGAGCCACGGCGTCAACCCAAGATACGGTTTGTCTTTTAAAAAGTCTGGTTGAGGAAAACGCATTCTCAACCCAGAACATTGTGTATAACCTGTTTAAAGATACACTAAGATGGCATGCTCTAGAAAATACGTCAGACATGCGGTACTCGGCATGCTCTAGAAAATACGTCAGACATGCGGTACTCTGAAGAGACAAAGGAATTTGTTTTTGACAGGGAGAAGGTTATTAGGTGGTCAATTATTGCGATTTATGAAGGGCTTTGCTCATACAAGGTGCTACCAAAAGAGGTCATTACAACCCAGCTGAAACAAGCATAAATTGTCCAGTCCCTTCAGATGCCAGCTTGACACACTTTTGCCCTTCCGACATCTTTGTTGAAGAATCTAACCAGGAATTTTACGCAAGAACATAGAGAACATGGAACATAGAGATAACAGCAAAACGCTGTCACATGTGTCCCTTGTAGTTATGTTTGATGGGAAAAATATCACCCCTAACTCGGCAGAAGTATGTCTGCTAGATCAAGAGGAAGAACAAACAGCTTCACAAATAAAAGCATCTTTTGACGAAAAGGCCACGCAAATTCAGGAACTTACGGACACTGTAAATGCGTTGGAAGAATGTGGCTTCAGTAATATAAGCGACATACAGTCTGTCGAAAAAGAAATTGTATTGGGCAAGTGCAAAGCTGTTATTAGTGGTATCGTTAAAACGCTTAGACAGGGATATGCTAAGAAATCGGTATACCTTCAATCCATTGAGAAAAAGTTAATTGAAACAAATGACAGAAAATTCGAACCCTTCAGTATCAGCTCAATATATGTGTTAAAGAATTACTGCCTGCCATTGATGACATTGCTTACTGCTGTGCAGTACTAAACGGAAATTAATAAAACGGTAAACACATATGAACTGCAAACGTCTGAACAGTAACTGGTATCGAAGTGCACGTATTAACATAGATGGAACTTAGAATCAGTGGCATGCGCTTTCTTCTGAAACTAACGTGACAACGCGATATTTTAAGAATATTCAGGATTGCCATATGTTCCTTTAGATAAAGACATTCGAACATTATTCGCTGTGCCTGATTTGGCAAAATGTGCATAAATGTATGTATAAACTCCAGAAACAAATGAGTTTAAGGGACCGACGTTTAATCTGCAGGGAAAGGGGCCTTTTCTTTCAAGACGTTTACATTTTCTTTTTCTTCAAAACAGGCTATTTAATTATTGCAGACATAGATTTAATTGTCTAAAAACTGTAAGCTATTTTAGAACCTTTGCACGCTCCCCGAAAATGATACGATGTGTGAATGAAGGTTTATACAGCGAAAAAACAATAATAACCGTATGTATGTCCGTGTATTACTAATACGAAGGTGTGACCCTGTTCTGATCGCGATGGCATTGTAATCAGCATCGCGCTTACGTTAGTGCCTTAAGTCTTTTTCGGACCGTACAGTCAACTCTATCCAACAAAATGTAGGTATACAGTGTTTCCTTTTGTCATAACTTGATTCATGATAGCAACCGAGCAGTATTGTCTTTTTGTTTATGTAAAATGATGCACATTCATTGCATCAACAACTTTACTCTGTTTTAATACGCGACATGTATGGTGATAATTCACCAGAAAGACGAGGTCACATTGACCTGTCAAACTTTGCATCAGTGAATTTATTCCTTTATACCTTCAATAACTTGTTTAATATTGCTGATATCGTAGATATTTAAACTGCTGGTGAATGAGAAACGTTGTCATCACTCGATGCACACAATGATTAGCACCAATTCGAGGCAGTAAATTCAAAATAAGAAAATAATGACTCACCTTGGTGATGTTTCTCCTTGTTTTTCCGTCATTTTGTACGCCTTCAACCCTAAGCAGCGCTATAAACCTCTACACGTTCACCCCTTGATTTAATTAGATTTAGTTACTGTTTTTTATGTTGATACGTTGAGTATTGTCAAGTAGTTGGAGATGAATGTATTAATCCATTTTTATCATGCAGATATGCACTTTTCTGCCCAATAAAGGGGAGACCTATTAAATTTTGCTTTATTAGCCACTGACCAATTGAGCAAATCAATGCGGAATCCCTCGGCGTTTATTGTACGTAACGTTATCTGACGTCATGCTCGTAACGTTGCCTCACGTCATAAAACAAACAAAAAACAACAAAATGGCGGCGTCCTCGATAAGCGTAACATTCGGAGAAATAATAGTAATTCATACAGAAAATGTGGATAATCTACATGATAAATAGAATATTATGTCAGTGCCTTTTACTATCAAGTTTATTAGGCTCGGCACGAAAACGAAGAATGGCTCGGCAGAGCCTCACCATTCTTCGTTTTCTAAGCCTCGCCTAATAAACTTGATAGTAAAAGGCACTGACATAATATTCTCTATTTATCCCGTTTTCTTTGTTAATTTGTTTCTATACATCTGGAGGTCTAATATTAATTATTCACGTTTTATGATGAACAATTATTATAAGTCAATATTGTTAAGTTTCAATTAAAATGGACTTACAACGCCCATCTTTTTATCCAGTTAATATCCATTAATTCACAACAGTTAAATTTGACAAAACTATTATCAGTCTTTTATAATAGGTGGTGATCCCTTTGTTCCCCATTAGTGCAATGTAAACGTTTACTTTTATCCGACTTAATACAAAATATTTCAATCAAATATTTTATTATACTGAAAGCAAACATTTGTTATTTACTCAACAGCTATATATTTTTTAAATTGTACCATACTAGTAGTTCCAAAAACATCGATATTTGTTTCGATATGTTTTGACTTGAAGTTGACAACCCAGCTAGCATGGCAACAACGGTCGATCTTCGATTCCAAGTACACGTTTCTAGGTTAAAAATGTCATACCTTGTAGTTGTTAACCAAGTAATCAACACAAACGCATAATGGAAAAAAACATTTTTAATCAGTATAAAAGAAACACAAGTCAAGGACTGCAATATCGACACACCGATACGGATTCTACATCGGTGTAATGGTAAGTACGACGGCTTAGTGATCCAGGGATCGTGAGATCGGTTTAGTGATCCAGAAATTGTGAGATCGGCTTAGTGATTCAGGAATCGTGATATCGGCTTAGCGATCCAGGAATCGAGAGATCGGCTTAGTGATCCGCGTATCGTGAAATGACGCCTTAGTGATCCCGGGGTCGTGAAATCGACTTAGTGATTTAGGGATCCTGAGATCGGTTTAATTATCATGGAATCTTGAGAAGACGGCTTAATGATCAAAGGATCGTTATATGACGGCCTATTGATCCGGAAATCGTGAAAAGACGGCATTAAGATCCAGGGATCGTGAGATGACGACTTAGTGATCTAAGGATCGTGAGATGACGGCTTAGTGATCCTCTGGCGTGATATGAAGACTTGGTAAACCACGGATCGTCAGATGACAACTTAGTGATCCATGGATCGTGAGATGATGGCTTAGTGATCCAGGGATCGTGAAATGACGACTTAGTGATCCAGGGATCGTGCGATGACTTCTAAGTGATCAGGGATCGTGAGATGACGACTTAGCGATCCTGGGATCGTGATATGGCGACTTAGTGATCCAAAGATCGTGACATGACGACTTAGTCATCCGGGGATCGTGAGATGACGACTTAGTGGTTCAGGGATCGTGAGATGACGCTTTAGTGATCCAAGTATCGTGAAATGATGTCATAGTAATTCAGGGATCGTGAGATGACGACTTAGTGATCCTGGGATCGTGATATGACAATTTAGTGAGCCGGGGATCGTGAAATGACGGCCTAATGATCCAGGTATCGTGATATCATGGCTAAGTGATCCAGGGATCGTGAGATGGTGGCTTAATATTCCAAGGATCGTGAGATGACGACTTAGTGATCAGGGATCGTGATATGACGGCTAAGTGATCCAGGGATCGTGACATGACGACTTAGTGATCCAGGGATCGTGAGATGAGGACTTAGTGATCCTGAGATCGTGAGATGACGTTTTAGTGATCCAGTGATCGTAAGAGACGACTTAGTGGTCCAGGGATCGTGATATGACGGCTAAGTAATCCAGAGATCGTAAGATGACGGCTAAGTTATCCAGGGATCGTGAGATGAGGACTTAGTGATCCATAAATTGTTAGATGACGACTTAGTGATCCAGTGATCATAAGATGATGACTTAGTGATCCAGGGATCGTGAGATGAGAACTTATTGATCCATGGCTAAGTGATCCAGGGATCGTGAGATGGTGACTTAATATTCCAAGGATTGTGAGATGACGACTTAGTGATCCAGGGATCGTGATATGACGGCTAAGTGATCCAGGGATCGTAAAATGACGATCTAGTGATCCCGAGATCGTGAGATGATGGCTTAATGATCCAGGGATCATGTGATGACGACTTAGTGATCCAGAGATCGTAAGAGACGACTTAGTGGTCCAGGGATCGTGATATGACGGCTAAGTAATCCAGAGATCGTAAGATGACGGCTTAGATATCCAGGTATCGCGAGATGAGGACTTAGTGATCCATGGATTGTTAGATGACGACTTAATGATCCAGTGATCATAATATGACGACTTAGTGATCCAGGGATCGTGAGACGAGGACTTATTGATCCAGAGATCGTTAGATGAGGTATTATTGATCCAGAAATCGTGAGATGACTGATTAGTTATCCTGGGATCGTGAAATGACGACTTAGTGATCATGAGATCATGAAAAAACGACTTAATTATCCAGGAATGGTGAGATGCCGGCTTAGTGATCCAGGTATCGTGCGATGACGACTTAGTTATCCTGTGATCGTGAGATGACGACTTAGTGATCTTGAGATCGTGAGATGACGACTTAGTGATCCAGAGATCGTGAAGTGACGTCTTAATTATCATGGGATCGTGAGATGACGATTTATTGATCCCGAGATCGTGAGGTGAAGGCTTCGGTTTCCTGGGATCGTGAGACGACGTCTTAGTTATCATGTGATAGTGAGATGACGACTTAGTGATCCTGAGATCTTGAAATAACGACTTAGTGATTCAGAGATCGTGAAATGACGGCTTAATTATCATGGGATCGTGAGATGACGACTTAGTGATCCAAAGATCGTGAGATGACGACTTAGTGATCCAGGGATCGTGATATGACGTATAAGTGATCCAGGGATCGTGAGATGACAACTTAGTTATCCAGGGATCGTGAGATGACGGCTTAGTGATCCTGGGATCGTGATATGACAATTTAGTGAGTCAGGGATCGTGAAATGACGGCTTAGTGATCCAGTGATCGTGAGATGACCACTTAGTGATCCAGAGATCTTGATATCATGGCTAAGTGATCCTGGGATAGTGAGATGGTGACTTAATGATCCAAGGATCGTGAGATGACGACTTAGTGATCCAGGGATCGTGAGATGACGACTTAGTGATCCAGGGATCATGAGATGGCAACTTAATAATCCAGGAATCGTATGATGACGACTTAGTGATCATGGGATCGTGAGATAACGACTCATCTAGGTGACGACTTTGTGATCTAGAAATAGTGAGATGACGGCTTAGTATCCTGGGATGGTGAGATGATGACTTAGTGATCCTGAGATCGTGAGATGAGAACTTAGTGATCCAGCGATCGTGAGATGACGGTTTAGTGATCCAGGTGTCGTGCGTTGATAGCTTAGTTATCCTGGGATCTTGAACTTACGGCTTAGTTATCATCTGATCGTGAGATGACGACTTAGTGATTATGAGATCGTGAGATGAGGTCCAGGGATCGTAAAATGACGGCTTAAATATCATGGGATCATGAGATGACGATTTAGTGACCCCGTGATCGTGAGATGACGACATAGTGATCCAGGGCTCATGAGATGATAGCTTAGTGATCCAGAGATCGTGAGATGACGACTTAGTGATCCAGGGATCGTGATGTGACGGCTAATTAAGTGATCCAGGGATCGTGAGATGACGTCTTAGTTATTCAGGGAACTTGAGATGACGACTTAGTAATCCAGGGATCGTTATGACGAAATCGTGAAATGACGACTTAGTTATCCTGAGATCGTGAAATGACGATTGAGTGATCCAGGGATCGTGAGATGACGGCTTAGTGATCCATGTATCGTTTGATGTCGGCTTAGTTGTCCTTGGATCGTGAGATGACGGCTTAGCTATCATGTCATCGTGAGATGACGACTTAGTGATCCTGAGATCGTGAGATGACGGCTTAGTGATCCAGGTATCGTTTGATGACGGCTTAGTTGTCCTGGGTTCGTGAGATGACGGCTTAGTTATCATGTGATCGTGAGATGACGACTTAGTGATCCTGAGATCGTGAGATGACGGCTTAGTGATCCAGGTATCGTTTGATGACGGCTTAGTTGTCCTGGGATCGTGAGATGATGGCTTAGTTATTATGTGATCGTGAGATGACGACTTAGTGATCCTGTGATCGGGAGATGACGCCTTAATGATCCAGTGATCATGAGATGACGGCTTCGTGATCCTGGGATCGTGAGATGACAATTTAGTGATCCTGAGATCGTGAGATGACGACTTAGTAATCCAGTGATCGTGAAATGACGGCTTAATTATCATGGGATCGTGAGATGACGATGTAATGATACCGAGATCGCGAGATGACGGCTTAATGATCCAGTGATCCTGATATGACGGCTAAGTGATCCTGGGATCGTGAGATGACGATTTAGTGATCATGAGATCGTGAGATGGCGGCTTATTGATCCAGGGATAGTGAGATGACGGCATTCTGATCCAGTGATCGTGAGATGACATCTTATTAAATCAGAGATATGAGACGACGACTTATTAGTCCAGGGATCGTGAGATGATTATTTATTATCCAGGGATCGTACACTCGCCTTAGTGATCCAGGAATCGTGAGATTAGCTTAGTGATCAGGAATCTTGAGATCGGGTGAGTGATTTAGCGAGGGATCATGATCGTGAAACTTCAAGAAACAGTAAAGCCCGGTACACACGGTAAGATTATCTCATAGGACAAACCTTATAAGAGAAATCTGATACAATCTATCATATGAGATTGCCTGTACACACGTTGAGATTAATTTTATGGGATTTTCTGGTGACCTTCAAATAAGTGCATGCTGGATCTTTCCAGAATGTAAACGAAGGAAAGCGCCTTGTCATACATCTTTCTTGTGGTAGTCTTTGTGCGTGACTGTCCACAAAACTTTCTCTTCCTCATAATATCCAAGCAATTCATCAATTTTATCAATCGTCCAGTTTCCTGCCATGTTGCTATGTATGAACTAAAAACCCGCGTGTACAAATCTACAATGCATGTAGCCCCTATGCTGCGAAATTTATGTCAACTCTGGATCGCAGTACACCTTGGCCACAGTGTCACCATGTGTGGTTGGATGGCGGTGCTTTTGATCTTGTCTTATGGAAATAGAGCATATTCTATTTCTGGAAGACATCTTTCAGGTCATAAATTGTGTCTTAAGCCCTTGTACACACGGTGACGTCACGCACGTTAATGGTACATATTGCGTAACATGCGTCGACGACGTCAAACGTCAATTATTGCAAAAAATACGTTCGTTTTTGCATTACGTTTAGGAAATGAAGTTGTAATAATAAATCCATTAAAGGTGCTTGTCAATAATTTATACCCATCTATCATTTACATGTTTAGATGCAACTAAATTTTACTCAGATAAAAAGGAAAATATATCACTACGGATTATGTTTATAATCCAAATACATTTCGCCAAATATATATTAACAAAGAACATGCACACTATGCAATGTCGCATCAGAAAACAAGAAGAAACTGAAGCAAAGCATCAGGGCGTCGCAGAATGTTTTCAAAAGGAGGAAACAAACATGTGTATTTATTTGCATTTTTTTTATTATATAACAACAAAAATGTAGAAATACTTTAAAAACTATAAAAAGTTATATGTCAACATTAAGCAATAGTAACTTGTTAACCATTGGTAACATCTGATCATGTGATCAAAACCGCGGGACATAGGTTAGTCAATGGCTATGTACTCGGCAAACATCGGAATTCGCGGCGCTAAACATGGCATTTTTTTTATCTCCCTTGGATTGGTACCCGTTTATGTTGAACATGGATTTAAGTTGATAAATAACAAAAGGATTTAAGGATATAACTTCGATCAATCGCTAATAGTGTGCAGTGCAGTATATATATAATGACATAGCGCCAATTTCAGTACAGCAATTTCAATACAACAACACGATCTTATGGCCAGTCTTTTACTCCCAACATTTTTAATCACGTGCTCCTCCATATGTCACGTGCTACTTCATATGCAGCATCAAAATAGCATGCGCGCTCAAGGCGCGCCGCCAATAAATATGTGTACGATGACACGTGCTTACAAAGTAATGCAACACGTATACCAAGTACGTACGTTAGTTCTAATATTGATGTACACTATTTTGTTACTAGTATTCTACGACTCATTATCGTTCAACGTGTCCATAATTGTATGATGCAAAACCTCCGGCACATCTACCGTATTAGCCCGTAGTAACTGCGTACACATATAGAGTACTGATTGGGCAGGTACACATGCCCGATGTCTTTTCATTAGTTTGTATTTTTGATACGGTCATAATAGCATCCTTCAATGACCTAAGTTCCCGCGTTGTATGTTGTTCTAAAATCACCAGTTATTTGTTCGTTTAATATCTTCGCAGAGGAAGTAGCCGCAAGAAGATAATAGTCTACGTCTGGGTCGTCCGCTAAAACCGCAATTATATCGCCAGTCTTAACCATTTCTTTTAAGGAGATCGACGTCTCAGTTTCCAACTACAGCCTTTGTTTCTCTGTCTCTAGTATCTTTGAACTTCCTTTCCCTCTCATTTTTTCCTGCATACCATTTTGTTCTATCCCAGTTACTTAACAAGCGGGAGGTACCGCTATCTATAAAATAAAAATAGATATTAAAAAAATGTAGCGGAATTACAAATCTATGCAATGCGTGTTCATTCATAAAACCTACTCACTGCAAATACTGTTTCATTTTTTCTAACGGTAACCTGCCCAACTATTTAACACAATATGTTTGCCAAAAGGCCCATGTTATTGAAAGAACTGACACCGGGCCTCCATCTTAGTTTGATTTGATCTTTGGTGAAGAGAGAGAGAGAGAGAGAGAGGAAGAGAGAGAAAGAGGAAGAGAGAGAAAGAGGGAGAAAGAGAGAGAGATTGTTATTTACTTAGTTTGTTGTTCCTTTTTTCATTAAGAAGAAAGAAAAAATATATCACAAGTGCGTAGCACGGGGGAATTTATTTTTATTTTTCTCATTTCTGAGAAGAAAATGATTCGCGTATTCTTTGACAAAACAACAAATCTGTTTATAATAATGCATCCGATTTACGCTAGTATGTATATAATATTTAAAATTAACAGACTGTTCCATTTTAGTGAGCGGATGTCTTTATAGTTCAACCCAAACTATATTCAGACAAATTACACTGGGCCTCCATCTAACAGATTTGACCTTCAGTGTGAATGATTTGACACAAACAGGATGCACTGGGCGTCTACCCAAGTTGTTTCTTTTGATTTTCGGAATACAAAAAATTAAAAGCTCTTTGCTGCATCTGGATTTATTCACGCATTCGTTTATTTGTTATTGTCATCAATATAGACAGGTCTAATACAGTTCAAATATAAACATTTCACACACAAATAATTATTCACTATATAATAATTATTAAATAGAATCTTAAGGTGTTGATTTATCAGAAGAATATATATTATATGAAGTTTTGACATTGTTATTATTTATTTTGCGTGACGTTACTTACGCAACGTTAACAAACTGAAATTTTCATTATTAACCGGACACGGTTATTGTTATAGAAAAATGAGAAACTATGGTTTGACAATGGCGATTTTCTGCATGCAACTGATAAAATAAAATTACTCGCATGTAACAACGTGCTCGTATGTATATTTAAACGTATTTCTTCAATATTGTTTCAAGACAAGCTAAATTTTACATCAAATTTATAGAAAATAGCAAAATCCAGCTCTACAATCGGACACAGACATTTGATTATAGTTTTTGATTGAGTGGGTATCCTCATATTTTATTTCCACTGTTTCTTTTCAGGATAATTTTACTTTATTGCCGTATACTTTTTTCCCGCGAAAACAAACTAATATAATTTTGATAGCGCGTTAAGTAGAACAATATTGTTAAATTCAAGTATTTTTATACAGGCGGACATGTCAACTTTTTACGCGTCTTCTTTTAAAACAAGCGTTTTTTTATTGTCTCACAACAATGAAATTGTTCACGAAATAAAATAAGCATTTGAGTCACCGGACTGTTATGTTAAACTATGTTTTAATGCATACAATACTCTACGATACCTGGATTAATGTCAACAGCATGCTATAATTTCTACAAATAAAACGTCACCGGACATCAACATAATTTAATAACAAAATAAAGAATTGTATATATCCGATAAATAACGTTTTCTGAAAATTGTATTTAATAACTTATAAGCATATACACTATAAGTATGTAAATTTTTTCTTACCTTTTACCTTCATATCTACCCGTTCTGCTCATCCAAATATCGAGACTATTCAATGACGTTTTGTTTGGGACACATTTTTCTAACTTTTTAAAATTGCATTTCTGCCGTAGATAACCACAATTTGACGACGAAAAAAGAATTTACGTTAACTTAACTGATGTCATTATTTTGTGTTGAAATATTTGACTTTCGCCTTTTCGCGCTTTTCTAAAATCGCTTTTTCTGTAAAAAAAAATTGCACCGCATATTACGCGGGACATTGCAAAAACACGTATTTTATGAAACTATTTCGATATTTAGTTATGGCACCCCTCAAATATCTGTGTTAAATTTTACATGATATGAAAGGGAATTGTCTTAGCTTTCTAATGATATATAACACTTATTCACATCAATGCAAACACTTTTTATAAATATCTTTTAAAACGCCGGACACGCCTGTTTTGGTCATTTGTACCATTAACGTGCGCGACGTCGGTGCAATTTGTCTCACAAGACATATCTTATAAGATAAATCTTACCGTGTGTACCAGACTTAAAACGTTAGAGAAACTAACCCGCCAAATAACGGCAAAATTACACTACAAAAACTGTTTATCAAAACTGTACCCAGGGATAATGAGATCGACTTAGTGATCCGTCGATCGTGAGATCGTCTTAGTGAGACCGAAACCAGATAGAAAGATTAAATCTGTTAAAATAATCTATATTTCTCAGCTGACCGATGATGATATTTAGAACTGAGATCCCCTCATATACAGTCCGCTCATACAACTGTCCTGACTCTGCTGCGCTTTAGCGGGTAGAGGGCTGTAGAGATTTAAAGTAATAAACTAGTCTAAACATAATTTAATATTGTACTCGCCAATGATCCTTAGAGAGTAAAAACATAACTCTCAAATTATGCGTTTCCCTATAAGTATTGCTTCTTTCCTTTTCGGTTGAGAACAATGTGTGCCGCATTTAATAAACACTGATCAAAATAACATGCTGCAAAAGGATTACACGGTTACTATTATCGCAGCTGTGAGAATTTATCTCTTATTGTCTGTAACTACCACTGAGTTCTGATTCCGTAGCTTTGAACTAGAGGTAGGCTATCAAAAACGACTTCGTCCCAACTTCCTGGTGGGGCCACTCCGTCCGCACTTCCTGGTGGGCCTCTGAAGACATAATACAATTTCTGTATAAAGAAACGATGTATTACAATTGACCACCACACGTTTATTTCTGTGTGGTTTCGTTGTTATCTCTTGATTACTTCAACAGCGCTTTAAAACAACAAAACTTTACGAAACAGTAAAAAGTTCAAGAAACTAACCCGCCAAATAACGGCAAAATTACACTACAAAACTTTTTATCAAAACGGTACCCAGGTGTTCAGGTTATATACTAATGTATACGCACCCAAGAAAGTATAAGTAAATTCACCATTACGTGGTCCTACCTTAATTCCATTAAGCGATGGGAAAGCTTATATTAGCAGGATTTTATAATGGATATTTCGACAATAAAACATGTTTAAAAACGATAAGCTGTTTAAAATTACCTATTAAATGTTTTAAATTTTACAATATGCAAACTTTTTAAGCCAAATTTAAGGTTTTATTACATACCCCAGCCATCCCCATTTTCACTTCTTGGAGAAGGGGTTGGATGGTTTTGGACCAGGGTATATAAAGTCATATAAAAATAAAACTAGTGGACAAAATTTAAGTATCGTTTTTTAGTAACCAAGGTCAATCCTACCCGGTTAATTTGGTACCAGAAACATTAAATTCCAAACAAGATTTGATTTTAAAAAAATATCGCGAACACACAAAGGGTCTGTAAAAAATGTTGCAAAGTCCATACAAAGTACAGTTACGGACACATTCGAGTAACCAATAAAAGGATTATTGTTTTTTCGCAAACTTTCATTGTAAACGATAATTATTGTTGATTGTTGATCTATTGTGAATTAGCAACTGAGATAATAATGTTATGGTCGAATGTCATGGTTCAGCGATCATTGTACGGGTTCGAACACTGCCATGGTCCAAAACTTCTTTTACAGAGTATATTTACCTCGTTGTCAGTAGGTTTAGAAACGGTGTACATCTGTTTTGTAAAATTGGCCTGTTAATGGCGGGATAGTTTCTTTAAGTTTTGCTATTATCAGTTTCATCAGTACTTACATATCCGAACTTCTGCATCATAGTATGGTTAATTTGTGAATGTTTAACATTGGTGAGCATTTCACAGGGTGTCTTCTAAGTTGAATATCATTTAATATACCATTTCAATATGTATCGCCTGCACTATTTGGAGATCAGAAGTGTAGCAAATGTAGAAATCACAATATGTCCTATATAAATCGTTGTAAACAAAGATGGCCTCTCATTCTCAATTTGGAATTCGGGTCAAAATGTATTTAATATTGTACCGACAACAGATCATAACATCTTAACTGTTAAATGCTTTAAAAGGACGAAATTTAAATGATGATTATGAACAATATCAGTCATATTAAAGCTCTATATACGCTATGTATACGCGACAACTTAACACAACCAAGGAAGTAAGCAAGAAAATCGTTTATTATACTGACATGTATACGTAGAACAATTCCAACAAATAATTGTACCAATAGGCAAGATAAGTTAAATATACAGGTTTATTATATATGAAAATGTGTAGTAAATATTGTTAAACGATCAACGATTAACTCCATGCATAGTGCATACTGAACAGGAAGAATATGATACAAGGTATATACAGACGATATATATATTTAAAAACATAGGTCCAACTGCATCAGGAGAGATAAGTCCTACAAGATATTTGTGGTGACAGTAATTCCAATATATAACTATTCAGTGGTTATGACACATTATAAGTGTGTAATAAAAGCAGAATCTGGCACATGTAATCTATAGGTTTTGTGTCTTTTTCAATGTAGAAGTTGATATAAATAATTCTAACAGGAAATATAGCAAACAAGGATACCAGTCAACCACAATAAAGCACAGAAACAAACACCAAATACAAAGATGAATGAAAGACACGATATAACATTACAAACATAAAAGGGTTGACAATAGGGCTGTCGCCTTGGAAAGGTCAGCAGCAAAAATGGCCGCTGGGGATTTAAACCAGGTTCTAAGGTGCACCAAACCTCACTCGTACCCTACTGTCATCCCAATAAAACGGGACAGTGTAAATAAAAATGTCCCCGCCAGGTTATATTCTTTAACAAACAAGACAGCATTAATAGGCAATATAAGTATAACTATTAGCTGATCAGGTAGATATAATATAATCAAAGTACTGAAAGTACTGAGAATGCAAGGTTTGATAGGAGAGACTGTATGAATATTTGCACGATTACATAGTTTTAGCCAACTTGGCGACCTACAAAAATCTTAAAGGGTCGATCTATTCCAAATATATTGTCATAAATTTTCATTAAATTGTTTCAAATCTAGACTAGAATATTATTTTATGAAATTGCTGATGGATGGGCAGATTTGGCCAAACTGTCACTCAAGATGACCTCCTTGTCTAAAATTATGTCATTTACAGAGTGGCGTGTATTAAGTAGTCTTCCGGGAACAAGATGCACTAGAGGGCCTGTATCACACTACTGGCTTGAACAGTCTAAGGCTTTTTGGAAAACATTTTTTTTAAAGTTAAAGGGCTATAACTCTGATGTATCTAGTCTGATGCCACTGGTTTTGGTCTGTCTGTCTGTCTGTCTGTCTGTCTGTCTATCTGTATGTCTGTCTTTTTATCTGTCTGTTTATATGTATGGCCTTCTGTCTGGCTCTCTCTCTGGCTCCCTGCCTTGCATGTCTGGGTCTCCGTCTAGGTCTATGTCTGGATCTCTGTCTGGTTGTCTGTCTGGCTCTCTCTCTGTCTCTCTGCCTTTCTGGCCTGTCTGTCTGGGTCTCTGTTTGGCCTGTCTGGCTCTCTGTCTAGCCTGTCTGGTCTTTGTCTGGGTCTCTCTATGGTGCGACTGGCCCTTTGTCTGCCTTTCCGTCTGTCAGGCATGTCTAGCTCTCCCTCTGGCCTGTTTGACTTTCTGTCTGGCTTTATGTCTGGCTCTCTGCCAGGCCTGTCTGTGTCTATGTTTGGGCCTCTATCTGGCCTGTCTGGCTCTTTGTTTAGCCTGTCTGTCTGGTCTCCGTCTGGGTTTCTGTCTGAGTCTCTGTCTGTTGTGGCTGGCCCTGTGTCTGGCTCTCCGTCTGTCTGGCATGTCTAGCTCTCTATCTGGCCTATTTGGTTTTTTGTCTGGCTTTCTGTCTGGATCTCTGCCAGGCCTGTCTGTGTCTCTGTCTGCCTCGCTGTCAGGCTGTCTATCTGAGTCTTTGTCTGGTTTTATGTGTCTGTCTGGGTCTTTGTCTATCATGTATGGGTCTCTGTCTGCCTCTCTGTCAGGATGTCTGTCTGGGTCTCCGTCTAGCATGTATGGGGCTCTGTCTGCCTCTCTGTCAAGCTGTCTGTCTGGGTCTCTGTCTGGTTCTATGTATGGCCAGTCTAGCTCTTGTCTGTCTGGGTCTCTGTCTAGCATGGCTGGGTCTCTGTCTGGCACTCTGTCTGGCTCCCTGTCTCGCTCCCTGTATGGATCTCTGTCTGGCTCTCTGTCTGGCTCTCTGCCTGGTTCTCTCTCTCTCTCTGGCTATGTTTCTTGCA